>OZ026605.1:2683300-2883300 GCA_964020085.1 Micromussa lordhowensis | reverse complement strand
ATCAACTTCATGCACGATGACGCATCAATGGCGAGGTGTGACAAGGGATCATCACAATAAAGCACATGGTGATCTGAACTATGTTTGGACATCGAAAATCGAAAGATGTGGAAATTGAAGGAGCAGTAATAAACTTATAAATTCTGTACTGGTACGCGTTTATAGGTCTCTAGAATGTTGACAGACTGTATCAAAGGCCGCGTCCATCGCGATGAGTGAAAATGCCAACGCTCTATCTGATTGGGCCGATGGGTCAAAGGAGCAAAACCACGGCAAAGGCTGGATTTTCAGTATATAATAAAACAATGCGGTAGAATGTAGTAATATGGTAATCTGAAGCTAGAAATTGCGAAAGGACACGAAATTAGTTGCGAATCCTTAGCTAACGAAAAGACAGTCAAATGAATGAAAATACAATTGCAGAAAAATTTCATTTGTCCAGCCTCGTAACATAGAGTTAAGAAACTCGCCAACTTTAAAACGCCTTCTTAAATCTTTTTTAAAAACCTAATACGTCCAGTGCGGCACTTAAAGAAAACGTATTATATACCAAAATCACATGGCCTTTGTGGGCGTGAATTGAAAACTATGCCTGCATGATGTTCCTCTTTACACCAGGGTCATACGAGGCTGTGGAAATTTCTAATCAAAAGTTGTTTACCACTATAGCCTTTCACACCAAATCTGTGATTTGAGCCAAAAATCGATACCACATTTCAGAACTCTATAATTACTGCACGACCGCAACTAACCAGAAATGGCGACCATTTTCTACAATTCGAGAAGGGCTACAAATTTGCCAATATTGATGCAAAAAAACTTAGTTCCTTGTAAACAAAATACCCAATGCCAAGCTGAAATGAAAAACATACTCTATTTCAGACCAAAAACGGTCAAAATCTATACCCTTTCTCAGACCAAAACTTATCAAAAGGCATACCCTTCGGGGCCACACATCCTTATATAGCTCATGCAAGAGGATTTTAAAATTCTAGTCTCCGACAAGCAATACAAATGAGCTGTAATGAAAGGTAATTTCATTTGTTACTAATGGGCACTGCTTATTCAGATGCTATAAGTGTTAAGTTTCATTCGCATTTTGCAGTTTGTAAAATTAATTTCCATAGTGTGGCCCTTAAAATGACAGCTCCCAATGCTATAAGCCTGGTGCTCCGTCTCTTCACTTGCAGGACTGGCAGACTGTTGATAGAGAGGCATTTACTATCCGCGCAAACAACCAACGTTCTTTCAAGTTAAAGGAAGCCATTAAAGAAGGAAACTACAACATCCTGATGCAGAACCAACCGCTGTACAACAGTGAGGCCCACACTTTTGAATCATCGCACAGTTTGTTCAGGTCTGCCTTCAGCGAGGGGTTTCCATGGGAACTGCTAGAGGTCTTTTCAGGTAATGATAAATTTACATTCAGCAAGCATCCTTCCCTCGATACTTGAATAGCTGAAACTGGAAAGAGTCTGTGGAGAGGGAGGGAGATTTCTCCTCCCAGTCCTTTCTCTCTTTTATTTCCAAGTGAAATTTGACAGAATTCGAAATAATTGTTGCAACTCCTCGTCGTTATATTTTTGCCCTCTCAGATCTTTACCTGTGTTTTCTTTTAAGTTTACCTGAATATAACCAAAGTGCTTGCGATCTGTCCTCACGGCAAACACTGCCTCGTCCCCAGTCGCCCGCGCCGATAATAAAAAAACTGCAGTTACGAGGTGCCCAGGGAATCCTTTCCATCGCTCCCCGCGCTCGCGACCCTTACTCACAGCCGGCTCCCGCTAGCGTTTTCTTTCTCACTCCCAGTCTCCCAAACTCTCTTTGTGCAAAAAGGAAAAAAAGAAAAGCCAGTGGAGGAGGCAACGGCAGACATTTCTCCACAAGTGTTGAGGGCTGTGACTATTTTGTTTCCTAGGTCCCCCACGAGTAGCTTTCTCTTGGCGCCACTGGGCATACTGGACGGGCCCCTACAAAGGAAGGGCCCCGACGGGTGAATTGCTGGAAATGCTTGGAATGGCTGTGGCAGAGGTTGACGAGAATTTAAAAATCAAGTCGATCGATGTTCATTATGATCCTAATCAGCTCCTTATGAAGCTAGAAGGAAAGAAGTGAACGATGACACTGCAGCCATAAGCAGAACTGACAACAAATCATCATGTTTCAGTAATAACGTAGAATAGAATAGCGTGTAATGATAGAATGGCAGAAAATTCCGATAATAAGTCCCTCCCCCGTCGAATACTGCATGGGCTTCCCGAAAATAGAAGAAGCAGCAAGATGCTGATAATTAGCGTTTTTAGTTATGATAATTTCCAAACAAAACGCGCTACACAATTTGCTGTCCCCACAATTTGTATGATTTACCCTTAGATTGTCAGGAAGCCTATAGTTCATAAGCCCCTGGCTTCTATATAGGCTTCCTTACCATTACCACCTTCAAAATTGTTAAGTTGCCGTCTTTAAGTTCTCTTAAATTTCTAGTGTATTGCGTTATTTATTTATTTTTATCTTTCTTGTGGTTAATGGAAAATAAAATGGAAAATACTTAGCAGCACTCTACTGCGTCTGCGTATGTTGCTTATGCTTATGCGCTATTGAGAACAAGCCTTAAACGTCCAACTGAGTCAGTACAAGATCAGGTCGCTTCTTCAGATTATAACTTTCCTATATAGAGCCTGAGCTAGTTATGTATTTTGTCGCAAGAGTGTGCTTAAGACACTACATGGTATTAATGTTAGAATTGCCGTTAGAGTTTGAACCTTTAAAAACGTTTTCATTATTTTGTTTTGCCATTTTGAAAACGCGGCTGTGTTTGACGGATTGGTGCGAAATTTTGACTGCAGAACTTTCAAGTTCCGATCACAAACCGTACGCTGCCCTTTAAACATTTCACTGGAAAAAGCATAGCCAAAAGTTTAGTGATATAACTAGCAAGCGACAAATCACCCGAAGCTTTACTAACAAACCTTCCTGAAAATGCCGGGTCCCTAGGTTTCTTATTTCGACGCGGCCAATTTGTTTCGAAGTCACGTGTTGTGCTTTGTCCCGTTGACGTCACGGAAACAATATTAGAGAGATTAAGCACCGCGTATTTTTTTCCCGCGAACGGCAGAGATGGTCACGTGATCTGACATTTCCCGCGTTTGCCGTTTGCCGGCCGCCGTTTCTACTCGAGGAGGACATTTTTCCCGTTTGTAGGGAACGCGAAAACGTGAGTATTTGCAGCCCATTTTTACCCACTATTTCTACATTTTGATCACTTGCTTTTATAGCTAAGCTTCGTTTATCATCCTACTTCTACATGAACTGCTTGTAAAGATAAGAGTTTCAAATTCAAGCCGAAAATACATAACTTCTCCGTGTCCATTTTTTCTAGTCGCAGTGAATGGCGAGCGAGAACATTTGCCTCAGGAAAATTAAGAAATATGGGCCTGGCCTTTACTGAACTGTATTTCAGTTAATATTTTTAACAATAAGTTGACAAAGTTTCTTTTTGAACGAACATTTAGTTAACTAGTTAATTTCAAATGTAGACAATTCTTGTAAGCCTTACATATCTTTAACACCCTCGTTTTTGTTTTGAACTTCTCTCACGTGTCGTCGGGAAGCTTAAACAGACGAACATCGCGGACGGAACGGCAAACGACAAACGGCTAGCCGACGTTCAGCGTTTGCCGTTTTCGCGGTGCTTAATCTAACTAATTTTATTGTATATGTTTAACGGGTCGATTATGAAGACTTGAAGGAACCACGTAATTGTGCATCTTTAAAAGCTTAGACTAGATTTTTCAAGTTTGTCGTTTGTAATCCGTGATAATCTTCTCCTCCTTGTTTCTTTATGGTTTATTATTATCTCTTTGGTGTTTTTCTATCTTAGTGTGCTACTATTTTTAGGATTCCTTCAATTTTTAAGGTAATTTTGTTCCTAGCCAAAACAACTAAAAAAACCGTGACTGAGCTCTTTTAATTAGCAATGATAATTATTAAGACGCGCGCAAAAAAAAAACGTTCAGACAGTTGCGTTTCAGTCTGTTTATTTGCACTGTTTATAGGACATTATTGCAGAGGCTCAACAGTTCTTTACACTGGTACGGCAGAATGCATTGAAGACCGTACAGAGAAGAACTACACTCGAGACTATTTCACTGACTAAGCAGTTTACAAACAGTCTGTCATTAACTCGAGCCACAACACAATACCTGAATGGACCTTCCTAAACAATGAAGATAAACTGATTCTCGGGTTAGCCGAAGGGGTTTAAACGACTCGAAATTCATGTTTCGAATTTCCAATGTCGGATTTACATTCACATTTTCCCATTAAATTAATTGTATTATAAATTACAAGCAAAATAAATTTCTATGATTGGAAAGTTGGCGAATTTTACTTGTTCAAACTGTTTTTTTCTTCCTTGGCTAGTACTTTAATTACCACGAAATTTGTGCTAACAAAATGTCCAAAATCACACACTAGAACAACCGAACCGATGAAGGCATTGGACTACGCTACAAAGAGCTCATCCCGTTTTTCTTCACTACATGCAATGAAAACTTCAAACCTAAACCACAGTGGAGTTTAAATAACAATCACCCAAATAAGCATGAGAAGAAAATAAGTGAAGGATTCTGGTGCTTTAGTCAAAAGAAACCATTGTGCACATTGCCGGTTGATGAGCAGGGATTTGAAGGGAAAGTAAGAATTAGAACTTCAGCGAAGGCAAAAAGATCAACAGACCTGAATCCAGGAGCGGTATGTCTGGGTATAACCCGTCGAAGCCCGTCAGAAATTGCTTACAGGGTCCAGAAGAGACTGAACACTGGGAACGACGTTGGTTGCTAAGCAACCTCACATCACGTCTTCAGTTGGGAGAACAAGTGCTTTTTGTCACTGTTGCCAAGCAACATTATGGTTCCCTAATGGTGCCATAATCGGAGTACTCGTGAGTTCTTTTCGCAATTTTCGAGTGCTTAGATGAAGAATTGTCAAATCACGGCCCTTGAGCCCCCGACTGTCCTTCTAAAATCTAAAACAACCAAGCAACCAAAAAATGAAAAAAATACATCCGCTTTCCGAGTGTCGAGTGAATACATCGATGAGATAACAAGGAAGAAAAAAAAAAACAATTTCAACGAGTTAATTTAATTTCCTTTGCCTTGGTTTGTCTTCCTCCAATCCCGCTTTCTTTTTTCTTCCTGGCAATCGGTGATCAGCTCTCTGATGTCTTCCCGGATGTCGTCTGGTTCATATGGAGCGGTATAACGAGCCCTCGGTTGCCCCTTGTGGTCAATCAATACCTTTTCGAAATTCCAGTTGACGTCGTTGTTTCGAACGGGGGACCACCTGATGTTGCTCAAGTCATCTATGAATCCGCTGGGAGTTGGACATCTGGACTGAAACAAAACAATTTAAATCATGAGACAGACTGACTGACAGACTGACTGACAGACAGACATGCAGAAAGACAGACCCTGACAGACGAAAGACCAGTAGTAGCAGGTGGATAAATAACTAGACAAGTACAGATAGTGAATCCGGGCGAGCAAGGAGGTTGTTTTGGGTAGAAGACTAGAATTTCGTGCGTTTTTTTTCTTCTGTTTTTTTTTTTCCGGGAATCTACAACTGGACTTCTGAAGAAACATAGAGGACGTTTGCAGAGGAAAGCCCTAAACACAACGCGTAGCAAAATCGTTCAACTGAGTAATCAAATCATAATTACAGAGAAACTGTGGTTTCACCCTATCAAAAAACGATCGCGAGAAGCTCTGAAACTCTGACAACCTGGGAGAAAGTCTGAATAAATACAACCGTGGTTGTAACATTTCAATTCTCTATTTACACTATACGGGTTATTTACATACTTACAGGCGCACAAATTACAGGTGAACACTCCTTGCGAGACGAGATCACAGAATTAGTTACTATATAGTGACCACGCTTAGAATTTCTAATCTATGCAAAAAACTCAATACCAGTTTCCATGGAGCTGCAGTGTATTTCAATTTTGTTTAGATGCATCGTTGGAATTCAAGAAACGGTTAAATTAAATTCGTGGGGCTATAAAAAATACAAACGTTTTATTAAGAGAACATCAAATGGTACTGGTGCCTCAAGCGTGTGCAAATAACGTTCTAACTCAAACTTTTGGCTTTACTTGGCTTTCATGTTCTTACGAAAAAAATATTACAACACAAAGATATTATGGAAAATTAAACAGGAGCAACCCGGAGAAATACTTTATTCAAATTTATTTTTAAAATAAGTCGACTCAACATGCTCAACGCCAGCCTAACCGCTTAAGAGCAAATTATGTTAAGTTTCGTTTCACCATTTTCTCTGGTGTATTTTTGGTTTTGTGTTCTTCGATTGATCCTTAAATTAACTCAAACAACTTTATTTCTATTCAGTTTCTTTTGTTACTAGGATAGCGCGAGAGTCGTTATGTAAGGACAATAAAAAAAATTCCCAGCTTCCCTTTATATGTAGCCGTTATACTACTGCATCACAAATAGGCGCGATCTGTAAACTACGTACTTGATCTCATTCTTATTTTTGATCTTCGATAAATAAAAATATAAAAATTGAAGGTTGAGCTTACCTTGAAGAAAGTGTAGATTTCGTTCTCCTTTTCGCCATTGACATCTTTCTTCTCAAAGAGCGGGAAGTTCGGCACAAAACCATGACCCGGGCGAACATATTTGATTCCGTTCATGATCTCGTATTTATTTTCCCCTGGCTCCTGCAGACCGAACTGGTTACACGGGAATCCAACAATTCTCAGCCCACAGGAATCTAAATTTCCGCCTTCTGATTCTTGTAATGCATTCAGTCCGAGGTATTGCTTCGTGTAGCCTCAAAATGTCGCCACATTCACGGCCAACACAACATGGCCGTCAAATTGTCTCATGGAGACCACCTTCCCGTCCAGGTCTTTCGTGTTGAAGTCGTAAAACGACATATCGTTGTTTATGTCGCACAGAGTGCTCGATTTGTTTCGTTCAGTTGAGCCAACTAGCTCGCCTACAAACAGGCAAAGAAAAGCGAAGAACGATCTAACGTCCATCGCGCTGGCTTCACTGAACCGTAGCCAGCAGCGCGTTAGAAAGTGACTTAGAATTTTTATGTAAATGATCTCCTTTCACCAGCTGCTTCAATACACACCATAATCAACACGATAAAGGCAATTATCATTTCACTCTGTCTCCCCCTTATCCGACGCATTTTATTTGGGGCATTAATAAAACCAGGAAACCTAAGCCTGCTAAGCACGTTTCTTCCAACCGGAGTAGATAAAAATCTTCGAAAATGGAAGCTAGATAGTTGAAAAGGTTTTGGTTGCTAAATATTAATATTCAAAATAGAATTGACTGGTAATTCAGCATAAAAAAAATCACTGTTTGCAGAATGTAGCAATTCGCTCGCTGGCATAATTTATTGGCATTCACTAAAGTAATAAATTTGCTTTGCTTTGAAACTGTGAACGTGTTTTCATCACCCGCCTTCGATCCCAACCAATAAGAATTCGTTTCGGTTTTTTTGTATTTTTCAAGGTTTGCCATGGCAGAAATTAGCATTCCTTCCATAACTTCGGTATTTTTTAAAAATTTCCAAAATCCCATAGCAACAGCAAACAAAAGGCAGTCGTTACAGATAAAACTTAATTCATCATATGTAATGCAAAAAGTCTCGCTAGTTCGGTGCAATATTACAACGATCATGCGGTTTTTCTCGTTCAATTTGGAATTAATTTACACGAGTGAGTTTTTCAAAAAGCTGAAATTGCACGAGCCGCTTCGAGAAAAACCGTATGATTACTTATACAAACTAATTACTAATATTAATACAAACTAATATATTAATATTACTAATACAAACATGAAAAAAATTTGCACAGAAAAATTGCCGGAAGATGTTTCTTGAAGCCATTTTTTTCGCATTTGAGAAAACTTTTTTCAGAGTTTCCGCACAAAATTATTGTCACTGCTTTGCATAATATCATTGACCTACAAAATTTCTCATTGTCTTTCTGCCAATCATTATCCAGAATTATGATGTGTAATTTGCACTGGTGTTACACTTTTTGCACCGGCGTTACACTTTTTGCACTGGTGTTACACTTGAACTGCACTGCTCTCAGCCAATCAGAATCGAGTAATTTTTCATGTGTATTATTAAGCATAAAAACGAAAGAGTGATAGACAACAATGCTAGTAACAATCAAAGTGCTCTATGAGCAAACCCGCCGATTTTCCCGTGGATGATGATTGACATGTGTGGCTTACTGGTTATTCTAGTTAAACGAGTTACCATATTGACTTCTGGCAATACTTGTTATAACAGCAGTCTTTAAGAAAAAGAGAACGACTATTCCTGCATACTACATGAAGTGCAAGAACTGCACTGCTCCAATGGATTTACTCATTCTCGATTGCGCCACTCTACCTTATAAACTTCTCGTCGCCTTGCCCAACATATTTTTCTTCTCGCCTGAAGACGAAAGCGTAGTCTGCTTTACGCGACTCATGAAGGCTGGTTTACACTAGCGTTATGCGCATAAGCATAAGCATAAGCCGACACACGCAAAAGCAGCAGGATGCTGATAATTAGCGTCTTCAGTTATGATAATTTCCGAACAAAACGCGCTACTTAGCAGCACTCTACTGCGTCTGCGTATGTTGCTTATGCTTGTGCGCTAGTGAGAACCAGCCTTCAGCGCCGTTAGATCGAGTGCGAATAGGTTGCCAATAAGATCGAAGCGACTCTGCTTGCAGGGTAGCAGCGAAAGATCTTCAGAGAAATAGACTCCTTCACACTCTAACTTTGCATTTCATCTGCATAACCTGGCTGCACCACCACTAAAAATGTCCGGTTTAAAAAAAGCCAGCATATGCAAGCCCATGATAAACATCAAAATTTCCATGTTATAGCTCAATACAGCCTAACAAATTAAATAAATAACCTAAAATAATATGCTTGCAGACTATCAATTTGACATTGAAGCTTAATATTCCCAAAAGGCGCCAAAATTTGAACATCCTTCGCCTCGCATTCATGTGAAAAATCTCTTGTCTGGAAACATGAGTACGAGGCTAGGGATGTATAGTTATTCAAATTTAAGAGCGCCGTTTATGCAAAGGATCTATTCTGATTCATTACCAAATAAATCGAATCATTTCATAAATTGTCTATCTAACACAATCTATCACTTCAATTATTTCTTTTTATCTAAAATTCGATGATGTAACTAGTATTTTAGCAGCTTGGTCTCTGACGTTATCATCTAGTGCAAGAAACATTTCATTTCCCAATCGTACTCTAGGTATCCGTTCTCTTTTTATGGCGCTCCTTTTTTTCACACCGAGCTTTTCGTAAAAGGGAACAAGTTCATTTCGGCAGCCTCCGATAACTTCCTTCACCCCGAGACCGCAAGCCACCTGGACCGCGTACGCACACATACTCCTCCCCAGGCCGTGACCGCGGAACTCGGGCTTCACAACAAGGGCAGATAACGTAACGTTATGAATTGGGTTTAACGAAGGCGGCTGAGATGACTCCAGTTCGTTGGAGTGTTTTGAGCTCAACAATGACGGATCTAAACCAGCTACTTCCATGGACTGTTGAACTGCAGCGAGAGGAAGTCCCGTTTTAAGCATCCTTAGAAATTTCTTCAAATCAGGTGGCCGGGAAGAGGAAGTCTCGCGTAACACGCAGTGAGCAGCAACTTGCTTGACTCCATTACTCGAAGCTAAAGCGAACAAATGGCAAGGCAGCGTATCACGTGATTCCTTCAAGCTTGACGTGCGCACAAAGTTGGCTTCCTCGATGCCCCCGGCAGTTAAGGGAACGGGCCACTCTGACGTCACAAGGGCTGATACCTCGTCTGTGTACTGGGGTACTTGGTGAAGCTTGTAGAATTCCACATCGGTGATACGACGAACACGATGGAGATTATACCACAGCAGTGATACTGCTATGATCAAAATGCCTAGGCCAAGAGGAACGCTGTACAACACAAGTAAAAATGCACCGACCAGAAACACGGCGACAGCCAAGAACGCTTCATGTTTATCATTTATCATTGTACACCTGAACTTGAAGCAAATTTCGCTGAAGAAACAAGAATCAAAACTCCTACCAGCCGCAAGCTACTTTAGTGTTGACGAGATAGTTCTTTGTGCTTTGTTGGCTCCAAGTTTCTGGAAAGAAAAAGAAAATTCAACACTCGATAATTAGACCCCATCATTCTAAATCGTCATCTTCTAGTTCGCGAGTACATTATGACGAGGGGAGAGTCAACAAGGCGTAGTTGAGTTGAGTTCATATAAAACGAACGAGAGTTGTCTAATCCTTTCGAAGTTGCCATGCAAACAAATAACGATCGATTTATATCGCAAATTTAAAGGCTGTGTTTAGTTAGAGTACTCAGTTTCCAACTATCACACGATTTAAAAATGGCCCAAATGGTGGAAAACATGGCTCGAAAAGTTGATGGCGCGCAGTCCAGCTTTCTGTTTCAATACACTTAAATGTAAGGGATGTAAAAGATGGCTGAAAAACCTGTGGTATCTGCAGACAAAGTGTACGTATTGCGGCCCCATTTGTCACCTGACATTGACCATTTTGCCTCCACTACTCATCCGGACACACGTCGTGATTAAATCGGGCGCGTTGGACAGCCTAGTCACCGTGCCATTTCTTCAAAGTCAACAGATGTTACAAAGATTCGAAAACTAAGTGCACCAAAGCCAGACACGAAAACCCCGAAAAACCAGCAGGTAGAAAAATAAGGGAACGTGTGCCCCCGACTAAGGCTGTGGTGGGGTTCTAGGGTATCCTAATTAAACGTAGTGTACATAAATAAAGTAAATTACAGTGATGTGATAAAATGACAGCACTAAAGGAATAACGTTGGTGCATAACCAAGAAAAGGAAAAAGAACTTAACAACTGTACACACGGTGAAGGCTGACAGTAGAATGTCTCACCCTGCTAACGGCAACTAATTTTAAACTCTAATCCCACTGAACACCTCGCACCTCGAACCTGCCCCCAACCCTGTGCGCCGTGCGGGCAAAATAATAATTTAAACTAATTTGGGATTATCACAAACTACATGAACCGACACGTGAGCGTTTCAAATTCGCTACCGAGGTTGATGATGAGCTAAGAGCAACAAAAGTTTCCTCTTCCATTCATTATCGCTCGTTAGCGACCTTCTTATAAAACGGAAATAACCTTTTGTTGTTTGAAGGAGATATGAAAAATAAGAAGTGTGCTTATTTCCAAGAAGTGAAAGAAATCTGGCATCTCGGAATGCCTCATTCTGCAGGTTCCTCTATGTACTATTTTGCCACGATTGTTGGCGCGCATAGAGGAATATTACATGCCCGCTTGTGGAATTTGATCTTCGAGTGTTCATCTCGATATCTCACGACTGAGCGCAGCGACGAGTCAGATATCGAGTTGAACACAAGAAGATAAAATTCGTATCCACAAGCGGGCATGTAATGTTCTGTTTACTATATAAACATACCAATGACGACTTTTTTACGATTTTCCGAAGATTTCCGAATAATTTTCGAAGATTTCCAAAGATTCTCCAAAAGTTGTCCGAAGGCCACACAAACGTTTCCGAACATTTTCCGAAAATGTCCGAAGATTACCGATGATTTCCGAAGATATCCGAGGAAGATCCGATGATGTTTCGATCACACAGTAACACATCTAAGTTCAGTTTAAGTTATTATGTAACCATGGCAATGGTGATCTTTTTCAATATCCTCACACGTGAAAGATAAAAAAATAGTATCTTCACTGCGCGCGATGAACATGATTTTTAGTAAAAGGAAAAATCCTGGTATTTCACTAGTGTTTATATAAAAAAAAACATTATTCAATCTCTGGCCCAAAAAGAGCCTCGTTCCAGTGGTCTCCGAAACGAGGGTAAAAATTGCACTCTTCGCAAAAAGTTATACATCGGTGAAACCGGGAGACGACTAGGCGACCGATTCCGAGAACACCTTCGTGACGTACAGAAAGACGACAAAAACACATCTAAACCGGTCGCGAGACAGTTTATTTAATCTCCCTAATCATTCTAAGCAACATGTGGCAGTCGGCGGGCTTTCCCTACACCAAGGAAGCACAGAAAGCCGCACAACTCTAGAACAAAAATTTATTTTTCAAATCGGCACTCTTAATCCTCACGGTATCAACGAACGCTTTTCATTCAACTAATGTATTCTGTTGTTTTTCACGTTACCATGCACCAACCAAAAGCGTAGCTCCATCTTTCTGTATATAAACCACACACAACCCACAATTCCTCGATTCGCTCCGACGAAGGGCTAACGCTCGAAACGTCAGCTTCCGAATCTCTTTGACAAAACCAATTTATCTTAAAAATTGCATGGACGAGGTCTTCAATTCAATATTAGTTCAAGTCAACCGTCAGTTCAAGTTCACATAATAGATCTCTTATAATAAAGTAGACACTTCTTCGTCACAACACGCACATTTTAAACGTTGTATTGTCTCTGACCAGAGTTTTCAAACTACGTGAGGTCTTCAATGCTACTTCAAGTCAAGAGCTCAGCTCTCTTGTTCAATTAGACATAATAGATGTCATAGATCTTTTGTTGCTTCTCCTGGAATAAAGGAGACACTACTCCGACATAACAATCACATTTAAAACATTGTATTGCCCGGGGGGGAGTACTTTCTTATAAGAGGCTAACGGGGATGTGCCGCTGGATGGGGTCGCATTTTCACGACTGGAGTGACTATCACGGGGTCGCATTTTCAATAAAGTTACTAGAATGGGGTCGCACATTTTCTGATTTTTGGGGTAAGACAGTTCTTCATATTTACGGTTAGCAAACGTACCAGGATGTTTGTACTGTAGGTAAAAAGTAAAGTGTTCTTTATTCAATATAAGGTACATACATAAATAGAAAATGACTAAGTTGAGATCTCGAAAATTACATATTTGCCCAAAAGTGACTAAGATGGAGTCTATAATTGGCCACAGAATAGACTATAATGGGGTAGGGGCTCTGAGAGGCAAACGACACATATCCAGCAAAAATTAACCCACGTACCTCCCCCGGGTTGTATGGTCTGACTAGGGAGTTTTCAATTACGTTTTAGAAGTCCGGGGGTTTCAGACAGATGTAAAAAAGGCTAATTTAGGACATTTAGCCACCAAACGTTGTGGGCGGTTTGAATTATCAGTGGTATTTAACTTTCTTCACTGTTTCATACCACTGATGCACACGTTCCTGGGAACGTTCAACACGAAACATCTTGTGTCTCACAACAGCACCATCTTTTTTTTAATTTCCTGACTTGTCTCCGAAGGACAAGGAGAGTGCAACATTCGCTTTACCACACACAAGCTCAAACAAACATCGAAGAAAACAGTCGGCGAGGTTTACAGTAACGGCGAACAAACAAGTCCGAACAAAAACATTTATTTCTATTTCATGCTTTGTCTACAAAGAAACTGCCCAAAGCTAAAATAATTTACATTTCAAACATTGCTATATCGACCAGAATTTTCCAATCTAAGTGTTCAAAACAAAGTTGGCGGTCTTCAAACATGCAGTTACTAAACACGAAACATCTTGTGTCTGACAACAGCACCATCTTTTTTTTTATTTCCTGGTTTGTCTCCGAAGGACAAGGAGAGTGCAACATTCGCTTTACCACACACAAGCTCAAACAAACATTGAAGAACACAGTCGGCGAGGTTTACAGCAACGGCGGACGAACAAGTCCGAACAAAACTGAACCATGAATATTTCTATTGTATTCTTTGTCTACAAAGAAACTGCCCAAGGCTAAAATAATTTACATTTCAGAATTTTCCAATGTAAAGTGTTCAAAACAAAGTTGGCGGTCTTCAAACAGTTACTAGCATGAAATGTCTATCAAGTGACCTCGCTCCTGAAGCGGCTTTGTGTGTGGCGGTATACAGACTAGGTCTTTACAAGGACAATGATAGTAAGGATCTCTTGCTGTGGACACTGCAATTTTCAACACGAGATATCTTCCGCCGCCAGTTGCGTGTTTCACGAATCATCTTTCTTTAAAAATAGTATCTCAGTGTTCAGTTTAACCCGTCTGAAGAGGGGAGTGGTCTCTTTACAATTATAAAAGTAACCTGCGATCATGCTCTTCGTCTTTCCCAAAAAAAATACGCCTGATCGCAGGTTATTATAAAAGAGGCTGGTAAAGGGTATTTTCGTGATTCGTGAATGGCATAATTATTTTCCCGTGAAATGTGAAATGGCTTTGTTTTGTTCTCGTGAATCGTGATTTCATTAGTAGCCGTGAACCGTAAATCCTCCGTAAAATGAGAAAGAAGCATTTAATTCGTCGTGAACGGTAATTTTGGTTTTGGTTGACCTTCGTATTCCTGGTCTTCGGTAAACTTTTGTTCAGATTTGTCTTTTGACCCATCATTTGCGTCATTTATTTCAATCTACCGCTATTTCATAATGGACAACGCATGATCCAACAAGAAACAACTAAGTACAAAGCTGGAATCTTCCTCTCAACATGTATTACACCACCAGGGAGAACGGCTAGAGTTTGCACCAGAAAATGAAGATCAAAATGACTTTTCAAGAGATAAAGGAAGAGAAGGAACGTACGATTTCATCAAGGGATTCTGGAGGTGATCAGCTTTCTGAATATGACGAAGTGCCCTTGCTCTGTGCGCAGAACAAGCGGACGGATGGAAAAGACATTAACAAGGCGGCATATCACAAGCCGTTACGTAAGTTCGTGTCTTTTTCGTGAAAGGACCAATTTATTTTCGGTGAAACGAGATCTTGACCTCCTCTTTACCACTCTCATAGAAGCTGACTAGAATATTGACGCGAAATCGGCGAGGTTCAAGTTAGGGCAATTTTACCGTTCCGAAAAAAACAAAGGTCGCATGTTCTCACGTAGCAACTGGCATTGAGCTGCTTAGATGTCAAAATTGCAGACTCCCCGGGGCTAAAAGAACTCCCAGTAACCTGACCCCTGTCTTTATGAACTAGCTGCCTAACGACACGAAAATAAGGAAAAAATATTGAGAGTCTCCTGCGGGTTAGGTGATTACTGTTCCTTATTGCTAAGAATATGTGCAACTGAGAGAAATAGGGAATCGACTCTCTTTCTCAGCTTCGTACAGTAATTCAGGCATATTGATCTTCTGCCGTAGGGGCCGGCCATGAAAACACTAAACTGACTGACAAACGGCCGAAATATAGTGTAACAAAATGATCAAAAATAAAGTGTTTTGCAACCCAAGTAGTTAGACATTCACTAGTGCAGAAATTTTAGTTTAAACTGTTTCTTACTTCTGAGACCTAAGGAGCCAACACGTTAAAAAACATATTACATTTTGCACTGCAGCTGGCCCGGGAGATGGCTAAAATTTAATCCCAAGTATTATAATTAACACAGTAAGGAGGGGAGAACATGCTTCGGTTATCTGTGGAAAGGGCCACACCGCAACTCGTTGCCATATATAAGCGTTCTCTTCACTTCTCAGAGTAAAGTTTGTATAGCAATACATGTATGGTTACGTTGAAAATAGTCAGAAAAACCGCCATGTGAATTATACCTATAATAGAATCATACAATTAGTGTTCAAAGCTAGTTACAAAATGCTCGAGAGAAGCGTTTATCAGTATGCACTGAGGAAAGGGAAAGTTTATTCTACAATTTCACAAAAAGTGTCAACAATGAAGCAAACGTGACCAGAATCATGCTAATTCTTAACTTGAAATTGATACCCTTATTTCCTGAATTAACAGGAGTCAAACTTCGCGTGTATTAAAATTATTATTCTTTCCATGTTTACTCAAACTGAAGAAACCAGATATTATTAATTCGTGATCCTATCCTGTTGGGCGTAAATCGTATAATACCACCCCGGGGTGGGGGGAGGTACTCTACAAGTCTTTGGGTAGAGGTGTGAGGCTGGAAAGCTGAAACCCTTACCCCATACTAGACCATGGTCAGCTTGATTTTGCAACCCTGTGCTACAAGATTAGGCACCCAAAACTTCTACCCTACCCCCGACAAAATTTCTTCAATGCAGAAACTTTATCCCTATCGAAGTCAAACATACGGTGGCCAATTAACATTATCAAATCAGTTGATAAAACCAAATACACTGACTAAACTGATTTTGGAAGCTATTGTATATTATGTTGATTTCTTTTGCTATTTTTCTCTCGGAGAAATTAGCTTGTAATAGCTACTCTTAAATTCGAGAAAAAATAAAAACAAAAACAGGAAGGTCTTAGCTGATCAGAGCGGTCTCTTTTTGTCTGGAATCGAGCCTGAAAAGAATTACTGTCGCTTGGAGGACCACAAGCACTTCGCGCATTTCCGGTGCTGTGGCCCCTTATTAAGGTAATTGAATCCAGTCAAAACACACACAAAAATGCCTGATGATTGAACTTTTACAAAAGGAAACACTGCTTTTTTTTCTTCTGTTGAAAAATTCTCCTTGCGGGAATAAAAGCAACAAAATCTTTGCGAAGTGAAATGTTTTCTTTAAAAACTCCCAGGCGTTCCACGTTTTACGCAACGACTCACGAGACTCAGGGTATATAAGAAATGAAGTACGTCACTCACGAGAACCGGAAATGAATAGCTCGAATTAAGACAAAACACCACACATTTTTGTTTTTTAACCAAAAAAAATCGCTATCCCGGTTAGAGCAAAACGAGGAATTAATACCAGAATTCAATCTTCTGCTCGCTCACACTCGTATCAGCAGTGTTTCCATGACGGATTAATCTTGTTTTGATGGGATCACGTTTATTTGCCCAAGCAGAAACCGGTTTTCAAATCTTGTTTTCCAGCGTAACGTCAACGATTTATGTCAAGCTTATCGTTATGATTGGTTGTTTTTGGCTTCTGGAAGCACTAGCCAATCACATGGCGCCAAGCTTAGGGGTCTGTGAGGGGCGGTGACTAGGCGTAGAGCACGCAAAAGAAAAGCAATGTTTATTTATCAATTCTCGTGGTCGGCCACCGTGATTGTCGATACGTTTTTCTTGACTTTCTAGCGAGAATTGGCGAGAAATTACCGTTTTGAACAGTCAGGAGAACAATCGTCAGTCATGGCCGAAACCAAAGATCTAAATTTGACGTTTTCTGGATGTGGATTCTTGGGAATCTACCATCTCGGAGTTGTGTCGTGCTTGAAAGAAAATGCTTCCGCGCTTTTAGAGAGAGTGAAATGTTATGGTGGGGCAAGTGCCGGCTCTTTTGCCGCGATAGCCTTACTCTTAGACTTAAACGTCAGCGACAGCGCTGAATTTGTTATCAGGCTCGCGAAACGAGCGAACTCTTTGACGCTGGGGCCGCTTCATCCAAGCTTCAATATAGTGAGAACACTGCGTAGATCATTTGAAAGAATCCTGCCGGATAACGCTCACGAACTCGCTAGCGGAAGGCTTCACCTGTCCTTAACAAGGGTTTCTGATCTAAAAAACGTTATTGTGTCTGAATTCTTCTCCAAAGAGGATCTAATTGAGGTGAGTCGAACGTCTTGTGGTAGAATTTCGAAGGGATAAGGCGATCGCGAAATAATGGCGACCCTCGCATGACGACGTTTGAAATTCGACTGATGCGGATGTGCACATTTGGCGAGCGTGGTGTAAAGTTTATAAATAGCCTCTAGACTTTATTTTAGAAGTCAACAAAGAAAACGTATGCTTTTATTTGGCCATTTTTTCGAAGCTACGAAAATGTAAATCGGCCTTTTTGTGATGTGGAGTCAATTAAATTGCGCAATGGCGGTAATGTTCTTCCTCGAGGCTTCGAGCACGAGACTTAACTCTGTGAAACTTGATATCCAAGAATACTAGATTTATTACGCTTTTCTGAAATAGAAGTCTGGAGGCTTTGTTCAACGTAGGGATGTTTTTCCGTGATATTACCGTATGCCAAGATACCAGAGCGCGTATGTAAACTTGCATAATTCTTTTGTCAGTTTTGTTTTGCTTGATAAATAATACAAACACTCATCGCGTCGCGTTTTAGACGAATTGTTTTGGCTATTGGATTAAGTTTTTAGTTGGGGGAATGAAGATTGGAATTTTTACTTCCTTTCCACATTTTACCGTGTTATTTCGTAATATCATTTGAAAAGCTAATACAAAACTTATATAAGAATACAGGAGTGGCATTGATTTTGCAATAAGGCGCGCTACAGTAGCTGGAGTCTGTTTGCTCCTCTCAAGTTTCTCAAATTATTCATTTGCATGCATATTATTTGAGCATATTTGGACATCATGCTGTAAACCTAGAGTGGTTGATGTGGTTCCAGCAAAAAAACAATGCACTCTCATGCTGAGAGAAAAGGGACATGCTACAGCGATAAAGGAAACTAAGTAAGCTACACAGCCAATAATTTTGTCCGATGCATCTTAAAATATTTCACAATAAAAGGTGTTGCTATGTTTTTACTGTCAATATGCTGACAGGTACTTTTTGTAACAATGGTGAAGTGAAATTTTGAAACATTTTTTTTTTAATTCACTCAAGGCCATATGAGGTATGCATGTCACTGCTGACAGACGTTTTCTGTTATTGAATTGAATTCACAATGCTGGGGTGTTGTGCTGCAAACAAAAATAAGTTAGGGACAATCCTAGCCTGAGGGCTATTTGAGGTTTTCACATTTCAGAGTCTGTATTTTTGGCTTAATTCTAACATTCTAAAATTTGGTGGGTGTGTATGTTTGTTTTCTTTGTATGTCCGAGTTTTCTTTTGAGTCAGTTTTAGAACTTGCACATTTGGCAGGTCAAAAAGTAGCATTCTCTTGAAATGATTTATTCAAAAAGAGCTTTAATTTTTATCTTTTCTGGCACAGTCCTGATACAAACAAAGATTTTAATCACATGCAGAGTCTGTCAATGAGCCACTGTAAGGTGAAGCTAAGAACATGACCGAATTTCACTGACACAATCCTTAGTTTCGACATCAAGCTGGCGAAACCTGTTACGGCTGGTTAATATTAACTACCAGTAACAATACTGACAAACTACCAGTGTCTGGTGACAATAACTTTCAAGTGTTGTATAAACTAATCTAGCTGAATGTAGTTGCACAATTTTTTGTCTACTGCAGATCACAAATGTGACATCGGTAGATATTATCATCTTACTCTTGACCTTGAAGCAATGGAATCTTAGTTATTGAACCTATTGCAATGAATGCAATGGGTCATGGGAAAGTCGTGTCAACAAAGCGCTTAAAGAAAGATCTAGAAAAAAAATTTAACCCATACCTGAATAATGAGTGATCTTTTCTTCTTGTTGTAGGCACTTATTGCAAGCTCTTATGTTCCTTTCTACTCTGGAATACTTCCTGCAAAATTCAGGGGAAAGGTAATAGTTATTTAACATACCATCAAGTGTCTTGATTACAGTAAAAAAAATCAGTTCCTACATAGGAGGGGTTGAGGGATAGGCATGGAAAGGATAGACATCTTACAGCCCTTACCCCTACCCCCTTGGTCTGCAAAAAACATGTTTATGTAGATGGAATACTTTGTGTTATTTAAGATGGCACAGTGAAATGTATATCTAAAATTCACGAATAATTCATCAACTTAAGACAAAGTAAATCCTGACTTGGATATCTGATCTCTTTCTCTTTCATGTTTGATAAATATATATCTGACATCTTAAGAAGTTTTATGAACATTAATTAGGCTTTTGAGAACTCCAAACACAGATGTATCCGTGGATAAGCTGCACCCTTGATTTTTGGCTTCAATTTTATGGAAAAAAGTGTGGCTTATACATGGACGTTTATAGTGTATCATCTAACTCTAGAAAACATCTGGAAAACATCTCTCACAAGAACTGCCTGTTCTGATTGAACATACATGTAATACGAATCAATGTATCTTGAGTTGAAAAAGTGCTGTTGTTTAGATGTTAAATTAAAGCTTTAATATTTAATATGTGACTTCGAATTTTGCTTTCAGTATTATGTGGATGGAGGCATTTCTGACAATCTGCCGCAACACTTCAAAGAAGGGGATACCATTACAGTGTCACCATTCAGTGGTGAAAGTGACATTTGTCCCAAAGACGGTTCATCAAATGATGTCCACATTGAGTTACGAAATACCAGTGTGCAGTTTACACTTCAGAACCTGTACAGATGCTCCCGTGCCTTCTTTCCTCCCCAGCCTGAGGTCCTCTTTGACATGTGCAGGAATGGCTACAGAGACACACTGAGATTTTTGAAGCAGCATTGTAAGTGGATAATAACGTTTTTATAATTTTCGTACTTGTATTTTTCTTGCCAAAAAACAAAACACTGAGGGAACGAAAAGGTAAAGTCTCCATACAAGCCAAGTGGCCCATCACGCCGGAGCTTATCCTGGTTTCCCTAGCATAAAGCAACTAAGAATATTTCTACTCCCCCCTGGATGGGATGCCAGTCCATCGCAGGGTTACCCCCAGCATTAAATTCGCCGGTACCCATTTATACACCTGGGTGGAGAGAGGCACCGTGAGAGTAAAGTGTCTTGCTTAAGAACACAACACAATGTCCCAGGCCAGGGCTTGAACCCAGAGCGCTCGCTCCAGAGTCGAGCACACTAACCATGAGGCCACCGCGCCTCTCCTAAGAAACAGTTCAATAAAAAACTAATTTATCAACCATTCATTGGTTTAGATCCTAAAATGCTAAAGAAGGGGTCCATCAAAAGGCCATCCATGTCCCAGTTCCTTCCTCCATCTTGGCCAAAGTCTGGTGATGCGACGAAAACTCTTGAAATCTTGAGGAGCAGTCCCATGTCACCTTACTCCACATGTAGCAGTGAAGAAGCAGATGTATTTACGAGCTCGGATAGTGATGACGCTGATACTGACGAGTCAACAGAAGTCGAGCAGGAAGGGGAATCCAAACTTACCATTAGTGAGTAGAAACATTTTCCCACTTCTTTCACAATAGGTACTTCTAGAAGCCTGCCTATACATTGCAGTTTTATTGCTAAAGAGAAGTAAATTCATTCTGGAACATCTGGACAAATCAAATCAGTATTCAATTTAATGATCTAAATTGCGTTATATCAATTTATTTTCCAGTTCTTCATCGTACAAGTGAAGCAGTAACAGAGGCAGAGCTTTGGTCCTGTTACTTTATCCGCAGAGTCTTCTGGGTGCTGAAGCTGGCAGCAAAACCTTGTGTGATTTCCCTGAAACAAATCTCGCAACTTGCTAACATGTAAGGCAACATCTGAATTGTGCATGCTCTGTAAAGATATATCTTGTTGCTTCCACTCAAGATTTGTCCTCGCAGATGAGATTTCTTAATACCTTCTTTTCTGTTCTTCAGTATCCTGGAATCATTGCCCAAAGTGGAAAAGACAGGAAATGAATATCTTGATGAACTTTTATCCATGATTTACATGGTTATTCATACATATCAGGACAAGCACCAAGTACACTGCTGGTGAGTATAGTTGAGTTGTACTATTATTTTTATGTATTTTAATAGGCCATTTGTGAGTTATCTTGTGTGAAGTCCTCATGCAAACCTTTCAGATGAAAATGAGTTTGATCTGCGTGAAAAAGAACCTGAAGGGGGAACATGTTTTCATATGAGTGGTTTTACACACAGAGGCAAAAGGCAATTCGGAAATGGCCTATTCAACACTTAAAGTTCAACAGTGTGGCTGTAGTTGGTATATCTGACTTTGGTGATTAAGCATTTGACTGTTTACTTAAATGCAGGAAAACATTTGGACCAGCTATTGCTGCAGGACATCAACTGGAAGGTAAGGTAGTCTTGTGTTGTTTAATCCACTGTAGAGTAGACAAACTTGGCCAAACATACATGACAACATTGATTCATTCAATTGTTAAAAACAATAAAGAAAACAGTCTGAAACATTGCATGAATTTGTGGGGAAAAGTTGCAATGTTGTCAGTGATGCTGTGTGAAAAGAAAATGATGCTCGATATTCTGCAATTTGACCTGAAAATATTTCCATATCCTTTTGCAGATGGGTCAGGAATTACTTCTGCAGATGAATCGTCAAGTTCCGGTGACAATTCAATGTATTCCATCCCTGAAGTGGTGGAAGAAATTAGAGAAACACCAGCTTGTCCGTTGATGTCCTTGAATTCAGATGACGACAGTGACATAGAAGTTCTTGTGGGTCAATCTGTGGAGTGCTTACTGCAAAGTGCGATGAGATGGGAAGATGATGTTAGTGACAGTATTTTCTTTACGAGAACAAAGGAAACAGGCAGTGATCAAAGTGTGAATAACTCTGTGGGAAGATGGGAGTCCGAAGGAGGAGCATGTGCAGAAGAGCCGGCTCCGGAGAGCCTTGATGATTATGTGGTTCTAGATGGTTACGAGAGTGATGTTGATTCTGAGTCAACTGATGAGCTGTACCAGAGTCTCTAACAGAACACTTTGGTAGTGGTGGGATCGAAGTTGGACAGTTGAGCTGTTCTTGAGCCACACCCAACTTTGGTGTTTGATTTGGACGCTGCAGTGCAAATCAGATAAATAGTGGAAGTGTGGAGCTACTTTGATGTGGTGTCACAAGGGAAAATCAACCCTATTTGAGATGAACTGTGAACCCTAATGGTACCCAATAGTTTGACCTGTAATATGAATGTCTTTGGCAAAGTTATCACATCAAACTTAAATCAAAGTGTTCACGCTTTTTTGGGTTCAGACAGTAAACTCCAGTCCCCAGTGTTAACTCTGACTAGCACAGCACTTCTGAACACTTGCCTTCCAAAAGTTCTAACTGTCAATCGTTATGCAACTAAAGGACTAGAGTGTAGCTCATGACAATTTTTGTGGTCTAAAGTAGCTTGAATGCAGATCACAGGAACAATTATGCTTGCCAAGAGATGAGAGGCTGCTTCTTGAAAGGAGTAATAGATTTAATGTTGCATAGTTACCTGGTAGCTTGGAAATGGTATATTAAGGAGATTTTTTTATCAATTTCAAGATAATACAGTAAATTACTGAGTGATAAGAGGTATTTTAACAGACCAAGATCATGTAGTTTCCTTAGAAGATTGTAATAAATAAGGAGAATTAATATATCCATCTTGAGACTTGAGGGTTACAACCGATCTACACTTGTACATAAGACACATTATTTAACAATTGTTTTTACATGGAAAGTTTTAACTTATTCCAATCCAAAGAGTCTATCCTTTACCAGCTCTGGGTATGGCCGACATGCAAGTTATTACTGATCATGACATGGCAAATGTATGTAGGCATGCAGTTTTAATCAAAAGAACAGAACATCTGATTGACAAGGTTAATCAAATGAACATTAGATCTGACTACTAAGGCAAGATTGTTTTGATATTTCCTCATCTATATCTGAACAAAATGTACCAAGACCAAAATGTACAAAACAAAAAAATGTTGAGCATTATGGTTGTTGTGCAAGCAAGTGGTGGCTGTAAAGTTAAGCAGTAGAACAATTTATGCTAACCTTCAATGCAGATTGTGCTTTTATGTTGTTTTATTGTGAATTTCATCACAATTTTTCGGTCAATTCTGCTTGCAATCAGATTCCGTTAATTAGCTTTGAGAATTTGAGAACATTTATTGAAACCAGTAAGGAAAATTTTTATGTTGGCATCTTGTAAGGTGTTTGTAGATAGTGTTACTGGGTAAAATGGCTGTACAGAGATTTTTGAATTGGATGAAACAAAGAGGAGTGGTTTAGTTTGGACTTGTACAAATTTATTTTTATTATGGTATTTTAGGGGTGTGTTTAAAACACAAAATGGCGAAATGATGATATGTCACTTCAGCTAGCCTAAACAGCGCTTTGGTTAGCCTAAATAGCGCTTTGGTTAGCCTAAATGGTGCTTCGGTTAGCCTAAATATTACTGACTTGAAGGTGGTCAGCTCTCAACAATTGTATGGGTTAGCCGTATCCCACGTTGTTAAGTGCTATTTTGTCATTTTGCCATTTCGTGTTTTAAACATGCCCATATTTTAGTGTAATGTTATATTGTAAAAGACTACAATTACTTGAATTTAAATTGTCACATGCAGCGATTTAATGTTTCCTTGAAAATTAGTTATAATATTACCTAATATTAATTTACTAATTTATTTTATACATATTAAATTACAATTCAAAAGCTAGTATTTTCATGTAATATTGCTGAACCGGTGTGTTTGTCAAATTGTGTATATACACAATGAAAGTGTTAATAATCATTTGAATCAACTGTTGAAGAGGTTATGTTGTGAAACACTTTTCTTACCCTGATGAAAGCTATCAATAAAAGAATC
Source organism: Micromussa lordhowensis (assembly GCA_964020085.1). Classification (NCBI taxonomy): domain Eukaryota; kingdom Metazoa; phylum Cnidaria; class Anthozoa; order Scleractinia; family Lobophylliidae; genus Micromussa; species Micromussa lordhowensis. The sequence goes on along the minus strand of OZ026605.1, from coordinate 2,858,973 downwards.
TTTTCTGAAAGAAGGCTGTAAATGTTCACTCTTTGGGGTCCTTTTTGGGTCGAATCACTCTACAATTCAAAAACTTATTTATATACGCTACTGGAGGGAAATGTATAATTATTTCATTTTAGTTACCAGAAACCCGCAAATTTGTTCTCGAGGGCCGAGAGAGGGCTTATATATTGCGAAACAGTTATTTGAGATGCAACCTTTTCGGATCCCTAATACCTCTATGTGGGCATGCGAAAAATAGAAGTAGTGAAAGCCACAGAGAAATGGACCCACACTCAAAACCACACTACTATCGGATTTCCAGATGGGAATTCTACGTCCTCCTTCCAAACCTTTTTGCACAATCCAAGGTGCGAAAATCCACAATTTAAGTCTTTAGCTTAATTGGATAGGTCAGAACTTTGGGAGATGTTTGCAGCGTCGCGCCTTTCTAACCGGAAGTTGACATGCCGGGGGTCACTGAAGGTGACTTCCGGTCACATGCACAGACTTCACACCATGATGTCACAAACACCTCAGACAATCACCCGCCGCACCAGAATCAATGACGCGCAAATTTTTTTTCTTACAAAGTGGAATATTTCTAAGAGATGGAAGATACTCAAGATTTAAACCTTACTTTTTCCGGCTGCGGATTCCTGGGAATCTACCATATTGGAGTGATGTCTTGCCTCAAACAAAACGCCGCCGGCTTTTTGAGAAGGGTGAAATGTTTCGGAGGAGCGAGCGCAGGTGCTTTCGCCGCTGTAGGTCTGATTGTTGACTTGGACATCAGCGAGGTCGCCGAGTCGGTTATAAGACTCGGAAAGAGAGCAAAATCTCTTTCACTGGGACCAGTTCATCCGAGTTTTCAGATAGTCAGAACTATCCGGAGAGCTTTTGAAGAAATGCTGCCAGAAAACGCACACGAAATTGCCAGCGGCAGATTGCACATTTCATTGACCCATGTCCCAAATTGTCAAAATGTCATTATATCTGAATTCTACTCCAAAGAAGATCTTATTGAGGTAAGCTAAGCTTGATTTTCTTAGAATAAGAACAAAATTCTGAATTATCCGATGTTATCAACCTCTTACATTTCTATTTACATTTAGCTTATATTTTCTTGATCACGAGCAAACAATGATTTAAGCTTATGGTTTGAAATTGCTGTATTTACATAACAGCATTTGTTGATCAATCATTCATCACTTGCCGGCTTTGCCAAGCCAAGCTTTCCCTTATGGCACTGTTTGGTAGGAGGGTTGGGGGAGGGGCAGATTCTTTGTCACAGTCTTTTTGAGAAGGGGAATGTGGGAAGGCTAGCAGAGGGAGGGATAAGAATGAGCTCAAAATGCAAACAGAACAAAACCCTCAGCTGCAACCATTTTCAACCTAGAATTTCCCTAGGGGCTTGTGTGTTTAGCAACGTGACATATTGTATCCCCAGGTGGTCTCCCATTAAAAAAAGACGGTGCTCGTTGGAAATTAGAAAAGAAGAGGTGCCAAGATACTTTTTTGTGGGCGTGACTTGAAATTGTTTTCACTCCTAAGAGGAACCAGTTCTATAACAATACATGATCTCCTGTCATATTTTTTTTCGGCCCTAAAAGGTACTGTCTAAACTCCCACTGCGAACCTTTTGAGCCTGAACACACTAAGAGGTTAAAACCGCTTTTTTTAACCACTAAAAAGTACGATGAAAAAGTACGATGAGCACCATCGTCAATTTTATATGGGATTCCCCCCCCCCTCCCAGATTATACCCTTATCACACCAGCTCAAGACTCAAGTTCTAGTACTTGATGTTAACTTTCCTAAGATAGGAAAGTAGGGCTGAACTCAAGGATTGGATGTTTACTAATTAATCTTAACTATCAGTATCATCAATTGATATTCGCAGTGTTACAGTTCATAAATAATCCATTAATCTCCTTTATACAGGCATTAGTAGCAAGTTCTTATGTGCCATTCTATTCAGGAATCTTACCAGCAGTGTTCAGGGGAAAGGTAATTGTTTACCACCTTCTAAGTTTACAGTTTTCCTGGTATTGGATTTGTAAGATATTAATCTTGACTAGCTATTTGGTAGGCAATCATTGATGAGAATATTTTATTATTATATATTGTTACCCTTGTTCTTGATTCATTTTTAGCTGACTTAAAAACAAAAAGGGGTGCATATCCCCACCCCCCAAGGTTTTGGAACTATTGTCTCCACATATAGCTACAGTCATGGACAAAAGTCGTTGAGATGCATGCATCTATCCCCTCATGAAAGGTAGCCTCCCCTTCCCCCCTTTTCAATACAAATTTTAGAGGTCAGACATGGGGTCTCGATATTTGGCTTAGGTCTAAAATAGGGCCAGTATGCAAATCACAGATCACCAAAAGCCCGTGGGCAGTACCCCCGGGTCTTATGATTGTATAGAAATAAGACGGCTTACACGACAGAAAGCTGCGTGATTTTTAGAATCGGCTTCACTTGGCTTTTGAGACAAAACCATTACAAAACTCCATTAAAAATCTATTATCCACCTCAAAGTAAACCTTTGGTAATCACATACGCTTGAAACTTAAATGGCGGTTAAACTTAGAATTTTTTGTGAACTCAAGCGCGAACGACGCCTTGTGAAAAAAGTATTTATATTTTACCCTCGAATGTCACAACTGTGTAGATCTGTTCAGTTCGCATATCGGTCTAAAATCCTGCTCAGGCTAAATATGTAATGACAGCGTTCAATTCCAAAGGAAGACACGAGAAATTAGCCATTGCGGTTCTCGTACTCCAAAATACGTAGAACTTGGTCATTTCACGTTGTTGTTTTGCAGAGGACGGCAAAGAAATGTACAAAGAATCAAAACGCACGTGCAGAACCATTGTTTTGCTCATTAAACCTTTTGTTTGCTGACGTTCTCGTTGCCGTCGCCGTCGTGGTTTGCTAAAACTCCCTAATGATTGGGGGAGGGGGAGGGGGCAACAGATAAAAAAGGTGTTTTCATTCAAATACAAAATACAATTGTTAGTTTGAAAGCGTTAGTTTGGGTAAAGTGTCTGGACACTTTTGTCCATGATTGTAGTTTTCACAAACATCCACATGTTATATGTAGAGATGCCAATTAATTTGAATCAAGAGATCACCAATTTTGCATGCAGATACCTCTTTTAGAACCCAGAAAAAACATTTGTAATGAGTATTGAAGTAGATACTTTAAAGTGTTTGAAGCTAGTTGATAAATATTCAGTACATTTTCTTGTCACTGTCAATTAAATGTTTTCACCTTTCACAGTACTACATAGATGGAGGGATTTCTGATAATCTTCCTCAGCATTTCAAGGAAGGAGAGACCATCACAGTGTCACCATTCTGTGGTGAACATGACATTTGTCCAAAGGATGTTTCATCAAATGATGTTCATATTGAACTACGCAACACCAGCATGCAGATCACAAGCAATAACTTGCAAAGATTGACCCATGCATTGTTCCCTCCTGATGAAAAAGCGTTGAGCAATATATGTCGGCAGGGGTACAGGGACACACTGAGATTTTTAAAGGAGCACTGTAAGTTTATGTCAGCTAGTTGGTACAAGCTATCATTGGCTAAATCTCCTACAAATACATCAGTTTCATTGTGTTATTTTAGGCAATGTTGTGAAAGTTCTCTTTTAGTTGCTTGGCAGATATATTTATAAAGAGATTATCGAATTATTCATGTCCATACGTATTTAGGGGAATCTGGAATAAGCAGTCTGAGTTCAAGCGAGGGTGTTTTTATTTTCATGGACAAGAAAAAGTGTAATGGGTATTCTAGCAAATGATTAGCACAACCTGACAAAATTTTGGGGTTTTAAAAAACGATGGACTAGTCCATCCAATCCCACAGGGAATAGTTATACTCTTCATAATACAGGAAAGTGGGATGAGCTTCTTATACCAGGCATTGGATGACTTTGGCTCAAACACAAAATTTTACATACAGTCAAAGCTCTCCTTGCAACCACTCTCGTAAGCGACCAGCTCCAGTTACAACCACCTTTGTGAAACCCCGTTGGAACTGTGACTTACACTTTGTAATGGGATTACCCAACTGGACTTTTCCTATGTTTTTAAGCTATTGTAAGCGACCACTCGAGTCTTTTACATCGAAAATCAACACTTTAATGAAACTGCACACTACGCAAATGGTTCTTGACCAGTTAAAAATTGAACGTAAAGTTTAGCCGTGTCTATATCAGATATAAAGACACTCCTTAAATATTGATTTCGTTTGTTTTGCTTTATAAATTATTGAGTTTCTGAAGCTCTCATGAGCGACCACCCTCTATTGTTTTACCATGCGGTTGTTTACGAGAGCTTATTCTCGTAAGCGACCAGCTCTAGTTATGTCCACTTTCTTAAATTTCCAAGGTGCTCGCGTATGAGAGCTTCAACTGTAATAATTTTACACTAACAATAAGAATCTGTGGATTCAACCAAACTTTTGTTTTCCAGATCCTAATACGTTAACAAAGGAGTCAGTAAGAACTGCCTCCATCGCCTTGAATCTTCCACCATCAGACAACAACTTGTCTGCTTCTTATCAAGAAACAAGCTTCAATCGCCAAACTAGCTGCAGTTCACAAATATCATCAAACAGCTTTTCCTGTAGCTACAGTGAGATGGAAGTTTATTCAGGATCAGAAAGTGAAATGGAGACTGAAGAGGAGGAAGGGGAATCACAACTTTCTCTGAGTGAGTGATAATTATAATTAGAGGTGTTAATTTTTTATATATATATATAAATTCTGAATTCAGCTAGAAAGTACATCAAGGTGCCATAATGGCACTATATTTTTTTGTATAACTCTGACTAAAGTTTATTTGTAAATGTAGGAACTGGGTAAATTAATTATCTATTATATTGAAATTTACCATTGATGAAGGCTCAGAATTATAAGTGATGAAATTTGGTGGATTTTACAGCCCTTTTACCTTCACTAGTATGGTATAACAAAACTATTGCAAATAGATTTTCCCTTGTTTCACCCCTTAGGCACATCCCCTCTAGTGAATATAATTTTGAAAAATAAAACATTTTAAATTTTTTTAAAATGTATCTTTAATATTGTTAGTATACTGGTAGTCTGAAATGTCAGTCATCTCCTGCCCTCAGCCTAATACCCGGAAGAGAGATGGAATTATAATGCTCCGACTTCAGGCGTCTCTTGCCCAGGGATTAGGCTGAGGGCGGGAGATGACTGACATTTCAGGCTAGTACACCGGTCAGGGGTCGAAATGTTCCAGACTGTTTACCTGTGTCTAGTGACAGGCAGAATGTTTACCTGTCTCCACCAACATCCAACTTGAACAATATTATTTTATTTTACTTTTTGAAACTCAACTGGGGTTGTACAATCATTAATAATAAACTGATAGAAAGCAATGACTTATGGGTCAGAAAACGATCCATATTGCGAACTCCTGCTTGATCGGCAAAGAAACGCAGGAGCAAGACACATTTGTTGTCTTTGTCATGCGCACTACAAAGATTGCATCATCTTGCTTTTATTCAGTATTGAGTAAAGTCTGATAAATACTGTGCGAGATCTGCATGAGTGAGAACGACTTCATGTGGAAAAACGGATGAAAATATTATTCAAATCAATAAATTCTGTATTACTAAGGTTTTCTTGCCTGTCGCCAGTGACAGGCATCAATATTTTTTACCTGTCACTTCCTGAAATTACCTGAAATCGACAGGTAGACAGGCAACATTTCGACTCCTGACCGGTACAATGTACCATCATGATAATGTTGATAATGTTAGTACACTGTGTTGGTGATGTGTAGGCGTGGACCACATTGATACATAATGTCTAAGTATTTAGCTTTTGAGGTTACTAACTATTAATTGCATTGTACATGTAGTTAAATGTTCATTACAATAGGTCTCTTGTTTCTGTTTAACTTGCAGTACTGGCCCGCGCCAATGAAGTTTCAACAGAACGAGAGCTTTGGTCATGCTTTTTACTTCGTAGATCATTTTATGTCTTGGATGTTTTTACCAAGCCATGTGTCATTACTATCAGACAAATCTTGGCCATACTCAGAATGTGAGTTAATAATATTTTATAGTTCTTACATGTCCAAAAATGACAAATTATTATCAATGGTGTATGCAGAGAACTAAATAATAAATTGTTATTACTTTTAGTTGGGTTAATAATATATGTTGTGGTTCAATTTAATTTTTGGTAAAAATTATGTTAAATCAAAGGATTAAACAAGGTTAATAAGATAGCAAAAAATGTTGACAGTTATAGAATTATGTGCTTATAAAATGTTTCAGTATAACCCCACTCAGAATGGGCTTTTGTGACCAGGGAGGGGACAGGAACCTCTTTACACAAAAGTTTTATGGTAATGATATTTGGTTGGTCGGAGTATGGAATTTTGTTCAAACCATCTTGGCTTTGAGGTCTAGTCAATATGAAATGATATGAGACAAGGACAAGGTTACATAACATTTGAACACAACTTTGTGTAAATATTGCTTTTTAGATTTTTGAAATCACTCACCAAATTAGAAAAGACAGGAAATCAGTATCTTGATGAGCTGCTGTCAGCCATCACCACAATGTTCCACACATACGAAGACAGACACCAAGTACTGGTAAGAAAATGGTATGCCAAACGTTTCTCCTTTTAATTCCCAAACTGATCAACATCATAGTTTCTCTTAGGCTAATCAATACATATTATCAAGAAATGTAACAAGAATCAAGGTATTAAAAAATGATAAACTTTTGTGGATCCTGTCTTGGACCATCACCAAACAATCTGAACTAGTCATTTTTATATTAAAAATTCCAATGATTAAAAAATTTAAATGGCAAGCTTTTCTAGTAACTTTGTCTGAGAAAGTAAATAAATAAAACATTATTAGCCAAAAATAACTTTTAGAAACCTTACACAATCACTGGAAGAATGCTGGCCTTATTTAATTTATGTCTTATACACACAAGTGGTGAATATAATTATATAAATGTAAGTTAAATTTGAACTTGGCATCTTTTACTAGGAAATCTAAACTGCCAAACACAGATCTTTCAAGAGGAGGTAAGACATAAATATTTACAAAATAATTTAGTATGATAGGCCATTTCCGAGTTTTCTTTAATGCCTCTGTGTCAAAATAAGTCTTCATGCAAAACCATTCATATGAAAATGTGTTCCGTCTACAGATTCATTTTCATGCAAATCAAACTCATTTTCATAAATGCACAAGAACTCATTTTGAAACACAGGCGCAGTGTAACTTAGAAATGGCCTATTCGACATCTAGTTATTGTAAATTTAAATTGATCTTGCTGAGAAATGATGTCATTACCAAATGTGTCATTTACCAGACAGATGTACCTATGATGATTGCATTCATTAGCAAAGCCTAGTATGTGTTGCAGGTCAAAATGAAATTCAGGTTAAAATGATTTTAACCTAGTTTGATTCTCAATTTCCTTTGTCCTGTAACCCTAATAATTATTTATGATCCATGAATAATCAGGGTCAAGAACAAAGGATTTCATTTTTACCTAAATTTCATTTAGACCTGCAACAAATACATCATTGTGTGATTTCACCTTCATTAGTGGTGAACAATCCAATCAAGGAATCAGCTGTATGAGGGTTTTTCGGGGGTGGGTAAAATGTGTGGTGTCAAAGTATACGTATGGATAGGAACCCGGAGAAAACTATAATAATGTTCTTACTAATATTTTTTAACAGCTGATGAATCATTGCTTCCTTTATCTGAGTGGACACAAAAAGCTATTGATAATCATAAGAGATGCAAAGCAAAATGCCACTGTGAGTCAAAAGGTCTGTCTACTTCTTGTTGTGAAGAACGCATGGCAGATATTGGAAGCAATGCATGTAAACTGGTCATGGATGCGGACAACAGTGGTGATGGTAGCTGTATTCTGAACACCAGTACTCTACGCAGAGAACTGCAAGAGTGTCTTCCAGAAACCATAATTATGATGGAATCTCATGTTGGCGATAGTTATACAGGAAAGGAATTTGACAATGAAAAGGATGAAGGCAAAAATAATTCATCTGGCATAGTAAGGGATGATGGTGCGTCTGATGGTGATGAGAAACCAGTTGTTGATGACCGTGATGGATATGTGATTCTTGAAGGTTTCAAGTGAAATTTATGACTTTGTGTAAAAAAAGAATCAGTATTTATAATGCTTAAAGTGCATTATTTCCTTGAATTTTACGAGTAAAGTACTATGCCTGTAAAACTTGAAGCTGAAGAAAGGGGCTGGATTACCCTTGCAAATAATTTTGTAAAGATAATAATTGTTAATATGTACTGGTAAATTTAATATGGAGAACTTGATACCTCAATAATATTGTAAGAATGTAGTTGTTACTGGTAAAGGTAACTTCCATAAATGACAGGAAAATGAGACGATCATCAAAATGGATAAAATTGAATATTTATATCTAAGATATTTTGTCATAATTCACTGCAGATTTTTGTAAGGGTCATTGCTGCAATTCTTTTGATATTATACAGAGTTTAAATGATATCATTTTCATTTTCAAAAAAATTGCATACAAACTCTTTATAGTATTTATTACTGACCAAGGGATCCAAAGCACAAAATGTAAATAATTTGCATGCCTTTATTTCAGCTGATATGCATATCTTCATTCCAAATTCAGTTCAATAACTATTATTAATAAAGAGTCCAGTTTCAAAGTCTTTCTACAAATTAATGATAAAAATTATTATTTACAGGCTTACTATTATTTTGATGAAAGAAATCCACAAATCTTGGTAATGTGGTGTTATTATGAGGTTTTCTGTAAATTTTAATACCAGTAATAACTATTAATTTTTATCCCCCAGATTGATCCAAATTGAATTTCTGCTAAGCTATGATTCAGTCATATGTGATCTCACAAGGCAGAGAACTAGCATTGTAAGGAATTTCTAAGGAGGCCAGTATCAGTATCTCTAAATAAAGTTCTGTAATATTTTGATTAAAGAACTTCACTATCTAGGGTATTTATTTCTAGGTCAAACAACAATAATTGAAGGGTTCGGTGGAAAAAGGGCGTTAGGATTTTTACTCAAAAGTGAACTTTGTCAAAAACGCTCCAAATTTCGCATGCAGTTTTGTTTAGGTGCGTTAAACAATGTTCTGTATGTGTTTTCCTTGAAATTTGCTTCCTTTTTGAGATATTACGTATGCAAAAAAACACATTTTTCCAAGGGAATCCTCTGGGGACCTTTTCTTGAATGAAAAACAAAAGAAACCTTTTGTTTCGCTAAGCGATGAACTCACTATAATACCTAAATCTCTTACATCTGCTTTGTTAGCGCAATGGATAAGGGGCTAAAGAGCCCAGACTCGTACTTGTTTTGCCGTGACACGGGTCGAGGGTTCGATACGAGGTCGGACAATCTTTTTTTTCGTTCTGTTCCTTTACTTCTATCAAAAATCAAGATATCTATTTAAAGAAATTGCGTATGGAGTTTAACCCGTAAGAGAGAAATTTTATACAGGTTATTGTGACGTAAACACAACACGTGAGTTTCGATCGAGCGTCAAAGCAAATCCCACTCAGAGCTGAAAAGAGATGCCATGCATTACAGCTCTTTCGACTAATATCTTAAGCATTGTTTTTAAGTACCTTGTAGCCTGCCTGGTGGTTGAAAGGCATCATAAAGCCTTGATAACCCGTAAGTCACCAACACGTTTTAAAGAAGCAAAATGTGTTCTGTAACTTCCAACGCAACTGATATCGGCGTTTGAAGTCAGGTCGATCCAGGCAGCAAAGTCCAAGAGCATTTCTTGCCCAAGAAAAAAACCCTGTGGTGAGTTGTGGCCCATTTGCCAAGCGTTGCTAGTATCAAAGTTTGGAAAGTGAGAACTGCTTTTAGACTTATAAAATTTGTCTTGTATCATCCGCCATGTTTACCCGCGCACGAGGTGTAAAGGAACCTTCCCGGCATGCATTGCGATCACGTTCGGCAGGACAAGACAAGACAAGACGAGACGATATTTCTTAACTAATTGCAGAGCTTGTTTTTTTCCTTTTTTATTCCAACATAATAATGGCCAACAAGAAGCGATCGATTGAAACATAGATCTGTGATCCAGGTTGCCTTGATTTTATTTCAAATCGGCATGATTTGTAGTGTTTCAAATTTCTGGGATCAGAGGCCATGCAGATGAGACTTGTACGACGGTTTCACAAAAGCGTAAATCTGTTTATCTGTCAGCCCTACATTTTTGAGCTTATACGTTGCAAGCAGTTAACATTTTGTTGTTTTCTAAGTGAAAACAACATGCTTTCGTTCAAGGTTTAACGTGAAATCAACATTTCAACCTATTTAGACCTGAAATGGCCGTTTTTGAGCTTCCGCGCTGCGTAAAATGACTAGCTTGCTCGCTTTTAAGTGAAACAAAAGTGCTCGCTGTCATGCCTTAACGTTAAATCAACATTTTAATGGTTTTGAAAACCTGAATTCAACATTTTTTAAGGTTACACGTTGCGAAAGATCAATATTTTGCTGGATTTTAAGTGAAATTACCGTCTTTGCGGTCACGCGCTGACGTGACAACAAATACAGGTTTTTTTGCATACGTAATATCTCGAAAACGAAGCAAATTTCAGGGAAAACACATACAGAACATTGTTTAACGCACCTAAACAAAACTGCATACGAAATTTGGAGCGTTTTTGACAAAGTTCACTTTTGAGTAAAAATCCTAACGCCCTTTTTCCACCGAACCCTTCAATTAATGGTTGGGTTGCCAATGCTGTGTCATTTGTGGCTATCTGAGTAAATCTTGGAATTGTTCTGAAAGCAGTGGTTTGAGTGGATGTTATTTGTTTTTACTTAAGCCTTTATTGCCACAACACGTATCACTTTTTGGGAGGTCTGGCAACGAGAGTGGCTTGCCCTGATAATGTGTTGTTAGAAAAGGTAAACATTGATGACACATCATTAGTTTCAGGTGGTTTTAGCTTCACTATTCTCTTGGGAGGGTAAAAAAGGGTTGTCAAGGTCCTGTGGCACATAAAAATTATTTCTAGCAAAATTCACTTGTCATACTTTTTCTAAAAGGTCTATTCATAAAGAAAAAAATCACAGTTGTCTTTTTCACAATCACCCACTAATTTTCACCTAACCTGTGATCAGACATTTGTTTTTTACTAAAAAATGATCGCCTGATCGCAGGTCAATTTTCACCTTCATTGCATGTTACAGATAGTCCAGATAAACCCTTACACTTACCTTCTTGGGGTTTGGCAGGGGTTTGTTGACCCTTTGTCCCAATTCAGCTCTCTACTGGGTTGGGGGTGTACTGCACATGTGTGTATAGGGAGGGGGTACTTTGATAGAGATTAACTTTCATAGAAGAGAGGGAACTCTTTAAACACCTCCCATAATTAGAAAACCATAATTTTCATTCGCTATTCAGGGACCAACCAAAATCAAGCAATGATTTCAGAAGTTTTTTTGCTCCAACAAACGACAGCGCTATGTTTCATGTTATGTTGTGGTACGGTATCCGGTCATTTCGTTCCATGGTCAGATCGTTCCAAGTCAGGGCCTCTTCATATGAGCCTGGTAACCGGGCTGGCTCGGTTACCGGGACGAATTTTGTTGTCTGTTCATATGGGAAATTTCAGCCCGGTCGACCGGGATGAAATTCAAGAAACAAAACCAAAATAGTGAAACATAAACTTGTATCGTTCGCGATTGTCGTAGCTTTGTGGACTCTTGTAACTTTACTAATAAAGCTAATATGCATACTTTTGAAGTGGAAATACATAGACTGCAAAAAGTATGCCATTTTGGCCGCTATGAGGCGAAAGCGAAGCTATTTTGTCAAAAAAGTTTCGTCCCGGTCACCCGGGCTGGAGTGTTCATATGGGAAAATTTTCATCCCGGTTACCGAGATCTCGGTCGCAAAAACCGAGATCTCGGTAACCGGGCCAGCCCGGCCTCTCATATGAACACATCGAAATTTTAACGAAGAGGCGAGATCTCGGAAACCGAGCCAGCCCGGTTGACCGGGCTCATATGAAGAGGCCCTCAGATCGTTCCAATCAATAGTCAGTTCGTTCCACAAAATAGTCAGATCGTCCCACATATGTTATATCTATTTTCTAAATGTGTAAATGTGTAGCGATCAGAACATGGATGAAAGTATTTTCACAACTACATGTCTTTGCATAATAAGCGTCGTATGTTAATTTCACGATGCACCATTTCACATTAAACGACTTAGGATAAAGTCTCAACAAATTTGGCTTTTCATATGTGGGACGATCTGACTATTTTGTGGTACCCTCTCCGATCTCCCATCGAATGTTTTTTCGTTATTAGTCCCCTCGCCCCCAAACCGTCCATCACCATATTCGTAAATTATTCAAAGCGCGTACGATCGCGTGCACAGTCAACAGAGACCAAAAACCCCTCCTGTCAATGGTAGCTATCTGATTTGCGCTCGGTACATAACAGAAACATACCTTCACAAATTTTCCGCTCGCATTCACTGTTTAGCTTGTTGCAGGGAAACCCTTAACGTTGTGGAATTGAAAGAATCTAGGACAAAAAGAATATACATAAATGTATTTTGCATTGGTTGTTAGTAAAACGCGTAACGGCGTAACGGGTAACGGCGTAACGAGAAACCGCGTAACGGGATTTTTTCCCTTTTTTTTTTTTTGCTGTTGTTTCTGAATTTGTTTGTTCGTTTGCCTTTTTTATTCTTTCTTAGTTTTTCTCAGTGAAAAAAAATGTGAACATATTATTATTCGTGTTTGGCGAGGTTTTTCCCGCCCTTTGGCCAATTTACCGCATTTTCGGAGCCACTTTTTTCCGCGGACGCACTTTCTCACGCTTCCAGGATCAGGATGGAGAAGAATGATGACGGTAAGTTTTCGACTCTCATTTTCAGTCACCTTAGTTTCCTCTCTTTCTGCTTGATCTTTTCAGTTGCAATTTGTTTAGTGTAGTTGCAGGTTTCGGGAATTCTGAGTAATTTCTGAACCGGCGCATTATTTTTAAGTTATAACAACTTGCGTTTACGATTTTCTGCAGAGGTTATTTTCCTTGGGGAGAGAAGGCTTTCTGGTAAGTGAAAGTTTAATAACCTTACTTAATGTCATGGTATATTACATTTTGTATTAAATTATGTAGGTCATCTTTAACGCCTATTAATAGTGGTCTCTGTAGTATTTTTTAATGTAGATTAGAAGGTTTCACGGTCGCCGACGTCATCTTGGTTGTGGGGCAAACACAGCAAAATTTACAATGAATGTATGGCCGGGAAAACATCGTGATTTTGATGCTCGATAAAGTGAAGACGGTTGACATCCTATAATTTCTATGAATTGCAAACTACTAATACTAGCTAAAAGAAATAACCGAGATCAAAATTTGAGAATTGTACTCTTACAAATTAAGAAAGCCGCAATTTTTTTTCTCATATATTTGTCTGTAAAATGGAGCCGCCGTTCGCGGAAAAATTTAGAAGCATTTGTATGAAACTAAAAAGACGATTTCTCACTTCTCAGCAAACCGATGCCCTTCAAATTTAATAGGTTAACTCTTTTAGCTAATATCTTTAGTTTGCAATTCACAGAAATTTCAGAATATCAACTTTCCTCGGGTTATCGAGCATCAAAATCGCTATTTTTCCCATACATTCACTGTAAATTTTGCCGTGTTTGCCCCACAACCAAGATGACGTCGGCGACCGTGAAACCTTCTAATCTACATTAAAAAATACTACAGAGACCACTATTAATAGGCGTTAAAGATGACCTACATATTTAATACAAAATGTAATATACCATGACATTAAGTAAGGTTATTAAACTTTCACTTACCAGAAAGCCTTCTCTCCCCAAGGAAAATAACCTCTGCAGAAAATCGTAAACGCAAGTTGTTATAACTTAAAAATAATGTGCCGGTTCAGAAATTACTCAGAATTCCCGAAACCTGCAACTACACTAAACAAATTGCAACTGAAAAGATCAAGCAGAAAGAGAGGAAACTAAGGTGACTGAAAATGAAAGTCGAAAACTTACCGTCATCATTCTTCTCCATTCTGATCCTGGAAGCGTGAGAAAGTGCGTCCGCGGAAAAAAGTGGCTCCGAAAATGCGGTAAATTGGCCAAAGGGCGGGAAAAACCTCGCCAAACACGAATAATAATATGTTCACATTTTTTTTCACTGAGAAAAACTAAGAAAGAATAAAAAAAGGCAAACGAACAAACAAATTCAGAAACAACAGCAAAAAAAAAAAAAAATGGGAAAAAATCCCGTTACGCGGTTTCTCGTTACGCCGTTACGCCGTTACCCGTTACGCCGTTACGCGTTTTACTAACAACCTTTTGCATTGAATGAATAGTATATACCAATCTACGCTTTGAGTGTTAGGAAGTACCTTTCAATATATATATAGCGTGATTATCTAATCCACTCAAACTTGAGACCGGTTGTACTGCACTGTGAAAGGTTTCCCAGTCTCTCGGGAATAAAGCTAATGCTTCCCGACTAGAGTAGGGAAAGGATCGTTATGGTATGGTTGGTGGTAATGATGATCAAAAAACAAGAAGCACAGTAATGCGCATTTATTTTCGTATAAATTAAATCACATTAATTCAGGCATGTGATTTACATGACCCGGGCAAAAAGGGAACTCGGGGACTTCAAACTTCCTTTCTTACTGTGGAGGGATAGGGTCAGGAGATGGTGTGAGCTGTTCAGCGGCAAACTCGTTTCGTTCCCGCCATTTTCAACTTTTGCCTTTGAAACAGAGCTCCAACAGTATCATCAAAACCAGGAGATTATCGACACAAAACTGGCCTTCTAACCAAGTTTATGCGACATGGACGGTACTCAGAAACGCAAAGGGAGTCAGGATATAAGCAGTTCTGCGAAACGTGCCCGCAATGATGACGGCACCTCGGCTAGTTTCGAGGAAGAGTTAGCTTCGCTCGGTGAAGTCTCCATAAGAAATCCACAGTCCAAGTGGCCCAGACCAGACGTGCCCAAAATAAACTGTTCTACCGATAGCATTGTGTTTCAACAACTGGAGGTGGATAACTACATAGGTTTGTATCTTTTATTTTAGAAGCTTGAAACTTTCTAGGCAACCTTCGATCCGTTTTCACACTTTTTATCACTGAGTTTGATTTGTTTTCTTTTACATTAAGCTTATTTTTTTAGATGTTGATCGAATCACAAGCTTTATACATACATACATACTTGATTTGATAAGTAGCTTATTACAGAAATGGCAGCTAAAACCATTCTCGGATAAGGACGATAAACCTTAGGCCCTGACGTAGCTCCTGTGTGGAGGTCAATCTCTTGTCTGATGGTTAAATGATGGTCGGAGATATTAGCTGCATAAGCTACTCTTAAATCCGAGGGTAAATAAAGTAATGTATGTATGTATGTATGTATTCTGTATAGTCGACTGTTGTGATAAAATTATAATTTCTCCAAACTTTTTTGCAACAACTTGAGGTAAGGTGGAAGCAGGGGGCGGTACTGTCCAATATAATTGGTGGGGATGTGCCGCCGATATCCAGGAAAGGTTTTTCTATTTAAAAACACAAGCAAACAATGAAGCGCCAAATCAAAATAAAACTGGACTCAAAGTAAAGGATAGCGCTGTGTCAGCAAGATCCAAAGGATGTAGGTTACACAATTAATTAGTGTCAATGTTTGATTGACAGAAGTTAATGTATGGGAGTACAGCCTATGCCTCGACCTGGCACAGCCTCGCTGGCACACAGGGATTTGCCTTTGTGTGCAGCTGTCATGCTGATGCGTACCTTTTGCAGTTTGCTCTGTGCAAGTTGTTTGTGCGTTGTTCCCAGCCTCCCTTTCTCTACCCCAGTCCATCTTCTCCATGCCTTTTTTGTGCATGTGTTTCGTCTTTATCCTTTGCCAGTGTGGCTATGCAAAGGGCGTCACTATGGCATTGGTTTCCATAGCAACCGTGCAAGCACCTGCCCCTTAGTCGGGTCCCCGCCTTCACTTCGGGGCCACTCCACTGGTGCCTTGTCCCTATGCAATCCAGCCATACCCTGCACCAGCACACATGGTGTAGCAGAACAGACATTTATCTCTTTGGGCATGTACTCTCATAGAGGGTGTAAATTTTTGATACTCTGTCTAAGTAGTGACTCGGATGTTCAACACCCAATTTCAGACTTCTAAAATTAGTAAGCTTATACATTTCACGAAGGTCACATAGCTAGTATGAGCTGTTGAGATAGTGCTTATGTAAACAAAGATGACAGATATGGTAATCTGAATAAGTGTGATTCTTATTTTTATGTGTTCTCCATTTTTTTTTCATCCAGTTATAGCTGAGATAAACTTTAAAAAGCAGTAAAAATACATGGCTTTTGCTCATTTTCCCCCAAATTTCTTCTGGTTTTACTATAACTCAAAAGAGAGGTGAAAAATGTTTTTTTTGTTTCTTATTATTTTCTTTTCCGTGTTACCTTGATTAAGGTACACCCCTACAAGGAATGCCTGGCTCAAACCAAAAAGCCATTTCTCCTTCACCGTACTTGTGCTATTTTTGGTGACTTCTTGAGCAACAATATCTTTTAGCCAAACACTAAAAGCATTTTTATTTCATTTGCAGCTTAGATATTTAAACTTATCTCCATTTTTTTTTCATCCAGTTATAGCTGAGATAAACTTTAAAAAGCAGTAAAAATACATGGCTTTTGCTCATTTTCCCCCAAATTTCTTCTGGTTTTACTATAACTCAAAAGAGAGGTGAAAAATGTTTTTTTTGTTTCTTATTATTTTCTTTTCCGTGTTACCTTGATTAAGGTACACCCCTACAAGGAATGCCTGGCTCAAAGGTTGGTCCAGTGCCGATAGTTCAAATGTATGGAGTGACGATGGAAGGGAACAGCGTCCTGTGTCACATCCATGGTTTTGTGCCATACTTTTATGTTCCGGCTCCTCCTGGATTTCAGCAGACTCACTGCAGTTTATTTCAGGATGGTCTTAATAAGGCTGTGCTGAGTGACATGCGATCCAATAAAGACAGTGTATCCCAAGTGAGTTTTCAATGTGCCAATCATGCTTACTGTGAGTAGTATCGGCCAACACTATAAACCGAGATATCGACCGACACTCGCCGATATATTGGCCAATAGTTGGTAAAGCGTTGTTTGAGTATTGGTAGAGAATCAGTCAAATGTTAACCGAGTATTGATCAAGTACTGGTTGATATGATTCAACTGACACACAAATCGGCCAGCAGATTGACCAATACTCAACTGATACCCAATTGACATGCAACTAACACTCGATACTCAACCAACACCTGGCCATTGGCTGATACAATAAACTTCAACCAAAAAGCCATTTCTCCTTCACCGTACTTGTGCTATTTTTGGTGACTTCTTGAGCAACAATATCTTTTAGCCAAACACTAAAAGCATTTTTATTTCATTTGTAGCTTAGATATTTAAACTTATCTATGTATTCCATATTTGACCCTTTATTTTAAAGCATGTTTATGATGTATTCTATATTTGACGCTTTATTTTAAAGCATTTTTATGAACAACGCCAAAACACAACAAGAGACTTGCAAATTATACATTATTTGAATGAAAATGAACTAGCAGCAGGGTATGTCTTTGTGAGAAACTTTTATGGAACCAAGTTTTTTCCAATCTCAGATCCAGCATCATCTCTTCCAGTAATGCATAGTGATTTGATAATACTGTAGATAATGAAAAAGATGTAATTTCTGCTCCATAATAGGGTTTTAGAATTCAAGGAAAAAGTTTTTAAACATCTGTGATGTCACATGTACAGAGATTGAAATAAAATTACTGATGTTATACACCTAGCTTCCATCATGAAATTTTACAGAACAGATAGGGTACAGCAACAAGAGACATGAAATTTAGCCTGGTTACAAGCCAGCTCCTAGCTGGAAAAGCATCATAACTATAATTGCAATCAACTACATGCATGGTGTTAGTATTGTATAACGTCTCGTACATTTTTCAGGCTGTCCTAGCTGTTGACTGTGAGGTGAAGGAGAGCATCTATGGATATCATGACAATAGAAAGATTCCCTTTCTTCGCATCACAATGGCACTGCCAAAACTTGTTGCACCTGCAAAAAGAATTTTAGAGACAGGCTTTAGATGTGCAGAATTCCCAGAGAGGGGATACTCCACATATGAGAGTAACATTGATTATGAGGTAATAGTATTTTCAAGAGAATGTAAAGTGTCTTAAACCCAACTGGCTCATAGCTCTCAGCTTTTAACTCCTGTTTCTCAATTCTGTTGTATGAAACAGGAGGATTGTTAATCCCTGGGCTCAAAAAGTACTGTCTGGTTGTTTGGGACAAGTTGGTTCTCCTTCTGGGCAAGTAACTTTTCACTCTCACTTGCCCATCAATCTTGCAAGTCGTCTGCCTACTAAATGATTAAAAGAGCAAACTAAGACTTGTCCAAGCAAAATTTTAGAGCTTGTCCTTGTCTCAAGGAAAGCTGGAATTCTTTTTTTTTTTTTTCCGAGTCCTGTACTCCTACTCCTTATCATTTGGTTAGGTTGTCCCAGCAATTCACTGGTACCCATTTGTAAATCAGTTAATAAATCATTGACTTTTTATCACTGTAGGTGCGGTTCATGGTAGACACCGGAGTTGTGGGGTGTAACTGGATAGAGTTGCCAGCAGGAAAATATAAAGTGCGCTCCCCTTCAGTCGAAGGAAGTGCGAAGAGTGATGCTCGACCTATATCGCATTGTCAAATTGAAGTTGATATAGCTTATGATGAATTTGTCAGTCATGCCCCAGAAGGTAAATAAGTAGACACATTATTTTGTAGTTTTTAGAAATGAGCTAATGAGCGAACATATTTGTTGTGTCCCGCTATTTTTATTAATATTTTCAATTATACTTGACATTTCTTTGTAATGCATTGCTTAGTTGTAAATACCTCTTACTAACCAAGTTGAGGGCTGTACTGTAAGTTACAGATCAAGTTTTTTCCCCATCGATTTATGGCCCAAACGCGAAGCGTGCGGGCCATACATAGAAGGGGAGAAATGAGCATCTGTAACTTACAGTACGGACCGAGAAAACGAGGTTAGTAAGATGTTTATTATATCTCTACTGTGTGTCTGACAGGTTCGGAACGATTTCTATTCAAGCGGAACGGCTTCAAATTTATGACGCACCTTGAAAGCAAAAACGAGTCAATTTGAAAAATTGTTAATTGACTCGTAAGTCGTTAGCAGGTTTTAATACACAATTTCAGAAGTAAAAGAAAGTTTTAAACTTTTACTTGCTAGAAAAGTTAAGAACGCTTGGTAATAAATCAAGAAACATTTTGGCAACAAAAGCAGCTTCAAATTTTAGCAGGCCATACAGTAGAATACTTCCCACTAAATTGACCAATCACAGCGCGAGTACTAACTGAGAGATGTAATAATTCTTTTTATTTTCTTCAAGGCGAATGGTCCAAAGTAGCTCCTGTTCGTATCCTTAGTTTTGACATAGAATGTGCTGGCAGAAAGGGTGTTTTCCCTGAACCAGAGAAAGATCCAGTGATTCAGATAGCAAACATGGTCATAAACCAAGGCGAAAAGGATCCATTCATCAGGAATGTTTTCACACTTAACTCCTGTGCGCCAATTGTTGGATCACAAGTGTTATCATTTAGTAAAGAAGCAGATATGCTAAAGGTTTGTCAACAATTGAATGGCTTGGTGCAAAACAGACGTAAGTGACGATTTGGGTGAAAAAAATTTTTTTGTCAAAAGTAGCTGCATTTTGGCATGCGGACTTCGTTTTACCTGAGAAACATTGCTCTGAAGTTTGTTTCACAAGGTCTCTCTTCGTTGTCTAGAAATAACGTGTGCAAAACTGACTCAGTTTTCCAAGCGGCATCTTTTGGAGATCTATTGTTAAACGGAAAACAAAGAAACCTTTTGTTTGGCTAAAGGATGAAGTCACTTTAACACAATGATTTCTCACTGCTGCTTCGTTAGCTCAACTGGATAAGCGCTGGACATAGTTGATTCAAATTAGTTTTGTTGTGACACTCGAGGGCTCGACTCGTGGCCGGTGAACATTTTTTTATTTCGCTCTGTTTTTCTTCTTCTTTCAAACAAAAACCTTCTCCGTGTCTTTGTAATTGAATTGCCGTTTTTACTGGTAGGGATCTGGGATGATGTGTTTTTTAGCTGCCATTGTGACGTATGCTTTCGGCGCGCAAAGCGATAACCCTAAGTCAGAGCTGGCTTACCTGTTAATTAAGCAGAGTTTGATCGTTATTTCCACCGATATTCAACGCTTATTCGAGAAATATTTGCGCCCGCCTGGTAGGAGATTTGGCATCATTAAGCCTCTGACCCTCGTTGAGTCACCAGCATGCCTCAAAGAACCGAGGCGTGTTTTTGTTCCGTGATCATGGTTTAAGTCCGCCGTTGACTTAGCCATTGAAGAACATGTGAGCCAGGCGTTCGAGTCTAGAAACGCTTCTTCTTCCAAAACAAAGCATCCGTCGCGGACTTACGGCTCATTTGCCAAACTTCGGCATGTGTCAGTATTGGAAATTAGAAGTGCTTTCTAGACTCTTATTATTTTCTTGAAATTAGCCGCCTCATCATCCTTCGCTCCAAAAATTTCTGGGATATCCCATAATAATCTTTGATGCATAAAGTTGCGTGACTTATGTAGCACGTCTTAGCGTGACTCAGACACGGACGGCCGGGAACTGGCGAGAAAGGCCAGGTAGCAAAGTCGTTGATTCGAAGACGTATTAAATTCGAAGTTTCTAAGCGATTTTTACGGGCCAAAGAGGAATTGCCGGTCGGTTAAATTCGCAAGCAAGCGTTCCGTGAGTGTGCACCGTGGTTTTCCAAGCAGATGATTACTTTGAATTGTGATAGAATCGAGCCCGCCGCGAAGAAAAAAGACAAAGAATGCCTGACCGCAGGTTTAACTATAGGAAGAAGAAAACTTCAGCTCAAATGTAAGTTTTGCTTTGTATTTCAGCCTTCCTTTGCAGACAAATTTTCCGTTTCATGCGCTTTTTCTTCGGCATGAGCAGCGTGTTAGCTTAAGGCTTTTTCTCTTTTTCTGTGTTGTCAGATATAATCATTTCATGGAATGAGCAGTTTTCTACCAATGTAATCACTTATGTAAAAACTTATGTAAACACTTCCCGGCTGCCGGGTATCTAGACACTATGAAAAAGTAATTTCACGTAGAAACATTTCAATCACCGACGTAGCCGATTTGCAAAACGTTCAACCTCTCTCTCTAGCCACTATTTACTGACTTTATATTTAGGTCATCGATTTGTGCAAGTCGAGATTGTTTCCCTTGGCCTAACCACGCTAAACCCCAACGTGTCCTGACCTTAACTCTAGCCTAAACCGAAGCGCTAGCGCCAACCCTAAGCAATAACGCTAAACATAAGCGCTAACCCTAGCACTAAGCGCTAGCGCTAAACCTAAGCAAAAGCTGTAACTCTAAGCGCTAGCCCTGACCCCAAACGCTCAGTAACCCTAACCCTGTTCTGTAAACCTAACCTTCAACCCTAACCCTAGTTTCGAGCGGTAACTCCAACCCTAACTCTAATAAAACTGTGAACTCTTAACCCTGGGAGTTAAAATCAGCATTTGAAAAAACGTAAAAGAAAAACAATGCTAATAGTATTGTGTAATAAAGCAGTTTCAAAAGACGCGGACTGTGACATGCAAGTGTTTTAGCATACTTTATTTCCGTTCAATGCGTTAACATGACATCAACATTTTTAACCTTTTTTGATTTGAAATCATCATGTTTGAGCTCACGTTTTGTGTGAAATGTACATTTTGCTGCATTTTAAAGTGAAATCGACACCTTTCTGGTCGTGCGCTGACGCAACAACAAATACTGTTTTTTTGAATACGTAATTTCTCAAAACCAAAGCAAACTTCGGCAAAAAAAGGTACATGACCGTGGTTTTCTAGTGCATTGAAGTCCCCATGCAAAAATTCAGGCAATTTGGAGGACACAAAATTTTTCACCCAAATCGTCACTTACGCCTGTTTTGCACCAAGCCATTCAATTTCACTCAAAATATGATTTGAATCTCCCCATTCATTTCCTTTGAACAACTCGAACCCTTTTTCTGTCAATGTCAACTAACTAGTTAACTCTTGCCATCATAAAGTGCAAAACAATCAACAAAAATGCCTGGAGAGTAATTCTTGGATGGCCATGATGTTTTTTATTTTCAATATCATTATAATAATTGTTACATCTTTTTTTGATTTTCTTGTTCATCTCACTAAAGGCATGGAGTGATTTTGTCAAGAGAGTTGATCCTGACATCATAACTGGCTACAACATTGTGAACTTTGATCTCCCATATCTGATCAATCGAGCAGCAGCTTTGAAAGTACTTCCCTTCTCACTGCTAGGACGTGTTCAAGAGGAAAAGAGTACAATATCAAACACAACCTTCCAATCACGTGCTTATGGAAAGCGAGAAAACAAAGTCATAAACATTGCAGGCCGTGTTCAGTTTGATTTGTTACATGCACTGCTCAGGGACTATAAGTTGAGGTCCTACACTCTGAATTCTGTCAGTTTTTATTTCCTTCAAGAACAGAAAGAGGATGTGCATCACAATATCATCACAGATTTACAGGTACAGAAAATTTAGGTAGAATATGACCTTTTTGTTCATTTATTTTATTATCAGCTTGGGTTAGATCTTGAACATTGTATAAATTTGGGGGATTTCTGTTTGATTTTCATACAAGACGGGAGTAGTAGTGTGTATAATCATTGAATTCACTGATCTCAAATTCCACATGATATTTTGTAGTGAAGAGCACTTTTAGACAAGCGAAATGAAACCTAGTAACTAATTTTAATCCTGGATTAGTTTCTGTAACCTATTGTGAGCTTCCATAATATGTCTGGGCTAGAATGTAGTTGTCCAACACCTTGCCTCAGAAATGTCACGTTCCAATGAAAAGTACATTTCGATTGCATTTTTGACTAAGTTTGTCAGGGTTGTCAGAAAATGTTGAAGTTACTGGGTTTATTGTTTGAGTACGTAGCTTATGTTACCATCTTTTGCTACTTTGACCTCCCTGGTTTGTGGATTTCTTTATATTCTAGAATGGGAATGACCAGACTCGTCGCAGACTGGCTATCTACTGTATGAAAGATGCAATTCTCCCACTGAGATTACTGGAGAAGCTTATGTGTATAATTAACTACATGGAAATGGCTCGAGTTACTGGAGTCCCACTTAGTTACCTGCTATCCAGAGGACAGCAGATTAAAGTTATTTCACAGCTTCTGCGGAAGGTACCTCTTTTGATGAACTTCCAGTTGTCCTAGTTGGTACATACATTATACATGACCAACATTTCTTGAGTACATTCAGCAAGTCTTGATTATTCCATAATGAAGTTTAGCTAGGATCATTGTAGAGTGCTCTTGAGCGGAATCTGTCTCTCATAGTGCTTCTCCATCTGAGAAAAGTGCAATATAAACATATATATAAATCATTCTTCCAGGGATTTTTATGAAGTATTTTATTTACAACTCGAAACACTTACACTAGTTGCATTACTAATATTATACTTACATTTACACTTACAAGGGATTCCAGGGATACTTATTGTCACTTCATATTTCGGCTTAAAACCTGGAGGTAACATAGTTCGGGTGATTGTCTATTGTACTGGCATTATAAGTTCCAGCCAGGCCAAACTGGTAGGCTTAGCCAATCCTTATCTCAGTTTCCATTGCACGAAGCAACTCATTATACTGTTGCCCCCATGCTAGGTTACCCCTCGGAAATTTGTCGGGTTGCCAGCATATCTGTTGTAGGTCAAAACGAAATTCAGGTTAAGATGATTTTAACCTAGTTTGATTCTCAATTTCCTTTGTCTTCTAACCCTAATTATTCATGATTCATGAATAATTAGGGTTAAAAGACAAAGGAATTTCATTTTAACCTGAATTTCATTTTGACCTAAAACATATCCATTTAATATACTCCTGGATAGAGAGAGGCACTGAGAGTTAGATGTCTCGTAACCCATAGACACAAAACAATAACCCTTGCCCTCACCTTAGGTCACTACTTCTCTCACTCTGAGAAAATTAGGCTTTGGTAGAATTTTGGTCTTCTCTCTGTAGACCAAGGAACAAGATCTGTTACTTCCTGCTCATAAGGCAGAAGCTGGAGAGGAATACACTGGAGCCACTGTCATTGAACCATCGAAAGGGTGAGAAGAGAATACAAATATTTCCTAACCCAGTTGACATGATAAGAATTAGTAGTGTAGAAACATATAATATGTAAAATGCAACTTCATAGACCCCACAATCAAAAACATATTTGAAGCCTATAATTGATAAATCAGTGAAATATAGAATAGATGATTTTAATTAACTTTGTGCATTTGTTTTTATAGGTACTATGACATCCCTATTGCAACACTTGATTTCTCCTCTTTGTACCCTTCAATCATGATGGCTCATAACTTGTGTTACACGTCTCTTCTGCATCAGAACAATCTAAAAGAGTAAGTCAACTGCTGACAGGGCTTGTCAGCTCCATTAAGCATGAAGCCCTAATTAAGCTTTAGGATATGATACAGTGGCTCTAAGAAATTCCATCTCTCAGGGTTGTTACCGGTAGTAGGTTTTTCAGTAGCGGGTTTCATCCAAAGAGTAGGTGGCTATTTCCATTTTATTTCTCCAATATCACGCTCAGAACTGAACTACTAACATTTGGAGTAACTGGCACAATATTCAAAATAGCCGGTGAAATGCGCCGGTTGCCGGCTTATTTTGACAACCCTGATCTCTTATGGTGGATGTTTAAGAGAGGTAGCATTGTTCTATGAGCAAGTCTTTAGTTCTCTATATCACTCTTTGAGGTGATTATTATCAAACTAACTGCAATTTTACTCTTTGGGATTTTTAGTCTGAAGCCAGATGAGTTTATCAAGACCCCATCTGGAGATTATTTTGTGAAGTCGTCCCTCAGGAAGGGACTGCTGCCAGAAATCCTTGAGAATCTATTATCTGCAAGGAAAAAGTAAGGGAGCGGTATTGGTTAACTGCTTTCTAGTACAGTATACGGATCAATATCAGTATCTGGGCAACTCCGCACCTACCCCTCCCCTAACCCAACAGCAACACTCACTTATTAACTTATTATAATATGTTGGGTTAGGGGAAGGGTATGTGCGCAGGTACCCAGATACTGATATTGATCCCAGTATACCTTGACCTTGTATTTAAGTGAAGATGGTGATGTTGATGATATGTGGTGCTTGTCTTTCTGTATTCAAGGGCTAAGGATGACCTTAAGAAGGAAACAGACCCTTTCAAGAAAAAGGTGACGAAGAAGAACTATATTTTAATTTCAAGCAATAAAATGCTCTTGTAGGATGCTTAAGGTGCTTGTAGGTGTACGGACTGCAATTTTGTGTTTATGGAGCAAGCCTATTTTACATTACATTATTTTATATTTTAATTACTGACAAAACAGTGATCAGCTGATTTCTTTCTTAGGTTCTTGATGGTCGGCAGCTGGCTTTAAAGATTAGTGCTAACTCAGTATATGGCTTTACTGGAGCTCAAGTTGGCAAACTCCCTTGCCTGCCTATTTCACAGGTAAATGTTTGATTGGATCAAGTTAGTTCTCTCTGCGCTAGGAGGCTAACAAGGCTTCAACTCTTCCTCTCAAACTTGTGCCACGCCCCTTGCTTTGGCCCAGCTGGCCAACCCCTTGGGTCTGTGCTCCTTTCCCACTGTCCTTCTCATTGTGATCTTTGTTTGTCCAACTTTCCTTGGTGGCTCAAGTAGTTGGTACTCATTTGTACTTTTGGGGCAAACTGGTGTTGGACTTACCATCCCACTAAAGGGAAATATTAGTAATACAGGTCTGTACTCCTAGGTCATGGCAAACATGCAATGGAATCTGGGATAAGTTTCAGCTGTGTAGGCCAGTTTCTCCTCTTTGGACATAGCAAACACTTGTATTGTGTAACAATAATTATTAATTCATATTAATTTTTAATCAACTTTACCCACCTGTAGAGTGTTACTGCCTTTGGTCGTATGATGATAGAGAGAACTAAAGAGCTTGTGGAATTAAAGTACACAGTTGAAAATGGTTATAAGACAAATGCACAGGTCAGCAATAAACCTTACTTTAAATAACCTTAAATTGTATTTTATTTTAAATAAACTTAGAGCATTCATTCGAAAACAATAATATTGAAGGTTAATCAGTAAGTCTTCAGGTTTGTCACTGAAAAACCATACAACTGCACAATTTAGTGCTGGTCAACACAAATAATTCAAGCAGTGAACTGAGAGTTCCTCCTGTTTTGCTGAAGGTAGTGTTACTTTCCTTTACAGGTAATTTATGGAGACACAGATTCTGTGATGGTGAAGTTTGGTGTGGAATCTGTTGCAGAGAGCATGGAACTTGGGAAAGAAGCTGCTTCTTATGTCTCTGGACATTTTGTAAAACCCATCAAACTGGAGTTTGAGAAGGTATGAGTGCCTCTAGAAGCTATTGCTGTCATTCAAATAACTTTGTTAAAAAAGTTATATGAAATCCCATATCTGGGAAAGAATGAAACCAGTCCTTCATGCAGTGTGTGCCATGCAGGATACAGATTCACAGACAATGAAAGATGAGTGTATAGTATTACAGGCCCAAAATGTGTGCAGTGTAGCATTGGAAAGCAGAGAGCTCTAGAATAATAGGTCTGCAATTCGTGCAGTAGGTGCACACTGCTTTTTAGAGATGACAAACAGTGCTACTTACAATATTAAAAAAAAACTTGTGAGAGAGGTCTTTGACTATTCTTTTTGAAATACCATTAACTTGATAGTCCATGGCTTTGTTGATTGCAGGTGTACTTTCCTTATCTTCTGATCAGTAAGAAGCGTTATGCTGGCTTGTACTTCACTAAAGCTGATAAGCATGATAAAATGGACTGCAAGGGGATTGAAACTGTACGTTTGAGGGCTTTTTTTACACAGATTCTAAATAATTTTTAGTTATCAACTGTGCTTATTACCTGTGATTTTGTTATTTTTTTCATCTATGTTAGTTTGGATAGTGTGTTTTTGTTTTTGGATAATTCTGTTTCTATTACTTCCCTTTGTAGGTAAGGAGAGACAACTGTCCACTTGTTGCAAACCTTATCAACTCATGCTTACAGAAAATTCTCATTGAAAGGTAATAGCTGGCCTGTTAATTAATCTCGCATGGATTTATTATCATTTGACTGTCTTGCCATTTTCACAGACTAAACTTATTTCTTTGCTCAGGGACCCCATGGGTGCTGTGGAATACACTAAGCAAGTGATATCAGACCTGCTGTGCAACAGAATTGATATCTCACAGCTGGTTATTACAAAGGAGTTGACAAAGACTGGGGATGAGTATGCTGGAAAACAGGCACACTCTGAACTGGCAGAAAGGTATTTAATTCCCAGTAACATGATATCAGAAACGCTTGCCTGATGTGACTTACTGTGGAAAAACTTGTCACTGTAAAACTTTGATGCAGTCACTGCTCATTTCACAAATTGCAAGTCTATGGCCATGTAGTAATACCTATTATTTTTCACTCATTAAGAAATAACCTGTTAGTGCTACATTTCACCTTTTATAGAATGCGGAAGCGTGACGCTGGATCTGCTCCCAAGCTGGGAGACAGAGTGCCATACGTTATCATAGCTGGTGCAAAAGGAGAGAAAGCTTATGAAAAAGCTGAGGTGAATTAGATACATTTTCAACGAACTTGATTCCCACAAACTTCAGTTACTGGGTTGTTTTAACACACAAATGTTTTTACATTTTGTCATTACAGGACCCTATATATGTTTTGGAAAACAACATTCCAATCGACACAAAGTACTATCTTGAGAACCAGTTGTCAAATCCTCTGCTGAGAATATTCGAACCAATTCTGGGAGAGGCCAAGGCAACATCAGTGCTTCTCAGTAAGTGTATATTACCTGACGATCAACTTCTTAGCTGACCATGCCTCAACATGAGGATAATGTAACATACATTCTTTGATGCCCTGTTTTCAGACCTAACATTGCGCCAAATGTATGGCAATAAACAAGTAAAATTTTAGCCTTCTGTATGCATTCTATGCCTTTGATTCCAGTATTTGTCTTCACATTTTCTTTGCAGAGGGTCAACACACTCTCACAAAAACTATAGTCACGTCAAAAGTTGGCAAGCTGGCCATGTTTACCAAGAAGAGAAGCACATGTATCGGGTGTAAAGCAGTCCTGGATGATGATGGTGAGGATGATATGCTGAAAAGTTGTGATTGAAATGAGACTATAATAGTTAAAGTCATTCATTAAGATGGTGGAGTATGGCCATCTTTGTTGAAGTTATGCTCGCACCAACACGTCTAGGTACTGGCACGTGTATTGTTGCTTTCCCAGATTCTTTACTTAATTTTAATATGCAAGAGAATGGAAACTTTCCAATTCCTTTTCACTTGCTGGTTCATATCCTCTTATATGCTTGAATCTGGACATGAATTTTCATCACACTTAAAGCCAGTCTTAAAGTTAAAGAGTCAGCCTTAAAGCTTAAATTACAAAACCTTACCCCAATAATGTTCTCTAACCACTGAGATCTTTTTTCTTCATGAACTAGCCGCTGTCTGTAAACATTGCAAGTCAAGAGAGTCGGCCCTCTTTCAGAAGGAGATTTCCCATCTGAATGTATTAGAAGAGAAGTTTGCTAGGTTATGGACTCAATGTCAGAATTGTCAAGGAAGCTTGCATGCTGATGTGCTCTGTACAAGGTATACACTCAGACTTTGATAATTATGGTTATTTCATGCTCAGTGTCCCCTTGTTTGTAATTAGCATTAATTATAATATTATAAAGAGCATGTTATGTCATTAGAATGTTTGTTATATCCAAGTTGTCAAGCTGGTAGGATAACATTAAGTGCCACCTGATTTCTTATCTCTACAAACCAATTCTCAAGTAATCTTTTGTCACCATGTTGGCATAGCATGATTGTGAGAGAAGTGTCTTGCACAGATGCCAACCTACGTCTCAATCCAGAACCAACATGCTAACCAAAGAAAGTAAATCATATTGACCACTGCAATTTCCCAGTTGTCACTAGGTAGTGAGTAGCATTGATGGAATATTACTGTTTTTTCAGCCGTGACTGTCCCATCTTTTATATGAGAAAGAAAGTCCAAAAAGACCTTTCAGATCAGGACAAACTCATTCAGAGATTTGGAGACTTCACTTGGTGATCACATGACAACGAGATGAGAGATGGTTATAAATGGCTCAATAGAGATAGGATTGTTTTTATATCCAATTATGAATTACAGAAGTAGCAGCATCCAAAAAATGTATTGTTCATACCATTAGTGGAGCCATGATAATAATAATAATAATTGTACATTTAAGAGGGTAGTATCCTCTTTAGTGTGTACTTAAAAAGCAGATTCTGGCCGTTATGGAGTGTTTGGAAATCAGAGATGCATGCATGTTTGTCAGTACACTTTTCTCGAATACTTTGTATATACAGTATAATTTAATAAAATACAAAGCAAGAAACAACTTGAATTCTAGCTCAATTTATTATGTACAGCTTCTCTTCAACTGTTATGTCGCTTAGTGTCATAGGAAGTTGACGAAGAATGATTCGCTTTTTGAAATCGCCAAACACAAAATAGAACATAGAAGTAGAAAAACACAAAATAGAAGTCCATGGCATTACAACAGAACAGACTGCTTGATTGTTGTATTTCACTGTTATAAAAAACCCGTAATATTGTGGCTCTAAGCACAGGTTTAGACTTGAAGTCTTCAAACACATCCCAGTTTGCCCTTGAGCACAACAACAATATTGTCAAAATTGCTAGTCCTTTTCTACCTTCTCAGTTAAAGGGCATAATTTTGGAGACTGTCATTACCACACTTGAACAATCTATTTAGAGTTTGTGAAGTGAACCACAGGCAAAATCAGTGTGACTGACAAGATTAAGACACAATTGCCTGCCACATTCCTCATTGCTCACTTCTCTTGAAGATCAGGTTGTCTTATGCGTTCCTCCATCTTTTTATTCTTTGCATGGATCTTGAGCATGTCCATAACTTCATTATCATACTCCTCGGGGGTAGGTTTCTTTTCCGTCATCCAATAGTAAATCTCCCAATCATTGCTTGGTTGATTTATCAGTTTGTCATATTGATCTAACAAAGTATCACTCAAATTATCCAAGTGTTTACCGGCAAATGTGCTGTGGATTTCAAATCATAAGGAAAGAATCAGTTAAAGGCTCACCTACCACTGTAGCCTGGAGTGGAGTGGGGATGGGAGAACAGGGGGTTTGAACTCACACCCTTAAAGGTTCCTGCCCCAGTGTGCTTTATTCATTGTAGAATATTATACAATGTTGCAACCTTTTCCTGCCTCTGGTTGAAATACCACACCTTTTATTCCCCATTTTTCCCACTCCCTTGTGATATTATGCACAGCCAATAGGGAAGATATTTGTTTACAACATTGTTTTTGTTAATTAAATGCTCAAAACATTAACAAAAGAATTCTTTGTTTCACCAGCCAATAGTTCTCTGGTTGGCATATTAATAACAATAGGTGACGTCATTGATATCTTTGCTATATTCACAGCAGGATGGTGTCACTCAATTTTGTATACGCTGAGACCCCACTAGGGTGAAGGGGGTTTCTGCAGATCCCATATCCCATTAACTTTTGGGATAAATATCTTGTATCCAGTTAATTCTGGTTATCTGATCTAAATATCACATATCCCATAAACATTTTCCCCAAATAACCTGTAACCTGTTAATTTTTTACCCACGTGTTCTGTGTCTTGAAAATGCCTAATAGGGCCTCTATGCTGTAGATACAACAGGTGGAAATTCCAGCAGCTTTTGCTGGCTGGTGAAGCAGTATCACTTGATTTAGTTATGGCTCTTTATCCCTCTCCATCCATGACTATCATTTCATAAAAAAAAAATGCATTTCTACATTTTCTTCCTTTGTTTTTCTTGACTATGGTCATATTCAATTTAGCTCGGCCGGACAAGTGTTATCATTCGCTCACTCTTTGAAATAGGACTGGGATAAGATAGACCTCTGTGAATTTTTTTCGTTTCTTGCCGTTCTGCGCACTACGCGGCTGAAAAGCGCAATCAAGATCGTTAACAGTTATGTAACAGCTTACCTCAACAATAATCCATTTTCCAGCATTCCACGCTTCCTGGAGTCAAAAGATAACAGAATAAATCAATTTTGCAGTTACCTTCAGTTTGAAAAAAGGTTACGCCAGCACCCGATTGCCTGTAACGTTTATAGATGGATGTCCTCTCACCTGCTTTGATAGAGAAGTCTTGCTCGTCTGCGATCGAGTGGTTCATTTTGAGGCGATTTGTACTCGGGTATGGGAGGTTCACTTCCTAGCGTATCAACAGCTCGCTCCGAGAGTAGGCGGATATTTAAGTTTTTCAAAAGTGGCTGTCGAGATTGGTTAAAGGTTAAGTCAAAACTCCTCCGCTCAAGTAAACCAAAGATGAAACGTGCTCTCCTCGCCGCCATTACTACTGTTGAAGGTCAGCTGTAACATTTGCAGGCTCAAGTCTCATAATCCTATTCCCAGATTCCCTCCGGTCAGTGTTACAAAAGCAGGAACGGTGGAATAAATCCTAAAAGACGGACTGACGGAACGGCGGAAAATCACCCCGAATCCTAAAAGAAGGAATGGCAGAAGATCACCCCAAATCCTAAAAGCGGAATGGCAGAAAATCATTCCAAATCCTAAAGACGGAATGATGGAATGGCGGAAAATCACCCCAAATCCTAAAAGACAGAATGGCGGAAAATCATTCCAAATCCAGACGGAATGATGGAATGGCAGAAGATCACCCCAAATCCTAAAAGCGGAATGGCAGAAAATCATTCCAAATCCAGACGGAATGATGGAATGGCGGAAAATCACCCCAAATCCTAAAAGACAGAATGGCGGAAAATCAACCCCAATCCTATAACTATAAACTATAAATCCCATCTCAGGATAAGAAAGGAAGTAAAAAAACAAACTGTAAAACAAAACTGCTGTAAAAGGCCACAGATCTGCGAAAAATTGTGTCCCTCCCCTCCCCCGCAAAATAGGGTTAAATAATGATTTCTTGTTGTTGCTAATACTTGGCAATATGTTCACTTTTAATCCCACAGAGCATTTTTGCTTCTTTTATGAAAAGACAAATGAAAAGACACTTTTCCTTCTTTATTATTATCTTCTATCTTAACTACCTTCTCACTATTGTTTCTCGCAACATAAAGCAAACCGAAGGATCCGTGGCCAATAGCAACTTCTCAACTTCTCCCATTGAAATAGTGGCAAACCATGACAAACAAGAGATTTGTCTTAATTAAACTTTCCTCTCAGGGAGAGCAATTTAAATGCGATACTCAGTAAAAACTGAGTCAATGATTTGTGATTTGTTCAAGATCTTTGCGGCAAATTTTAGCTGCATGTGGTGGTGTGTTCTCCCTAGCTGTCAAATCTGTCACACGTTTGCCATGCTCCGGCTGTGGCCATAACATGTTGTTTTTCGGTTTATAGTAACTTGACCCCTAACTTGACTTGATTCCCACTAAAATATATGTCAAGCAAAGGTTATTTTGTAAAATACAGCAATTTCACACCTTTCTGGCTCTCAGGAGCTTGGGTGATTTTAATCTTACTGTAACTTACGTCCACAACCAGAAGATTTTGGCACTTTGTTCAACTGTAGTATGTGAATGCTACACGAGGATCAGGACTTAGTAGTTGAAATGTATAGGATAACAAATTCTTAACAACAAGAAATTATTATGTAACCCTTTTTCTGCAGGGAGGGGGTCATGCGATGTTTCACAAACCGGTACCCTTTAGGGCGATTTTGTTTTACAGTTTACTTCCCTCAACTCCTTCCCCTTTAATGTACCAAAGGTAGAAAGTATTGAACTTTACATTTGTCTTCATCCTAGGACGGGATTTATAGCTCTTTCTTTTAGTAGCTTGCGTAGTGGGTGCAGGGGGATGGGAGGGGGTTGGGGAAATCGGGAAAAGGGAAGGGAGGAGAGAGCGCCTGCAATAAGAGCCCTAATTGGTTCAATTCTGTTGACGCTCATGGCCACAAAATTCCGATTGGTCAATCAGACAAATTCCCTGACAATCAGTCTGTTTAAAGTGCCCATGTCGTCAATTTTTTTTATTTTCTTATCTGATTCTATATATCACCCAATGAACTTCTGCGAAAGAAAAATTCGATTTGGAAAAAATGCAATCTTTTTAAGAAGTTTTAAAATCGTTCAAATTTGCCGCCATTTTGGTCGACCATTCGTGACGTAGATTAAGGAACACGTGACTTCAGGCTCTACTCATCTCGCTTGTTTTATCTCTGTAAATGTAAGTTAGTGGCTCATACAAATGAGCCCGGGCCCCCACCTTATTTTGGGTAAAAAAAAAAATTTGCAGAGGTAGAACAAGTGAGATAAGTCAAGCCTGAACTCACGCGTTCCTGAATCTACGTCACAATTCTGAGCATGTCGATGCTGTGATCAGCGGCACGGGTCGACCGCAAGAAAATAGGATTTTCAGGTTTTTAAAACTTCATATAAAAATCGCTTTTTATCCAAATCGAAAAATTTTTTCGCAGAAGTTCATTGCATGAAACAAAGAATCAGATGGGAAAATAAAAATTTTGATGACACGGGCACTTTAAAGTGCGCCCCTAAATTTGATTTCACATTGAAATGACAGTCAAGTTAATCCAGTTATGAAAATGAGGTGGGCGAAAGTCCAAAAGGAGCAGCTTTTATTGTAGGTGCTCCCTTTCCTCCCCCTCACTTTCTTTTTCCTGGTTTCCCCAACCCCCTCCCCTGCATCTGGTGTGATTTTTCATCATTGGGCAAGGATACCCCCAGACTCCCAACAGGGGAAACCTTTGGCAGTCCATATCTGGAATCCCCTTCTCTAAAATCCTGTATCTGCCCCAAGTTAACACATGCTTCGAATGCTTTTGAACAGTCATTAGTTCCTGCAAAGCGAGCATGACACTGGTCAGTCGCTGGTTACTTGGTATCTGCTCAGAAAAAAGAAAAACACACCTTAGACACTTTGATTCATCAAGGGAGAGCATGCCCACACCCCTCTTGCATTGCCAAAGTCACAATGGACAGCTATGCTATCCAAAACCCATTATTAATGGCAACAAATCAAACTTGAGAGTTCTGAAAAATGTAACAAAGGCAAACCTTAAAGTACAATATTTAATACCTAACTTGACACCAATTTTCAGGAAATGCAACAGATGAAACACACAGTCAAAAAGTATCAGATGATGTTATCAATAACATCATCAACAATGTTTTTCACATTTTGGTATTTCTTATTAAGATTGTCTACTCCTGTCCTGGCAAGCAAAACCATTTTTTCTCTCCAGACCACTCTCAGCATGCTTCACTCGCTTTAGCCACACTCGGCTCACTCTGCTTGCCGTTTCTTTTTTCACCCTATAATCCCAGTCAGGAGCCTGTTCAAAGACTGTGTTAATCCTTGGCTGTACAAGTAATATATTTCAAGTGACAGTAAGAGTTTGTAGTTCTTTGTTTCTTTTTACAATCATTCTTTCAATTTAAACAAAACCTCTGCAATTTGACCTGTAAGCATCTCGTCATCCTCTTGATAATCATCAGGATCATTGAAGGTAAATGACACTCCAGCACATTCAACATTGTTAAGAACCCGACCTTCAACATCAGAATCAGGGCCATTTATCACCACCTCAAAACAATACTCTACATCTTTCTTCAATGTCACTGGATAATCAAATAAAACGTCAAAACCGTAATAATAAGAGGGGGAGTCAGTCTCTAACTTCACATGGAAGGACGTAAACACTCCAGTCTTAGCTGTGAGAAATATGGCATCATCATTGTTTGAGAAGTTTAATGTTACTGAATATTCAGCATACTTATTGCCAAACAAGGCAACACCATACAACATTATGTCCTTGTCCACCGTAACTTCGATGAGATAGGGACTGGCAAGGCCATCGTTCCGCAAGATGCTACTCATACTTGCACGTTCAGATCTGCAACATCGCAAACAAGAACCAGCTCTTTCAAATACTGGGAATCCAACTGGTGAAGTCAAAGTGGAACTGAAATAGTTTACAATGTTACTGGTTTCCTGTTGTGTCAATATCCGACTGTCACAAGCAACCTCCATGAAATCACTCTGGCTCATGGCTGGAAAACGTAAATTTTTGACAATCAGTTCTCCAAGAATCCGCCTTTTGACCGGCCCATCCACTATAAGCTTTTGCGTCACACATGCTCTTTCTGCCCAGCGATCCACGGCCTTGAACAACTCCACCTCCCTGATGTTCAAAGAATTTCTTGCCACAAGTTGTTCAAGCAAAGATATTTCAATCATCATGAATTCACTTGATTTCAACGCCTCGTCTGTCTTCTTGTCGATTAAATACCAGCACTGGCACAAGAGATCCTTCTTTTTATACTGTTGTGCGTGTTGCAAGACACAAAATACATTTGATGGATCAAGATTTTTCTTGAGAAATTCCACACATTCCCTTACCAGGCAAGGTATAAGATACTTTTCGGCCACGTACAACACTTGCATCACGTTATTTCCGTTCAAGCAGACTTCTTCGGTATAGATGTAACGCAGCAATTCAAGCATACCTTCGTATTCACAGTCAGGAAGATGAATCTGATCGCTGGTTTCAGCCATTTCACCGCAAAACATTCTAAAGAACACAGGACTACAAATCGACAACACAAACTTGTGAGCTGGAATTACAATCTTGCCTCGCTTGCTGTCGTTTTCTCCATGCTGGGACGTTTGAACGACGAATTTGACATCACTTAAGGTATCACTATTAAACAGAATCTTGCTTGCTTGCTTCTTATGTCTTGTCTCTTCTTGCTTTGCTCGCGAGATCCAGACAAATTCATCCATATTTCAATCATCAATGGATCGCACTCGAAACACTCAGCAGTAGCACATGGTTCAGATGCGGAGTAGGCCTGGCACTAGATGATGAGATAAAGGGGACAGTAAACCTTGTAACCGCGCCAACCAATAGGCCGTTCCGAAATTCAACAGGGAACTGGGGCGAGTTTCAAATTTAAACCAATCGATAAACTGACACTACTACATGAAAGATCATGTCGAGATTGATCATTTGATCAAGTATGATGCTTTTAGGGTGAGCAGAGACCAAGTTATGGACCTTGAAATATGGCTCAAAATCCATACAAACGTCTCTAATTTTGAGACAGCGTCCCCCAAAACCATATAAACTCTTAAAATTTTTCATGATTTCCGTGATACTCTTTAAAATGGGCAAACATAGTGATTTTCATCTCAGCTTCTTTCAAATAGTTGGTGCATGACGGGATTTTACAGTTGTCACAAAACTGATAAAAAATTTTAAGGGTTTATATGGTTTTGGGGGACGCTGTCTCAACATTAGAAACGTTTGTATGGGTTTTGAGCCATATTTGAAGGTCCATTACTTGGTCTCTGTTCACCCTAAAAACATCATACTTGGTCAAATAATCAATCTCGACATGATCTTTCATCTGGTGGTGTCAGTTTATCAATTGGTTAAAATTTGAAACTCGCCCCAGTTCCCTGTTGAATTTCGGAACGGCCTATTGGAGTGGCCTGGTGGCTCTTACCATTTTTTGTTCCTTTTCCGAATTCCCTAATTAGGGCAAAGAGCCAGTTTGCGAAAAATGGAACGGTGAATTTCGGTCGGTATATTCGGTCAAACTATCCCATGGTCCACCCCTTGTCGTTGTGCGATGGCTTGATCTGGTAGGGCCACCCATGCTGGACAGGTCAAGGGATAGAGGTCGGACAAATGTGGACCACCTCACCCAGAGGCTAATTGGGTTTGCGTAGGGTTAACACCTCTACCTGTAAAAAGAACAAGTTACAGAAGCATCGACGACAACTAATCTAACCACTCACCTGGGAGAGGAAGGGTCTCCATCCTGGAGACTCATGACGCAACGCAGTGAAAGCCGTAAGGAAGCTGTGGGGCCGACCCCCCTTCTGACATCCAGGACATCAATAAGAGTAGCTACATGGAGCATCAGGACGATGTATGAAGCGGGGAGAACCATCCAAGTCACGAGAGAGATGAAGAGATCGGAGTTCTCGGACTGAGCGAGACAAGGTGGCTACAGACGGGACACACGGAGGATGGAGCCCCCCAAACGGAGGACGTGGCCCGGCTGGCACCAGAGGCAAAGCGAGCACTCCTCGGCTGGGAATCGGTCAATTCCCGCATCATCACAGCCACGTTTACCACCAAGAAGGAGGACATCAGGCTGAACATCATCCAGTGCTATGCTCCCACCAACGATGCGGAAGAAGAAAGAAAGGAGGAACTCTACCAGCAACTGCAGGCAGTAATAGACAGAGGAGCAGCCAAAGACATGACCATACTGATGGGAGACTTCAACGGCAAGATCGGGTCAGATAACACTGGCTACGAGGACATCATGGGGACACATGGACTAGGACAGATGAACGAAAATGGTGAGCATTTTGCGGACCTGTACGCCCTGAACCAGCTGGTGATCGGAGGAAATATCTTTCCACACAAGCGCATCCACAAAGCCACATGGAGATCCCCAGACCACAGAACGGAGAACCAGATCGACGATATTTGCATCAGCCGGAAATTCAGGAGGTCATGGCGGGATGTGAGGGTGCTGAGAGGTGCCGACGTGTCATCAGACCATCACCTGGTTGTGACAGCAGTAAGGCTCCGGCTGAAGAAATACACCGACGCCAACAGTAACACACGGACAAGATACAACTTGGGACTGCTCAGGAACACTGAGAAAGACACACAAACAGCATTCCAGATCAGCCTTTCCAACAGGTTCCATCTACTACAGGGGCTGATCGACGACAGTGAAACAGACCTTGAGACACAGTGGGAGGAGAGCAACTGAGAAACTCTGGCGGGACACATGTGGAGAAGTCCTGGGCAAGAAGAAGGCCAAGCACAAGGAATGGATCTCCGCTGACACCATCCAGAGGTTAGAGACAAGGAAAGAGAGGATAACTGCGCTGAACACAAGCCGGACAAGAGCAACTAAGTCAAAGGCACAGGCAGAATACACAGCAGCAGACAGGGAAGCGAAGAGGAGCATCAGGAAAGACAAAAGGGACTAAATCGATTATGTGGCCAGTCAAGCGGAGGAAGCAGCCGGTCAGCGTAACTTTAAAGACCTGTACCTGACCACCAAGAAGCTGGCAGGCAAGTTCCAGCAGACTGACAAGCCAGTGAAGGAAAACCACTGACGACAGTAGGGGAACAGCTGAAGTGATGGGTAGAACACTTCAGAGAGCTGCTGAACCGCCCTGCCCCTGAATTATTACCCGACATCCCACCTGCAGAGACAGAATTACCCATCAGCTGGAAAAGCCCACAAAAGCGGAGATCAAGAAGGCCGTCATGACACTGAGGAGTGGGAAAGCGGCCGGGCCGGACGGGATACCGGCAGAGGCCATAAAGGCAGACGCTGAAACCACAACCAGTATGCTCCCAGATCTTCAGCAAGATCTGGGAGAAAGAGGAAGTGCCAGCACAGTGGCGAGAAGGGATCGTGATCAAGCTGCCCAAAAAGGGACTGCAACAACTACCGAGGGACCATGCTCCTGTCAGTGCCAGGCAAAGTGCTCAGCAGAATCATATTGGAGAGGATCAGGGAGGCAGTCGACCCCAAGCTCCGAGACCAGCAGGCAGGCTTCCGCAGAAACAGATCATGCGCGGATCAGATCGCCAGGCTACGCATCATAATGGAGCAGTCGATTGAGTGGAACTCCACCCTTTACATCAGTTTTATTGACTACGAGAAGGCCTTTGACAGCGTGGATAGAGAGATACTGTGGAAGCTGCTAAGGTACTACGGAGTCCCAGCTGACAAGATTATCTCTCTCATCCGGTGTACGTACGAAGACACGAGTTGCAAGATCGCCCAGGCCGACCAGCTGTCTGAAAGCTTCGAAGTGAAGACCGCAGTGCGTCAGGGGTACCTGTTGTCACCATTAATCTTCCTCCTGCTCATCGATTGGATCATGAAGACCACCACAACAGGCAGGAACAATGGAATACAGTAGACACTATGGGCGCAGCTAGATGACCTCGACTTCGCAGATGACCTGGCGCTCCTGTCACGCAACCACAGCCAGATGCAGGACAAGACCACCCGCCTGGAGACGGTATCGGTTGGGACAGGGCTCAAGATCAGCAGGGAGAAAACTGAGATGATGAAGATCGACTCCACTGCCAACACACCAGTCACAGTCGGGGGAGAGCCCATCAGGGAGGTGGATTCCTTCTTCTACCTTGGAAGTGCCATTGACCGACAGGGGGGCACGGACAGAGATGTCACAGCCAGGATCGGAAAAGCAGGGGCAGCCTTTGTCATGCTCAAGAACATCTGGGCCTCCAAAGAGATCAGCATGAGAACCAAACTTCGCATCTTCAGCTCCAACGTGAAGTCGGTTCTGTTGTATGGAAGCGAAACTTGGAGGAAGACAAAGACAATGCTGCGGAAGATTCAGACATTTATCAAGACATGTCTGAGGCGCATCTATAACATCAGATGGCCGGAAATGATCCCAAACGAAGATCTGTGGGAGCGAGCGGGCCAAGAACCAGTGGCCAAGCAAATTCTGAAGAGGAAGTGGGGCTGGGTTGGACACACCCTCCGGAAGCCAGCATCCAGTATCACACGCCAAGCCCTAACTTGGAACCCACAGGGGAAGAGAAAGAGAGGCTGGCCTCGCAACAGCTGGAGGCGAGACACTGAGGCGGAGCTGAAACAACAAGGCACCACCTGGACAGGAGCAGCAAGAACAGAACAGTCGATGGCCTATGCTCCATTGGGAGCGACGGGCCTAAGTAAGCAATATTCGGTCAAAGTGGACCACCTCCAGAGGTGATCCCGAATATTCCGGTCGGAAGAAACCGAAACGGACCTTTCCATTTGACTTCCGACCAAAATTTCCGGAATCTTTGGCATAATGGAAAGCACCCTAGAAACCAGAAAAAAATTCGAATGTTCCGTTTCGAACGGTAAAAGCAACACATAATTGTGAACGGATTTTCAGTGAATTCAATTGGCTTTCATCCAAAATTTTTAAATTTTTGGTTAAATGGTAAGTACATATACCTCCAGACCTGCGAATTTTCCCCACCCCCGCTCTAGATACCAAATACCTTAACTATAACCTGCCAAAGCAGTTGGTGGGTGCAATAACTTTAGGACATCGCAATGGGTACACACCCCTACCGAAAACAAAATTAAATTCTATGATTCTATTAAATATCCCATTTCCCACATGCTGGGGGTATTTTTAACAAAGTAAAGGCTTTACTGGATAGGAGTGATTTTATTGCTCAGGCAACCATTCCCGTGAAACCACCCATAACATACCAAAGGTTATAGTACACTGAAATACGGTACAGTCTTTAGTCTTAAATAGGGCTCACATTTCTTCTGGGGAACACCCCTTCTCTTCATACATTGTGAAGCAAACAAGTATCCAATTCAACCTGTGATGAAGCACTCATTTCTTCAAGCGAGAAAAGTTGATGGGGGGCTGAGAAGAAGACAAACAGTGTCTGAGCACAAGTTAATGTTGACAATTGAAAATGGATAGTAAAAGGACAAACTTAGCTTTAGTGGTACTGTTGCAGCAGTAATAAGCAAATGTTACATGCACAACCAAGATTAAGTTGTTGTGGCCTCATGGTTAGTGCGCTCTCCGGATCAAGCAGCCTGAGTTTGAGCCCTGGATGGGGACATTGTGTTGTGTTCTTGGGCAAGACACTTTAATCTAACAGTGGCTTTCTCCCCCAGGTGTATAAATGAGTACCAGCAAATTTAATCCTGGGGGTGACCCTGCAATGGACTAGCATCCCATCCAGGGTGGAGCAATACACCTAGTCGCTTCATGCTACGAAAACTGGGATGAACTCCAGCCTGATGGGCCACTTGGCTTGTGTGCAGTCCTTTTACCATACACCCAAGAATAATTGCTTCTTATTTGTGTTGTCACATTTTATTTCTTACTTGACATCAAGGCTCTGGGGAATACTAGAGAAACACATTCAGGCTGGGACATCAAATGCTTAAGTTTTTAACATATCATTTATTAATTTTCTGAAAATGGCCATTTCCTGTTCTGTGACTCACTATTTCATGTTTCATACCACTTTACTTTTTTTTAAAAAAGCCCCAAATTGAATACTGAACTCTTTGTGATTAGTAGCAAACCAATTAACATCTCCATGGAAACATCACTATTCAGCTTCCGTCTGTCTCAGGATACAACGGAATATGTGCCATGGAAGCATAAGTATTGGAAAATCGATATCAAGTGCATTTATCTCATAAGGAAGTGACAAGCAGAAAGCTTTTCCTGTTTCTCCAGAGTTATGGATTAACAATGTTATAAAAGCTTCTAAAACTACAGGGAGCCATAGAGATCCAAAGCTAAGGCAGCCACTTTAAGGATTGCTTATAAATATCCCAAACTTGTAAACATCTCAATATAAAACAACTCTTCTACTCCACATTGAAAACACAGACAACCAAAGAGTATTAAATGAAATTGTACAGAAAAAAAATTATGATTGACAATAAACTATAAGTTAAAACAATACAGAAATGCTACTGACAGTCTAAAATTTCTCCATTTTGGGGGTTTTCATGTTTGCCAAAAGAGTAGCAGAGATAATTACATTAAATAACATACAATAACTATGTTGATTATTGTCTTGATTTAAGACTATCCACCAACCTAAAAGTAGTAAAACAAAAAAATACAATAAGCAAGATTCTATAACTACAGGAGATTTAACATTGTTGACATCTCTACAAAATTAATTGCATCCCCTCCCTGTACTACACGGGGTTCAATCAAGGTTTTGGAGAGTGTTCCAAAATGACAGGAGGGGTCTCATGAAAAGTACTGATACAGTCAAAGCTCTCTTAGCGACCACCTCAGAAATATGAAAAGTGGTCATAACCAGAGCTGGTTGAGTGCACAGTTTCATTAAAGTGGTGATTTATATGTAAAAGACTCTGAGTGGTCACTTACAAGAGCATAAAAACAAACACAAAGTCCAGGACCGGGTTGTTCAAAGCCAGTTTAAGCTAACGCAGGGTTAGCGAATGTTTGGTGAGTTTTTCTGTTTACATTGTTTATCCTTCAGTTTTGAGTTTGAATAATCTCAAATCTCCAACTATCCAAAAGTAGGCAGTGAAAAACATTTTTAAACAAGAAAAATTAATACTCCAGTTAACTTTTAATCCTGAGTTAGCATTAACCAGTATTATAATCCCAAAAGTGGTCGCGGTCGCAGTCGCTTATGGAAGCAGTCTCTTTGAAGAACTTTTCGTTACAAAGTTTAAACCACAGTTCAAGCGGAGTGGTCGCAACTAGAGCTGGTCGCTTACAAGAGTGGTTGCAAGGAGAGTTTCAACTGTAGGATGTTCTTGTCACCCTGGTAGCCTGGTAGGCATTTAGTGCAAGCTTTTAGGGGGGTTGTGTTCTGGCATTGACATTCAACTCATCCAGTCTCGATGACTGGATTAAGAGACATTGCCTTTGACATGCCAATTATTCAAACTGTCTTTTCATTTACTCACCATTCCATGGCTTCATCAAGCCCCTCTCCCTTAGTAGCAGAGGTTTTAAATATGGACCACGTACGGCTCTTTAATGCAGAAAGACCCAGAGCATTGGACACCTCTGATGCCGACATGGCACCTTCCATATCCTAACAGGTCACAAAATTCATATTATAGCATTTCTCCAAAATTATTAATAAGTTTACTTTGGTTTTACATCTTCTAAGTAGTATATCATAAAACATGTTATTACAGTCTACAGTATGCAAAGAAAGTTGTGTCTGGTAGCCTCGGAATTGAAGATTTTGGAGTTGGATTAGGGGTTCTGTCCTGGAGTTTCTGGAGTTTCTTAGGAAAATTTTTAAATGAAATTAAAATTACAGAAGTACTGTAAGAGACATATTTTAGTTTTATTTATTTATTTATTTATTTTATTTTTTGTGGCGGGGGGGGGGGGGGAGGGGCTAGTGCGAATGATGTTTGGGCTAGTACATCATTCAGTTTCGGCTTGCCCGAAAAGCAAGAAAAATTGGTTTTCTTTGCACCCTGTTAACTCACCAGACCAAAACTACTGTTTTAAAAACAAAGCAGGAGCAAAATAGGAGGTGTT
The DNA here is from genome assembly GCA_964020085.1 of Micromussa lordhowensis. Classification (NCBI taxonomy): domain Eukaryota; kingdom Metazoa; phylum Cnidaria; class Anthozoa; order Scleractinia; family Lobophylliidae; genus Micromussa; species Micromussa lordhowensis. The sequence continues at coordinate 2,815,537 of OZ026605.1, read as the reverse complement.
TACCTGTTTATTGGCAAAAACCACTAGAATTGCTTTTTTAAGTTCATCTTCCTGAAGAAATGAAGCAAATGAATACCTTATATCCATTGGTACTGTCTAAGTTACATGAAAATAATGCTCAGCAAAAGGCATATTTCTAATAATCAGTTACAGTGACGGTTACACCTGGCCCCAGTTGTTTGAAGGCTGGATAACGCTATCCACTGGAGAAATCGCTATCCAGTGTCAAGTCAATGTCCCCGGCCAGGGCTCGAACTGGACCGCTGGATCCAGAGACCAACACACTAACCATGAGGCCAGTGCACCTCCACTTATTAGACAGTATTACTATTATTATAATATTATTATCATGTTACCTCTAACATGGCAATTAACTCTTGTTTAGAGATCCCTATTCTGTCTCTGTCCATGCTGTCTACGACATAAATTATAGCATCTGTGTTGGAGTAATAGCATCTCCAATAAGGCCTGTCAGAAAGAACAGCAAATTCAGCACCCCTGACACCTACCTAGCAGTAATCAACACAATGACCTACAATTCAAATGAGTCACCAGTAGCTAAGAGATTACAGCACTTGGTCATTGTGATGAGGGTCATAAGTTTGTCTTCCACTGGGGAATTTTGTTTTCTTTGGCCTATGCTTGTGACAAATTTAACTACAGAAATCAATACTGGCAAATTTATAAGCATTATTATAGACATGCAGTAAATGCAAAATGACACACACTCCCTAATAAATAATATATTGTCTCTTTTGTATTTCACTTCCCTATGATGTCTCAAGTCTACACAATACAAAAATTACAAAACAAAATTTCAAGAATAAAGTTTACCTACCTAATGCTTGTTTGCCCTGAAAGAACAAACAGTAATATTGTTACTTTAACTGTTAATTTTGGATCAAAAAGGAAGGCAAAGCTTGTTTAACTACTTGACATTTACAAGTGTCCCATTATAAGATGTTCTGTTATTATCATGATCTGGTTTAAAGAAAGATCAATAATTATTTGCTCACCTCCTAAATCCCATACTTTTTCCGGATATGAAAAAAATGAGAGAAACAAGTTAGTGTGACTAACAAAAGGTTTTGGAAACTAGTTTTTGAGAACCCTTGTCAGATGACTAGACTAAATAATAGGCCATTTCCCAGTTGCCTTAATTGTCTCTGTATCAAAACTAGTCTGCATTCAAAGCCATTCTTATCACAATGAGTTCCACCTACAGGTTCATTTTCATGCAAATCAAACTCATATTCGTGTGAAAGGTTTTGCACAAGGACTCATTGTGAAACAGAGACACAAGGTATATCTGTTTGATTGGAGATCTAGAGGGGGCAGGGGTAGAAGATGATTTGTACACAATTAATTGACTATGACTGTAGAGCCAGTACCAAACCAATAGGACACAACCCCTTCGGCACTTCCTAAATAGACATTAACCAGCACACCGAACTGATTTTTTTCTCTCACCTTGAAATTTAAGATTCTTGTATGTAACTGTCTCAACATTAAATCCTATGGCTGCAAAAAAAAAAAACGATGATAGCATATTATGAGACCAAAAAAATACTTCCTTTTCCTGTAGCTTGGTGAACGTGAAGTAAAAATATTGTTAAACTAGAGAGCATTTATTGTGACTACCAGATCATCAAATAGTTTTCTTTACTTTCTTGTTCCGTGTGTTTATATGGAGCAAAACAAAGCTTTTAAGTATGAGAAATCTCACATGCACAGCATTCAATGATGCAAGTTCTGCGATTGATAAAGTACAGACCTTAGAAATATTACTGATTGTTGAGCACAGTTGTTACAAATGTTGAGCTTTGAATCGAAAATACCATAGAATAAGAACATATATACATACTTGGAATCGTTGTTACAACTTCTCCAACTTGAAGTCTAAAAAATTCGCGAAAAGAAACATTTAAACTGAATCAAAAGACGAAAAAACAAGCACGAGATAACTACATAAGCTTATAAAATAAACTCACCTATACAAGATGGTTGTTTTACCAGCCCCATCCAACCCTAAAATGAGGATTCTTAGCTCTTTCTGACCGAACAGCGAAGAAAATAAACTAGAAAAGAAACTCCCTGTGGAAAAATAAAACAATCGCTTCAGTAATAATCTAAAGTTTGAGTTGTGTAAAGCTAGAAAATTCAAAAACATACCCATTTTGAGATCTGCTACAGAATGAAGCAACGCACGGTTGATTGCGTGGCTGATTTGACGCATTTCCCTCATATAAGCCACCTTGTAATATACCACAAGAAAAAGTCCTCACGGAGGGAGTTGGGAAAAGTGTTTTTCTCCATTTTACTCATGATATTGCCCTCGAAAAGCAAGCAGCCAATAGACCGAAAGCTAGTAATTTTGAATTTGGGTTAGAGCAGGATACAGATTAATCACAGAAGAAAACTTCCGAGCCATTTGAGTTGATACTACACTTGATGCACGTTATATTCAACTCTAGGTACTTACGGGCAAATCCACTGACCATCAGGAACGCGAGGAGACTGGAGTGAAGACTGGATCGACTTCAAAATGGCGGCGGGAAGGTAGCAACATTTTCTTTTCGTTTCACGTGTGGTTACAAAGAATCTGAAATGGAAGGAGAACCAGCTAATGAAGAAAAGCCTAGCGACGAGGAGTGGCCTTTGGACAAGGCTGAGGTTGGTATTTACACCTTTAGTTGGATTAATGCAGAGTTCGGCATGACGAACGTACTGGAATAGTGAACCAAGCTTTTATGCTTTAACTCCTAAGACAGAGTACACTATACTAGGAGATAAATAAATAGTAAATAATTAAAATAGTAATAAATATATGTAAAAGAAGAAACTTATTTACATTTCAAATTTTAGAATAGGTATCTACATTTAAAATTGCCCACTGTACAGTATTTATCCACACAAGATTAAAAATTTATTGTAGGCCAATCATGGAATTTATAGTAGACATTATACAACTAGTAGAAGGAAAAGTGTCCATAAGTATCGGTAATTTAGGAAAAATTTCCATATAACCCCATACATTTATTATGCATGCAGAATGATTAATTATGTATGCGCTCTATTGTTTCAGAAGACAATAGCAGCCCCCTAAGGTAATTGAATATATTATTATACATTGATAATTATTACTTACTGTATGAATAAAAGAGGATTCCATTTCGCGCTATCTTGCCGACTCTCTTCTTCCCCTACCTCCATTCTTCTCTCTCTTTCTCCTTCATATTTCCCAGGCTCCTTGCGCATTATTTTTTTCTTTTTTCCTTTTTCCCCTGCAAGTCTCGAACTCCTTACCTTTCGCATGCCTCTCGCTTACCAGCTTCTCTTCTACACCACTACACTACGAGGCTCAGTTGAGAATTACCGCTCCAAAAATCATTTATATTTCACTTGACTCATTAACATTCCTAAAAATTTACATTACAATTTACTTATTCATCTGTTTAAAGCATTTTCACGCTGCACGAAAACATGCATTGGATTTTTTAGCTAGCTGCGTCCCTTGTGAGTTTCGTTTCTTCTTCGTTGAGTTCACTTGAAAACTGACCCGAAGAGTAGTATAGGCTCACGGTATCGTTTACGTTCAGGACCTTTTCACCGCTGTAAGACCATCTTCGCAATGGTCTTCTCGATTTTTGAATGCTCTGGCTACTTCTGAAGTCTACAACGTCTTTGATTGTTTTTCATCTTTCTGTGCCAGTGGAGATGTATTGCTTTACTTCAGTAACAGCTTCAGCGACACGAAAGGTGCATACAGTCGTTAATCGAACCTGCCCGCTTTTAATAACATGGGCTCGAGAAAGATGGATATAACGAACTTGAGGAAACAAAACTGACACCGCAGCAAATGAAAGCAGAACAGCTGATGCCGTGGCTTTGCCCAAGTATATCAGGGAGAAAATACAAGAACACACAACCGAGGTGAGGAAGTGGTTTATTGCACAGGATTTAATGTACAGAATCAAAATACTCGCTGACCTTAACAACATTTTATAGCTAACCGCAAGCTGCTTTTGCTTAGGCCTAAATCGTTATTTTTTAAGCATTTTTACATTGTCGCATAGGACTAAATCGCTATTACTTTAAGCAGGTTTTAGTCTGCTCTTTAATTTTAAATGCGGTGAATGCGCCATGAAAATGAATTTTAGATTTCGTTTTTCCGTAATTTGGCCCTTAAAATCGTTTCTTTTTCTATGTCTTTTTAAACTCTTTGCATTTTTTCGTATTTTGGACCTAAAATTGGAAAATTTTTTCTAAGTTTAAAAGAATGTGAGACTTAGAAAAAAAATGGCAAATTTTATAGTTATTCAAAGCGGATAAGTCTCAAAGGGACTCTATTGTTTTAGCTATTGTTTAGTTTAACAAAGAACTGTATGCATAATAAATGTATGGGGTTATACGGAAATCTTGCCGTAATTTATTCCAGGCTACTATTGAACTTGGGTAAAACGAATATTTATAAACATTACAGTTGGACTGAATGTGTCGAAAAGGAAATGCATTGGGAACTCGAGAAGCCCTTGTTAAGGGACATACCTCAGATGGGAGGGAGATACCAACCAAACCTTGTTGGGAGATCACTGTTGCAATTAATTGGGTCCTGAAGATTCACTAAAACCAAAAAAATCAAATCAGCAAATTTTTGAGAAAGTAGAAAAAAGACATGTTTGACAATCCAAACATATTAAACAGCTGTTCTTGTAGTCATGCTTGCTACTTCTCAAATTATGCACATACACCATGGATGATACCTTAAAGATGATTTCCAGTCCGTGCTGTGCAGTCTCAGCAGCGTATTGTTCATAAACATTATAGTTCCCACTCGATGGAATGCAAATCAATGTTATTCATTACGACCACATACCTTATCTTTGAGACCTTTCAAATTCTTTTTCCATTAATGAATTTTACAGCTGCAAAGTTGTTTCATCAAATGATACGAGAAAGAACAAAGCATAAAGCTTTGACTGCTTAACATCCATAATGGCGGTTGTACATGTTTTGAAACTTTGAATTTACTTCATGTAAGTTGTTGCAAAATATTTACATTTTGTGATGTCTTACATGAAAAAAAAACACAAAACGCAAACAATCTCTCAAAAGTATGCAGTACGGACTGGAAATCATCTTTAAAACCTCTGGTTGCAACCACCTCTTGTAAGCGACCACCTAGGATGACATTTTCTGTGGTTGTGTACGGAAGGTTTTACTGTATTCACTGCCACTGAGATAAATTATATTCATACTATTTTATATAGTAAATGGTTTGAACCCAGGAGTACCAGTAGTTTGTATAGTATGATCGTCCGGGTGAGTGTAGTTCTGAGGAGAACTGTTTTTGGTGACTGACGTTTCAACAACCTGAGCAGAAGTCATCTTCAGAGTCAAGTGAATAGTGTTTGTCAGTCGATGATGTTACAAGTTTGGTCCGTTGAAAGTTGTAGGGCTGTAAGAACCGTGAGATGGTCTCAGAAGTGCCCTTATTATAAGGTATAGTCACTGTAGTAACAGGTGTAGGGTTCCTGTTTGTTGCATCAGCTTCGGTAGGTCGGTAAATGTTTCGTCTAATAAAGTCAGCGTTTTAGTTGTTCTTGTGAAGAACATGCTCAAGGTATTTGTTTTCGTCACGTAAACTGTCCTGGTGTCACAAACTAGTTGCGCTCGTCTCGTCAAAGTCTTAATAGTCGTGGCTTTGTGTGAAGTCGGGTTGTAGGATGATTTGTCAAGTAATCTGTCAGTATGCGTCGGTTTTCTGTACACTGTCATTCGCAGTTCGTTGTTGTTGCGGTCTAGAAAAGGAAGTTTTCCATTTTCTTCGATTTCTTTGGTAAACTAGATGTCGGCGTTCTGTTCGTTAAGGTGGTCGTGAAAAGCGTCAATTTCGTCTTTGTGAACGGCGGTAAAAGTGTCGTCAACGTATCGTAACCAAGCTTGAATCATGGTAGGATATTGCTGACTCAAAAAAAAAAAACAGGTATAAAACATGGATCATGCGTATTAGATACTAGATCTATACTGTCGGTCCAGTATCGGTCGACATATCGGCCGACATGTTGACCGAGTATTGGCTGACTTGCAGTTGACAGTCGGCTGATATGATGGTCAATACATCAGCTGATATTCGTATGACATGTCATCATTGTTCAAATTCTTTTTAGAAAACAGCCCTAAGAAAATACGATCGCTGATTGGTTAATAATAGTGTTTCTATAACTTGATAGGAACACAGAGCTAGTACGAGTTGTTGGCTTGATGATGGCGTGAGCAAAGAGAATTTAAATTTTGACAATCAAACTAAACAAGTTGTTTTCCTTTTTTTGTCGTGGTGTTTTCTAAAAGAAATAGAAACCATGTTCCCTGTGTTTCTATCGAGTTATAGAAACACTCGTGAAAGTTTGGGAGAACTCGAAAAAGCTGTGGAAACACTCGCCTGTGGCTCATGTTCCCACAGCATTTCTCGTTCTCCCAAACTTCCACTTGTATTTCTATAACTCGATAGAAACACGGTATCTTTTTCTTAAATGATGTTGACCGAGTATTGGCTGACTTGCAGTGGACAGTCGGCTGATATGATGGTCAATACATCAGCTGATATTCGTATGACATGTCATCATTGTTCAAATTCTTTTTGGAAAACAGCCCTAAGAAAATACGCTTGCTGATTGGTTAATAATAGTGTTTCTATAACTCGATAGGAACACAGAGCTAGTACGAGTTGTTGGCTTGATGATGGCACGAGCAAAGAGATTTAAATTTTGATAATCAAACTAAACAAGTTGTTTTCCTTTTTTTGTTGTGGTGTTTTCTAAAAGAAATAGAAAACATGTTCCCTGTGTTTCTATCGAGTTGTAGAAACACTCGTGAAAGTTTGGGAGAACTCGAAAAAGCTGTGGAAACACTCGCCTGTGGCTCGTGTTCCCATAGCATTTCTCGTTCTCCCAAACTTCCACTTGTGTCTCTATAACTCGGTAGAAACACGGTACATGTTTTCTTTTTCTTAAATGATAGTCAATGACAGTTTTTCCTGTTTGGCTAGTTTGACAGTCAACGAAAACTCTCATGATAGTCAACTCTTATCAACGCTCATCCTCGTTTGGCCTGGGCTTATACCAGGCTGAAAGATATCTTGACAAACCGAGCCAGCCCGGCCAACGGGGCCAGCCCTTCTCATGTAATCAGGCCCTTAAGTGGCGAAAAACGATAGATTCATATGAACTTTTACAGAAGTGCCAATTTGCACAGCCCTCATATATTTACAGTGATTCTAGTGACATGGTGTTATCTGTTTGAGAACTTTCCCTTCCCTTAGCTGTATATGAAAGGCTTTTCAAGTTCAAGATAAAAACTTTAAAAAAAAGGTTTGCCATTGTGGTGTTTTGTGAAAACCAACGACTAGGAGAACCTCCATTTCAAGTTGTTTTTCTGTTGATATTGCACAGTTGGAAACATTCATCATATTCCTCAAATATTTAGCTGAGCCTTTTTGCTGAGGAATTTTGACTAAATTTGAATAGAAATTTGGCTTTTTATTTATGCGAAATTTAAAGGCTATGAAAAGAGTTTCATCCCTTGCGATTAATTAAGAGGTTAACAAGCGACCAAGCTGTTTCCAAAGATATTTTGGTTCCAGACCTTGCACCACTTGACAACGTATAATTTATTCGCTTCCAGACCACCTACTGGCACATTCAAATGGCCTCTACATAACAAAAGGTTATGTTTCTCCAACATGATGTGAAGGCTCCTAACTTTGGTTTGTGATACTAATCGGTGTCGGTAGAGTATTGGCCAAATATCAGCCGAATATCAGCCACTTGTTGATCAGCGTGTCTGTCAGTCGGAGAGTGAGAGTCGGCTGATGTAGTGACTGAGTGTCGGTCGACATATCAGTCAATATATCGACCGGTACACTGTCGGCTGATGTAGCGACTGATACTGTCGACTGAGTATCGTCCAATATGTCGATCGATACTCGGCCGAGATGTTGACCTTTGATTGACCGATACATCAGCCAATACTCAGCTGACAGTGTCGATCGAGTATCAGTTGATGGCTGCCTTTAAATTAATACGCATGATCCTAAAACATTAGTTTGACCGCCTTCAAAACTCCCTTAAGTTAAGAGGTGTAAATGTCTGGTCATCAAAGGTTGAAAATAATCACAAAAATACTTAGGCCTGTCCTACCTTAGTTTTAGCCAAAAGAGCCAAAAAAATTCCGGGACCCACACTTTATAAAGAGATCTGGATGTTTTTATAACGCAGAGTATTTTATATTTTCTTTTGTAAAATGTTTCCGTCCTATTGTTATCTAACCTTTTGTATTTTAGTTTTTATCACTTACCTTTTGTAATGCTTAGTACAAATTCCCATATTTTTAAATCGCTTTTCATATTCGCACGTGTGATTTTATCTCTTATATGCAAAGTTTTACTACTTTTTTATACTTGAAAATGATCTCAGTGAGATCGAACCATTGAAAAATTTTTTTGCAAGTTTTTATCTTAAAATGTGTTTTGGAGAAACTACTTATTTAAGATCTGGATGTACTGACAGTTTTAATTTTGAATGTTTATCAGGTTGCAGTACAACAGCTGTATGAGTTCAGGGACCATTATTTTGAACACAATTCAACTGATAAAGCATTGCTAAAGAACCAAGAAACTCAAGAAAAATTAAAAGAGACTCTGAACATACTGGATTATGTACAGGGTAAGAAGAGCTTTACATTACATGTAGAGGACAATTCAGGAAGTATAACTATAAAATTATCATCTTTAATTTATAGTAACAAACCAGACTACAAGAGAGAAGAATTCAATTTGATTGGATTCGCTCCGACGAAGGGCTAACGCTCGAAACGTCAGCTTCCGAAGCTCTTTACGGTGGACAATTCACATTATCAACCCAGTTGATAAAACCAAATTATCTTGTAATACTCCCACCGACGCAGCACCACAGTTTCTTTAGAAACTTGCCCCCTTTATACAAGAGAGAAGAAGTGACTTGAAGGTTTAATTAACTGTTGAAAAGGATTATCAGGACTCCTTTGAGATATCTAGATTTAAATGCAGTATTTAAGCACCTTGAATTCACATTTTAGGCACTGGGCAACAGGAAATAAATAACATTGAGGGAAAGGCATTTTATTCTTGGACAAGACACACAGCACCTCTCTCTCCACCCAAGTGTTTAAATGGGTACTGGCGAATTTAATGCTGGGGGGTACACTGCAATGGACTAGCATCTCATCCAGGGGGGTGTAGAAATACTTCTAGTGGCTTCAAGTAACAAATATCAGGATAGGCTTCAGCCTGATGAGTCACTTTGCCTGTATACAGACTCGATTGTTTATTTGAATGAAAATTTTATGGGTAGCTTCTTGTGAGGAAACAGCCAGATGCTTATTTTTACGAGGGAAAGCTCTGAATGTGATGGCTGAATATGATCCCTTGGCACAAGATGCTCTCTCAAAAGCTGTCAAGTTGGATCCTAAACTAGTCCAGGCTTGGAATTGCCTTGGAGAATGTTACTGGAAGAATGGAGAAGTAGAGGCAGCTAGGAATTGCTTTGTTGGAGCATTAAACCATGTGAGTAAATTACTGGTAAAAATGTTTTAATTAAAATTTAATTTAATTTCATTGTGTATAATTTAGTTAATAATTATTATTCTGACTAGTTTATTAACCGAATGGTGTTTGAGAATTATATTTTGAAATTGTTATTGTTACATCAAGACTGTACAAAATGTAGTTCCTAGTTGATAATGTTTTTTACTCTCATTCCCTTTACTTACTTTTTCATTTTTAACCTGCAGATTGCATAAGCAATCTAAGGATTTTAGGGGTGGTGCAGATTATACAAATGATATGCAAAAGATTTCCTTCCATCATCTGTGAACCCTTTTTCTTGGAGTGATTCTCCTGACCAGTATTAAAAACAATTAGTAGACAAGGACAAAATTGTTACAAAATAGCATCGAACTATCTGAGACTGATTACATTTTTATTTGGCACTTGTCAATGGTGATGTCATGAATGTTCACTATTTTGTATAAGAAGTTGTCCTTATTAAGTTATTAAAAGCATGCATATTTCATCCTCAGGCAAAGAATAAGGAATCTTTACGGAATTTGTCAATGGTATTAAGACAGATTGGAAAAGGTAAATCTTCATCCTGATAAGCCATAATTTAATCAAAACGTCCAAAGCGACTGTTAGGCATTAATGTTGTTTTTGTCAAACTTTTCAATTGCTCTGCTTGCGGTGTATGGTATCTACAGCCGTATGGAAAGGCTACTTAACTTTACCACCAAAATCAGTCTACACACTCATAACTGTAGTTTATCAGTTGTCTGAAAGAAGAACAGAAGAAGAAAAAGTTATTAGAAATCCTTTTAATACAAGTATATGTCTTGATGTCTTGTAAGGAAACGTTTGGGCCTTGGAAGTAGATTTACGTTTTAAGGGAGAAGGTCACTCCAAAAAGCTTAATTTTTTTCTCCACTTATAGCAAGTAAACTGTGAGTTTTTCCTCTCACTGAAGTTTCAGCCTCTAAATTGCTTGCTATCCTGAAGAAATTTGTCTAAGAAGCCTAAAATTTGACTTTGGAGGCTGCCATTATTTTTAAAACTGTACTTGGTTGCCAGGAAAACCTGGACTTTCTACTCATGCTATGGAGAGGTGGGGTGATTGTTTGAAATTCTGAAGGGGATAGTTTTTGAAGAATAGGTATCATAAAAGTTGACTAGTTTCCATGTACAGGCTGGTCACCATGTTCAAACATAATTTTGTGTTGTAGATCAAAAAGAAAAAGTAGAGAACATCAAAATGAGCGTGGAAAAAGCAAAAGAAGCAGTGCAGTGTGATGTAAAGGATGGAACCTCATGGTGTAAGTGAGTTATTACTGACATGTACTTGACTTGAAGTCTGATCAGGACTACACATCTCCACTAGCCGCAGGCTTAGGTGTCATTTTTTGATTCATTGTGCATCAATCGAGGGGATTTCCCATGTCAAAAGTCAAGGAATGAACGAAACATTCATTGCTATGCAATGTTAACTGCTGTTTGTAGTCAGCGTGCAATATTAATATGGCCACTGCTGCTCTTATGGACAATATGGATACATTTATGAAAGATTTTGCTCTTATGTGGATATTACCAGACTGTGTAAAAGATTTTTGAATTATTAACAAAAGCAGCTGAGGATCAAATTTAACCACATCAGCTGCTGATATCAGTCAGGCTTTGTCTTGGTCCTTTATTGATTTGTTTTTCCAATTGCAGTGTCCTTGTTCTTTTTGCTTCACAGATGTCCTTGGTAATGCTTACCTCTCATTCTTCTTTTGTGGATCACAATCTCCTCAGCTGATCAAGCAGTGTATGACGGCTTACTCACAAGCTGTAAGTTTGTACCAAGTGCCAGGGTCTAGCCTGTGAGCAAGCTCTTTGTGGGGAAGGAAAGGAGAAAGGGAAAACTTTCCCCTTTCCTTCTTCTCAGATCCACAAAGAGCCTGCTTGCAGGTTGCCAGGCTTATATGGAGAGTATATTGGCTCTAGCTCTGTTTTAGTCAAGTAATTAGTTTTATTTGTGAGCACCTCATCAGTACTTTAGTAGCACATCGTGACAACACCCTCAGCTCATGTATCTGACCTAATGCAGGGCTGTCATTGAGTTTTGCGTCACTTGTAGCCTTGATCTTCACACTGGTGAAAAACTTGTTACAGCCCTTTCTGACAGCCCTGTGATGCATGTTATCTCCTGCAAGTACGTTTAGCTGGGCTATTGCTTTTTTCTTTTTACATGAAATTGGTCATTTTTATCGTCTTCCATTAATTTTGAGTTCAGACTTCTCTTGGCAGTATAAAGACCCAGTGGCAAGAAATAATCCAGATTTGCACTTCAATAGAGCAATGGTGAGATTAGCTTATTAATAATTAATTATATTTATTAACTTTCTTTGTTACTACATGAAAGTCTTATCATGAGAAAAATTTATCACACTTTCAGACATGCATTTAAGTTCACTGCTCTGGATAAAAGTTTTACAGTTTAACTTGGAGGAGGTGAATCCCTTACTTTTCCCCTGTTCGTCATCATTCCAATGTAGGCATACAAGTTTCAAGAGGAATATAAATTAGCCATAGATGACTTCAAGCGAGCTGAGGCACTGGATCCAGGCTGGACAGAACCCAGCGACGAGAAACTTAAACTGCTCAATATCCTGACAAAAACACTTGACCTGGTGGAAGGAAAGGTAAAACTATAATAATTCAAGGTTACAATATTGTAATTTCCCTTGTACAAGAAGTAGCCAAACATGAGAAAGTTTTCCAGCTTCTACTGAACACTTTCAAATTTTCTCTCAAACTTTTTTTTTTTATCCTGTCTGTTGCTTTTTCTTTACTGAATTTTCGGTGGCCTCTGTCCTTGAAACAGAGTTCATACAGGTCCTGGGAAACCTGGAAAGTCCTGGAGTTTAAATGCGGCATTTTCCAGGACTGGAAAGTTCTGGAAAAAGGCTACAGGTCTTGGAAAGTTCTGGAAATCTGTTTTAAACTCAAGTAAAAAATATGAATTTTATGGCCGACAGTAAGGAGAATTAACATTGAGATCTTGGCAGTGAAAGGGTTAATATGAATTTGAGAGTCCTGGAAAAATAAATCGGAGTGCTGGAAAAGTTCTGTAAATTTGTTTCTAAAAGGGTACAAACCCTGTTGCAATATCGAAGTTTGTTACTCACACTACAACGCCGCTTGCTGCTTTAATCTCAAATTTGCCAAGCTGATCCAAGGTGCTCTTTTTCCTTGTTATTTAACTAAACATTTTCATTGAACATAATCAAGGTTTACAATATTATAGAATGTGACTGGGGCAATTATAGACAATTTACAAACTAATTATTAAGTAAAGTAATGGATTATAGTATTCTATTTGGAATTGAGCTATTGAACAGATATTACTCCTTTTGGTTCCTTTAATTTTCGAATGAATTGTCACAGTAGGAACACATCTTATAATATGATTATGATTTATCTAAGCATCATTGCTGTCATGCACTGCAGGGAAAATTAAAGGCCAAAAGGCTCCATTCCATGGTGCACTCCTTGGGTCCTTCAGACTTGGGTCCTTATGGTGGTGGCAGCTACACTGGTCCATCAGGTCAGACAGTCCAGCTTGATCATGTCCCTGTTTCTGAACTGGTTCCTGGTTCTAATCCTAACAAGGTCATTGTTGGTAAAGTCGTTGGCTCTGTTCCAATGGATGACCCAGTACCATAGTAAGTATTTCTGAAGTCAATAAAATTTTATTGCCTAGTTTCTAGGCCTTGACATTTCATCGCAGTCAATTGTTTACGGGTCACATGGATCTGAGGTGCAAAGTAACCATTTCCGCAGCTGTTCGGAAAACTTGATTGACCGTAAAGGCCTGGAAGAAAGTAGCGCAGGAACTAGGCAGATTATTTTAGACGGATGAAGATTACATTACTGTAAGTACTCTTCTCGCCTGACAAGGTGGCAACAGACTTTTCCACAGTTAATTGCTAACATCATCAAAGACTTGCTAATTGCTTGGATTACTGATCAATTGACATTTGAGTTGTTTATAACTTACAAAAGGTTATCATTCTGTTATCAGTATCTTTGCCCTGGTGGACAGTGAAGGTCAGTTTTTACCAGTTACAGTTTACAACATGGCTGTAGGATCAGGGTTTGCTGTTGGAGATTCTGTCGCAATTCCTGAACCTTTCTGTCAGGAAACTAACTTTACTGAGAATGAACAGGTAAATGAATTTATTAGTAAAGGTCTGGTAATATGGGCAACATTTTCCTTGTCCTTTACTTGTCTCAGAATATAATTTTTTACATTTTGCAAGTTGAAACTCATTGTTGCGTGTATTACTGCACACATAACCAACTTGTCTCACAACAAATAAAATGTTGGAAGTTTGGGAATCCTGCGCATATGATCAATTTGTCATTTGTGTGTACACAAAGATCTATTTAGTTACAAAATAATCCAAAAATTATTTGCAGTATGAGTCTGGCAAAAAATTGATGTGTGACTTTTGACTTGCGTTAAATAACAGAAAAAACTTTTCCTGAAGGATAAAGCAATGTTTTCTTATGACATCTGGTCAAGTAACTAAGAGTCAACAATTTTCTGTTCTGCCTAGTCCAACCAAATGAAAAAAACTGACATCTCTCTTTCAGTAGGCTTTCAATATTATTCTGAACACCTAGTGTAGATTGATGTCAATCGCCTGTGCTATAAAAAGCCAAGCTGACGGCATTTTGTTTCCAAATAACTTGAATGTTGAAAAATTATCTAGTTTTGAAGTTGTTTTCAGTTTATTTGAATTTGATTGCTCTCTCACAGACATTCAAGTTTTCATCAGTTCGAGTTGATAATCCAGTTGTGCTGGTTGTAAATAAGAAAAAGCTTGGTTCTAATAGAATGGCTCCCTCAACACTTTTGGTGACAACAAAGAGCGAGTGAATCAACATGTGACTAACCTTGGAACAACAATATCTGCAGTCTTGTTTGCTGTGCATCAAAGCTACAACAAAGATTCAGACAAACTAATGGAAGTAATTGATACTGGGTGAAGTGCACTTAAAGGAAATGAATTCACTGTCAAAAGAAAAACCTTCAGCAGAGTTAATTCTCCTTGCAATACCAATACAATGTCAAGGAGTCAGGTGATGAAAATATAGAAGTTTTAGTCTGAAATGTGTTCTTGAGAGACAGGATTGTTTGGAATGCTGGTAATAATTTATTTATTTTTAAATAATGGATGCATGTGGTAAATTAATATCGAGTGGACGAAAAGTGTACTGAGCTCTGGGTGTTAAAAAATCCTGTTTCAAGTTTCCTCTTTTAACGGCACCTGAAGAACAAGATTGGATTGGATTTTTCATATGCAGTCCATGTATACACCTATATTTTTTTGTTATCATCTTCTGGCCCGGGTTGTTCGAAAGGCGGATAACTCTATCCACCGGATAAATCACTATCCAGTGGATAGCGCGGTTTGTTTTGTTAACACATCCTCTGGATAGTGATTTATCCGGCGGATAGCGTTATCCAGCCCTTTGAACAACTGGGCCAGGTCCTTAATTTAATTAATGTAAAAGGGTGAAATTACGACAGGAGAAGTCTTCAGACGAGTAAAGTTGCACAGGTCATCTGGCAGTACAGCAGCAGCAGCAGCAGTTTAGCCTGCGGTGCAGCCGGACGTGGTCACAAAATCCCCGACTGTGCCGCAGTAAAGATGATCTGTGGCGTGTGTAAAATATCGATTTGTGCGTAGAATAAATCTGCTTTTATTACTTTACAAGGATTTGTAACTGGAAATTTCGTTGTATAGAATTAAGTTGAATCTTTCTTTACTGTCGATCGGTGCATTAATATGAATGAGTGAGATTTAAACATTATTTTCTTCTCGCGACCATTATATATAAACAACGGCAAAACTGGAAATAAAGAACATTTTAATTTTTTGAACTCGCTTGCCAGTGCTGATTCAAAATCGAAAATGCTGAGTTGTAAGTTTTGTGTCTCTTATTATTAATCAGGTAGTCCTGAAATGCTAAGTAACATCTGCTTGACTTGTGTGGTAACTATTGCTGTGGTAACTAATATGGAAACAGTGAAAATCGTGGAGAAACTTTATTTTACCTGCTCGATACCCCCTACAAAATCGCGTACTGCAATTATTTTTGGGGCATTGTAAGCCTTTTCTCCTCCCAGATTTTTATATTTTATGTTATCGACTTGGCTTTGTCTTCCGCACTTTCTGAGAATTATACGTGCGTGATGTTTAAGGAGTTGACAGTCTGTAAAAATAACACATGACACAATCAAAACTGAAAGTAGCCGCCTTTGAAAGGGAAAAAACCCGGGAAAGTACCTTATTGAGGGGATTCCCGGAAATAAAATCTACTGGCTTGTGATTGGCCAAAAAGCAAAGGCGCCATTCAAGATTATTGACATGAGTCATGTGAGAAAGAGTGACGTATCTCAGGTCAAGTCGAGCCAATCAGAAGTGTAGAATTAGCGCGGGTTTCTTAGAAAACGGGGGTTTTCACCGAAAAAAACAATTGAGGGCAAAGTTGTTTGGATCTTGTTTATGATATTTCTGTGGGTGTAATTCTGAGAATGAACAGTCTGGGCGCATAAGAAGAAGCCATACAAGACGATTGAAGCATTCAGCGTTTGAGTTCCAAGGCGAGAAAAAGGTAATTTTGTCCTTTCTGTAATCGAAAAAGTAAGTAGTCTTTAATTCGCTTTCTTTCTCGAACACGTAAGCACGCTAGATTTGGCCTAGCTCCATACAAACTTGTTCGTTTTTCGCGAAGTGGAAAGTTTAAGTATTCTTGCGCGGTCCGGTGTCGTTGAAGCCAAGCGATTTCACTTCAAGCTCTCGCGCTGAAACAATTTGAATATGTTCACTTACCAAATAGAATGTTGCTTCACGCATTCGACTTTGTAAAGTACAAAAAATTGTTACGATAGAAAAGGCACGCAACATATAGACGAGCGATCTTGAAATCAATGGGGCTTGAAATCATGTTGTCGTTGTTCTTCTTGCAGATTTTGCAAGCATGTCCACAGACATTTTGTTAGACAATCCGTTTCGCCCCAAAAGTCACCAGGTAAGTTTTTTTGATTTGAAACAGAACTTTAACTTGAAAGCGTGAAATGTTTGTTGCATGTTAATTTCAGCTGTTGTTCGTAGCGGACATTGATCATCATACCGTCGTCTTTCTCGAATCC
Organism: Micromussa lordhowensis; assembly: GCA_964020085.1. Lineage (NCBI taxonomy): Eukaryota > Metazoa > Cnidaria > Anthozoa > Scleractinia > Lobophylliidae > Micromussa > Micromussa lordhowensis. The sequence continues at coordinate 2,798,744 of OZ026605.1, read as the reverse complement.
GCCTCATGTTTGTTTACGTATGCAAGGGCGCTTTTTAGATCCCAAACTATGAAGTTTATTTGGTAGTCAAAATTTACTGCTGGGTGTAATTTTTAAGACATGAATCTGAATTTCAGCAGTACAATCTGTGAGTAGCGTTTGTGGCAACCCTAGGAAGTATTTTTTCTTAGCCAGAGCTGGAAAGATTGCGTTATATGTAATCCACAAAGGCCATGATATATTAACGGAGGCCGTCACCTAGACTTTGTTTGCGGTAGGACCAAAATGAACCCTTTTGCAGTCATATACTACCGATCAATCACTCATGTATACACCTTTCTTGATACTGAAAGCGCTTTCATGCTTCGTATTAGCACTGGAATAGCAAGTTTAACCGTGCATTTCTCAGAAAGGATTTGCAAATAACTCCATGAAAATGGCACATATTTTTAGATACATGATGAGGCATGCAGAACCTTTAAGTTTGAGGTTAATACCAAAATCTATTATGACAAAACTAATCTATACAGATCTTTACATGCAAAAGCAGCTGACCCTTCGGACAATAGTAATTCTTTGTTCCTCAGCACTTATATTCTCGAACCTTTATTTGTGGTGACTCCACAGGAAATTGACGCTCCTAAATTATAACAACAGTTAGAAATTTGGTTTAGTATTGAGAAGATAAACAGGTCAAAATTAGGGCAATAAAGAAGTTTTAGTATTCTAGGATTTTCTTGGTATATACAAAAGTAAAGTAGATGGGACCTTTTCAGATTTCAAGATTTACAAAGCTCAAGGTCCTTAATAAAGTATCTCTGTGAATTTGGTTATTGATTATGTTTTGTGACATATCAACGTTACATCTCCAGGAGATGAAATTTGCAACGTGATACAAATGCCTTATAAGCATTTTTCCCAGATCAATTAATGGCACTTACCTAGGCCATAATCCCCCTCCTCATTATAAGCTGTCTTTAATCACAGCAATATAAGCTTATATAATAATATTATGTTACTGTCTTAGCAGACCAATTTCCTCTTCTGTTCATAGCATGGTGAGCTTTCAGTGTCAATGCTCAAAACATGGCTGTCTTCCTACGGCCATCCATCAACTACAGCTGGACCAATCATAGCATCAACAATCACCATCGAAGCCATTCAAGATCTGCTGCATGCTAATGGTTTCCCCATCGATGGTATGTGTTGATTTTTTTGCAGCATTAATCTTGTCAATGACAGGATTATAATTTTTAATTTTACACTCAGATGCAATTCAATTTTGATCTGAAAATTTGAAACATCAGACACTATATAATTGCTATTTGATGTCTGAATTGGATTTGTAAATGCAGTTAATTTATTATGGAGCCAATGGAGCAACCAAGATTGGAATTTCATATTATACCAGTCAGCTATACTACTGTTAATTAGCTTGATCATGCCCTTTAATAGCCATATGTAAGGGATGGTTACAGTGCAAATTCAGTTGGACTGTTTTCTTGACTAACTATTTTTATTGTTATCTCTCTGTGGCTAACAGCTCCCAGCTATGTAGACCTGTGTGCAGGACCATTTGAAGACACTCAGTTTGACGCAGTAATAGATGTCGAGACTTCTGATGACTGTATGGACGATGAAGGTATTATTGATATTGCAGTCAAAATGGCCGAGAGGTGCACAGCAAAATCAAGAACCAAAGTGGAAATTTGAAAGAATGATAAAAATGGAGCATTTTGTTTCTCTGACTGTGCCAGCTCAGACATGTCCTGAAGTTTGAAAACAACTCTCTCTAGATATGTACCATGCAGATAATTTACTCATCTGTCCATTTAAGATTTACTATTGATATAATCTCTATCATGGAGATCGAAAGAGAATGATACTTTCTCATTAATCTAATCAATATTCCATATTCAGATGGTCGCTACGGTTGAATGATTACTTTATTAGGTTGATGTTTTGGATCGCTGATTCAAAATCAAAGCTATATAAGATTAACAAAACCATTGGTTGTTTAAAACAGAGCTTAATTATTATTTGTAGTGTCATAGATAAAGGAACCTTGTTCATGTTTGTATGATAAGAAGGCCAGCCATTTTTTTATAGTTTCTTGAATTACAGAAGTAAATTGTATTTCGTGATGAGTAGAACATCATAAAACTTATTTAATAATTACTGTTTGTGAAAAGAAATTGTATCAGAAAATTGGAGCATCTATACTGAGTAATTGGTTTAACCAAATCTTACTTATTTTTACAGATTTCAAGTTCACAGACCTAGATGCTTGTTCAGAATATGGGTATGGTGGTTCAGACTTCTCAGAAGACGAGATCAACCTTTTCCAAGGTTAATATTGGATGACTAATTTATTTATTTTGCAGCAATTGGTTCATTTTGTTGAATATAGTCTTTCTGATGTCCTGCGCATACCCTTTAGTATTACAGGCCTGTCCAAAATACCCATTAATTATTGTCCCTCCACTCAATAGTTTCTAACAATGGTAACGAAATTATTTTCGTTCACAGATCTGCCTCTGAGTCCTGACTCGCCATTGTTAGATGATGCTACTGACATTGATTTTGGATTTGATTCGGGAATTGAAGCCGAGATGGATGAACCTCATGGTAATGTATTTTGCCAATATTCTGTTTTTTATTCCCTAAGCTCCATGCTCTATTAACACACTTTTTGAGCATATCCAAATCTAAAAATAAGGCCCATCTCCTTTACTTAAGAAAAACTTTGTCCTTCACCCTCCTCAGAAATTGTGCAGTTTTCATCTGAGTGCAAGATGGTTGACGTGTTATTGCAAAATTTGATAATAATGATTTCTCATAAAAGTGCAGAACCTATAGACTGGGAAATACAAGACTCCCATGTTGCTTGACCCATAGGGTAAAATAATGAACTTTGCGAAGGATGCATGGTCAAATACGGCAAAATGTTAATATTAGCTTTGCATTTTTCTGAAGATGGCGCTGAAGGAAAAGATGAAAAGAAAGAGAAAAACAAGAGTTGTGAGGACAAGAAATCAGATGAATCAAATCAAGAAAAACAACACAGTGGGCAACAAAGTACACCTGTTTCAAACCCAGCTAAAAGTGAGTCAGAATGCTGTTGAGTTCTTAACTAAAGTGATGGATCCTGCCTTTGAACGTAGAAGATTAAACTTACATATATTTTTTTAATGACTCTTGTTAATCAGAAGACACCAAAGCAGAAGATGAGGAGAAGAGAGAGACAGAAGAAAACAGTGAAGAGGATGAAAAAATTGATGACAAAGATGATGATGGTAAGGTCAAATCTATCACCAACTTGCTTGAAGTCACTGAAAATCGCATTTTGACATTTGACATAAATTTAGCTCCCTAGGATGCTCTCACTCCAAGACTCGCTGTTGTTTCTCCACCTTTTGTTTCAAATCCAAGATGTCACTTTCCAATCAAAATGCACTTGTTTGCTCAAATTTGTCTACATTGCTTGAGGGCTACGTTTGTCGCCATTTGGGCAAGTAATGTGCTAGTGTTGAGTGTCAACTGGGCATGATTATAGCTTTTATTATTTTTTAAATTCTGTCTTTCAGATCTCCCGCACTTTCACTGTCACTACCTATGGGAGTTCCTTCACCATATTCTATTGGAAAAACACAACAAATACATTGTGTGGAAAAACCAGTCCAAAGGAGTGTTTCGCCTTATTGACCACAATGGCTTGGCACGCCTGTGGGGTAGACAGAAAAACAGGAAAAACATGACTTACGAGAAATTGAGTCGTGCTCTCAGATACTACTACAGCAAGAACATCCTGAAAAAGGTCCCAGGCCAAAGATTGACATACAAGTTTGTTCGCAATCTCAATGGAAAGAAGTATCCGTTGTGAACTGCAAACATTTTGACTCCATCATGTCAGTTTGAAGTGCCATCTACAAAGGTGGTGAAGGAATTATATGGTGAAGAATCACTTATTCGTATTTCAGAACAGGCCTATTGCTTGATAACAGTGCACTAAGAAATTGCTATGAGATATGTAAGACATATAAGTCATGGCTATAATCGGATTGCTGGAATCAATTTGTAGACAGGGTTAGACACTACAGAATGATAATGATTAGCATATAAGAACGATAATGTGTCTGATGGCAACTTAGCCTTTTTTACCTTTCACAGTCAGTTATTTGATATCTGACTCATACAGAGAAATCTACTTCATCACCCTAATATGCCCAATGGGTTTCCTCCCAAGAGACCAATTGCAATATGCCATGGTTCTAGAAGACTGCATCATGGTGAGTGGTTTAGATGACATCTAAGTTTCATTTAATGGTGCAGGAAAAATGTAGTCCATGCTTGATCAATTTATGTCACAAAACTTGTGTCCATAAGAGAAAATGACGCTCATCATTTCTGTGTGAGGAATGTAGAACTAGGTGAAAGAGTGCATGCATGGTCTTACATTATATGTACATGTATCCACAAGGTTGTAAATATGTAAAAATTCAATTAAAAAACGATTGTGTCATTTTAGGTGCTGGTACTGTACGATTTTCTGGTTTACAGATAATAATTTATTCCATTTTACTTTTATGGAAGCTATGTGAAACTCAAATGAAAGCGACAGCCAGACATTCAGTGAGTCAGCTTTTTTTCTCGGCTGTGTCTATGCATGATATTTTTCCTCCTTAGAACATGTTCATTTTTGTCTTTTTTGGTTTTGTGAATGAATTATTTGGGGGTATATTAAAGTATGCTCCCTGGATATCTTTGTCACCTTCAAGAGTCAAATGTTTCCTCTCCCCTCCCCTCCCCCCCTTTAGAATCAAGCATCTTGGTTGCCACGCAACGTGACGTCATATTGGCGTTCCACCTGTTTGGGCCGTAACCATCCAGCCGGTCTGGACGCATTATGTCAGGTGAAAGTAGCTTGTGGATATTTGGTTATGGATCGTTGATATGGAAGGCCAACTTTCCCTTCGTTAGTAAAGTTCCAGGCTTCATTGACGGATACGAACGTAGATTTTATCAAGGTAGCAGCGATCACAGAGGTGTCCCAGAGAAGGTACATGTAAATCGATACCGGTGCAGTAATTTTCCACTATTAAATCACACTGAAACGATCACGAAATAGTTACTGTAGTATTTAAAACCACAAACACAGTATCAGGAGCGCGAAAATTTTGTTTATTGATGCAGGATACAGCGAGCGTTCCATCATCGTAAAGAAAATACAGCGGTTAAGAAGCGAGCTCCACAACTTAAAACATAAACATAAACTAAGCTAGTGTACATTCTCGAATTGTTTACATTCAAGAAGTGCTCGAATTCCGTCTCGCTGGTAGGCCAGAAAAATATTTTTCTGGCCAATCAGCGAGGATGTTCACTTGGGCGACTCTGTCGCCATCTTTAATACACGGAGACACGGAGTGGTTTTCTTCATCAACTTTCAAAAAAAAGATGCAACGAAGCTGCAGTGTAAAACGCACCAGTGACGTCATGGATAGTTTCTCAACTAAAAGCTCAATTCGACAAAATTTTCCGGTTTGAAATTCCGGGTATTCCATGCGACGAATGGAACAGTATTTTCCGGTTCCTTGAACTAACCCGTTCTAGGTCAATGGTCATCAAGTTCCAAGTTTCGCGCGAAAATACGAAATCAAACGGAGGACTCTTTTACCTTTCTGGTTGCTCGATCGACGACGCTGAAGTTAAAATAAACCATGTATTATGTGAGGGTGACATTATAAACTTTTATCGTAAGAATTTAAAAGGAGTCAGCGACTAGAGTTAGGGTACGATACCTTTTTATTTTCCTGACGAGTTCAAAAGTCGATTTCGAAATGACGAGCGAGCTGTTCACGGCAGTTATGCTCACATTTCACGTAGCCCACAGGTATTTTCGCAGTACTCACTAAAGCGTGTCGAGGCATATGCACTGCAATGATGTTGAACTAAGATATTTCAGTCGTTTGTCAGGTAGAGCACTAATATTATGTTTAGCAGCTTATGCATCAGCCATGTTGAATTCGATTTCCAGGCTCGGAGAAACTAGGCCCGAGCAGGAAAGGTCGAATGGAACGGAATTTTCCGGTTATTCCGATTTTCCGGAAAAGAGGGTGCACTCAAAACGTATTCCTAAATTTTCGAAAACTTTTCCCGGAATTTTTACCGTTCCATTCAGTTTCGGACCGGAAATCTCGGAATTTTTGGCCGAATGGAAAGCGCCCCCGGGTGTCTGGGGTACGGTCTCTTGGGTGATTTTTTCCTACCTCTTCCTAAATTAAATAAATGAACAGTGGAAAGTAGAGATAATGTTTTTGCAGCCTAAATGCGTATTTTATATTTAAAGAAATCGTTCGAATTGTATCAAGTATATGATGGAATTGTTTTAGAGTTTTAGAGTTTCCTCTATTTCAAAAGATTCGCGTTTTGTTTTCATCTTCAAGGTGTTTGTCGTGTTTTTAGCCTTTCTAGCATTTGATGTTCTTTTGTTATTAATATATACAGTCCCAGGGACCCGGAGACCCAGGCCGGGTTATTCAAAGGTGGGTTACTGCACCTTTCAATAACATGGTTTGATGACCCCATGCTCGGCGGTAGTCTGAATCTGGGAGGAGCCGCCGAGCAATTGATTGACGGTAGCGAAAAACACATTTGTCGGTCGAGCTTTGAATTTTAGAGTTCGCATGTTATTGAAAGGTGCAGTAAGGTAACCCAGGGTTAGTGTAAAATGTGAATTCAGATATTAAAAGCTTAAAAATCAAATTCCGTTTCATTCTTTTTGTCTGCACTTTGATGATTGAATGCTCTAAAAAGAATGAAGAGAATTATTCAAGAAAATTCTCTTGGACAGAAGAAAAAGAAACCCAGATTAAAAATTAACCCTGGGTTAGCGCTGATTGGCGTGCAAACAACTGTGCCTCAGAGACCCAGATCAGACCCGAAGTTCGAGAGACCCTGAGACCCAAGGACCCAGAGACTCACAAAGCCTCGTGCGGTATTGAAATTTCTCGTTTATTGTTAGTGAACTCGTGCAGGAAAATCCCGATAATGCACTTGCTGAGTGTGTTAGCCTGTAAATACTACACAAGTGAATAGTACTTTTCTAACGGCATTTGCACATGTACTTGCGTCAAATGAAGAACAAGATAATTTCATGCAAGAATCTAAGAAAGTACTGAAAATTTAAGCTCTTTTTAACAATCTAGTGAAAGTTTTAATTCATGCATAGACAAAAACAACATAGTGAATAACTTAATTTACGCATGTTGTTTTGGCGGGAAAGTAAAGCTGTCACGCAACATGTTTTTCAAACACCTGTTTGACAATTATCGCTCAAAGTTTTCTTTCAGATGAGGAATACATAATCAAGTCATACACTTTGTCTTTGTAGTTTGTAAATGATAGTAAATCATTTTTATACCTTAGTGTTTTTAATTTGTCACACACTTCATGTAAGTGTAGCACACTGTTCAGTCGTACTATAAATATAAAAACCAAATGAAATCTTAGCTACCACCCCAGTGCTCCTTGCTATCCACATTTATTATACTTCAAGACAAATAACATTGAAAATATGTGATGACCCTAATTGTTCTGAAGTTTGCCATTACAAAAAAAAAAAAAACAGAAAAAAAAACTGACATTATTTCACTCATTTCCACTTCATGCTTGCCTGTCGAGGCAACCTGTAGCGCGACTGATTGTTTCACTAGTCCAGAGCTATCCGACAGCCTTTTTGTTGCGCTTTGACAAGAATAATTGATAAGAAGACTTTTTTTGTGGATTTGTTCATAATACAGGCTAGTTATAAAAGTATGTGAAAGGGGTAACCTTTTTTGTCAAAATGGTATACAAAATTTTAAGGGGTGGGAAGTGGGGGCAGAGCCTCCCTCTGTAGTGCTTTGTAGAGTACTCCTTCCCCCACTCCCTGGGGCAATTAAGTAAATAATATTGACGATGAATATTTAACAATTATCCTGTGAAATCGCGCAGAATTTCGTCTGATACTTAGCCAACGAGGCCGAAGGCCGAGTCGGCTAAAATTAGACAATATCTTGCGAGATTGAGCAGGATTAATTGTTTTATTATTCAACAAATTGATAACAAAACAGCCTCACATTTTTAAATCTCTCTGTCGACATTTTCTCACTTAACTTTTTCTTCCCACGTACGAAGCTACGTATACCGCCGGATATCTGTTACCTACGGATGACAGATATCGAGAGCATCATGACCATATTTGGATAGTGTTACAATTTGTTGAATAATAAAATATGATAATTGTTTCTCACTTTTTAACTATTAACTTGGGGGTTTATGCAAGATAACACAGTGTTTGAGATTTTATTGACAGGTATGACCAGTCGCTTAATGTTGAAGCATAATTTTGACAAAGGACTTTGAAAGTAATGTTAATCAATGCTGTGATGTATCCAACGTTATAAAATAAAGATAGAAAGTTTATTTTGCCTGATATTATGTAAAATATGCATGTATTAGGCTTATGATATTGGTGCCACTAAAATGATCTAGCCTAAAAAATGGTCCCTCTCAGCCCCTCAGAGAGGCACTCATCACCTCCCCCTCCCCCCTAAAAAGGCATAGTCACAAAGCTTCATGCTTGCTAATTGAAGTAATATCTCAAATTAGTATATACTAAAACAGTGGATAGCGTTGATGGCGTGCGCTGATTGGCTTTTCAAACTCCGGATATCCTGTGCTATTTACCTCCGAGCAACTCGAGAGAAAATGGCGTGTGGTTTGCATCTGTGAAAAGTGAAGAAATCATCCAAATTAATTTGTTTTTGGTGTTTATTATCTCACTGTTTTAGTATAAACTAAAACAACTATTCACCTCAGTGTCAGTGGCTAGCGGTGGATATTTACCTCGCTGCTTCGCGGCTTGGTAAATATCCATCGCTAGCCACCTCCACTTCGGTTAATTAATACTGATTACCGGTAGTTGAAAAGCTCATTTATTTCTATTATTTATTTTCAGCCTGGGAGGGTAGTTACTCTTCTTGAAAATTCAGAGGTGAGTATATGTGCATTTCGCCGGTAAAATTATAAAATAGTAAAAGGTAAAAACTGTTAAAATGTTTGACTAAACGTTTTCGATCTTGCGATCATCTTCGCAAGATGATCGCAAGATCGAAAACATTTAGTCAAACATTTTAACAGTTTTTACCTTTTACTATTTTATATTTTGAGTATGTTTCTCTGTCAATTCTAAATCCTCTGATTCACATTTATTGATTATCTGGCCATTTATTAATTGCTATCACCTGAAATGTTGGCCCTACATTTATTTTGTAAGGAGATATTGTATGCTGATCTGATCTGTCTCTTGGGATAAAAATTTCTATTTGAATGTGCTACATACCTACCTTGGGGAGTAGGGATGGTGCAGTGGTGAGAGCCCCGCCTGGGTTTGATTCCAGCCTGATGCCATATGTGGGTTGAGTTTGTTGTTGTGAGGCCTTTTGGAACCAAGGCTGGCTCATAGGTGCCGGAGCTTATCCCGGTTTCTGTAGCATGAAGCGGCTAGAAGTATTTCTACTTCCCCTGGATGGGATGCTAGTCCATCGCAGGTCACTCCCCCGCAATTTTGTTAGGTTTCCCCAACAAATAGCAGGTACCCATTTATACACCTGGGTGGAGAGAGGCACTGTGAGAGTAAAGTGTCTTGCCCAAGAACACAACACACTGTCCCCGGCCAGGGCTCGAACCCGGACAGCTCGCTCCGGAGTCGAGCGCACTAACCATGAGGCCACCGCGCCTTACTCCGAGGGTTTTTTTCCGGGTTCTCTAGTTTTACTTCCTCCACAAAAACCAAACATCTCCAAATTCCAATTCGGAATGTAGGACCTGCATGTACACCAGCTAAGGCTGATGTGGCTTCCTCTCTAAATATTGTACTTTTTTGTATACCAATCATATGGATTTTATAACCAAATGAATCACTTTAATTGCCATTGATGGCTAAATTGATAAATGAAGTCAGTTACTTGATTGAGCTTAATGTTGTTTGTAACCCGCCTCACTTAGCTTTCCTATATGCGGGTTGTGTAATCCTTTAAATTGTAAACTACAAAATTATAGAATTAAAAATTGAATTGAATTAAATGTGTTGTTCCAGACGATATTCTGATATGCTGCCCACATGAGGTTTTTTGGTTTAAGCCTGAACCCCCACCTTATCTCTCCAGAAATTCCTGGTCAGCTTCGAGACATGTACACCTGTTCTCCTTAGAATCTACTATGATCCTGGAACAGCACCTCTTTAATTGTTTTCCAATCTCTTTACTAACTTAACAATTTCAGTTTAATATCAAGATCACGATCACACCATGCCTGCAAAATGTTCTCTTACCTAAGGTAATGTATGTGTTCTTGTATATTGCAGGAAAAAGTATGGGGAATTGCGTATGAAATTGCAGCAAAAGATATACCCAAAGTGATTGACTACCTTGACTTTCGAGAGAAAAATGGTTACAAAGCAACATGGGTGTCATTTCATCCAAAGGATTTGCACAGATGTCCTTTCGAAGCAAAGTTATACATTGCAACACCTTGCAATGAATTTTATCTTGGACCTGCCCCCTTAGCTGAGATTGCTGAACAAATTCTACAGTCCAAAGGTCCCAGTGGCACAAACGCTGAGTACCTCATGAATCTTGCCCAAGCAGTGCGAAGCATCAATCCAGAGATAACAGATGATCATTTATTTCAGTTAGAGGCTTTAGTAAAGGATGGTCTATCAACTTCTTCCTCTAAATGCAAACCTTCTTAAATTAATACTCTTCCGCATAGTAACTTATAGTGATGTAGATAGAGGACCACCCCAATTAACTTAGTGTTAGCTTGGTGATATCCTCTGTAAATATTGTTATTACTATTCTTATTATTATTATTCTTATTTATTCTTCTTATTATTATTACTTGAAACCTCCCCCTTTTAAAATGCCTTACTGTGAAATAAGAAAAGTGAGCATGATACAGCTCTAAATTTTGCTGGTTTTGTGTGGCTTACACAAAGTGTAATCCACACTTTGTCATCAAATTTATTACCGCTGTTCTTCCTTCAATAGAAGCCTCGTCCCTCACTTCAGTTCAGTATAAGCTTCCTCCCTGATAAGCTTCCAGTCGGGAATTTTTGCTACTTTAAGAAAAAAATTGTATTTGTTATGAACAAACATTTAATTGAGTGTAATAGAAGTAGTAGTAATGATTAATCCAGTGAAATTACAGTCACAAATAGAGGAACAAAATTCATTCAAGGTGCATTTCATAATCATGAATATTACTGGGTATTTATGATTTGGTTACTTACAGAACACAAAGAGTGTGAATACTACCTGAGAATAAAACAAAGGCAAATTTAACACATTCCTGGGCCGTCCTTTATGCAGCAACAGCAGAATGTCTAGCATATCATAACAATTAAGTTAATTATTATGATGATTATTACTATCATAATTAATAATTAGTTTAATTATACATGCTTGTTATGCTCTTCCTATCAGAACCATAGCCAGTACATCTTTCATGAAGGCAGAAAGTAAAAAAGCTGCTACTAATGTCTACAAAGAGAATTTAACCATGGACATTGTCTCAGTTATAAGTTCATGGGCATTGCCACAGTCATAATTTTTTCTGGCAACAACCTAGACTTGCCACAAGTCGACCTCTGCTTAAGCCAATCGCTTATTAAACCAACAGGGTAGGGAGGAATTATTGGAAAGGACTTTTAGAAAGTCTAGCTACGGTCCTGCTTGTTGCATACAGGGTATGTTAAATTTGCCTTTGGTTTTAAGTAATTAATTAGCTCACAACTTGCATCCAATTGTTACTGTAATATCTTACCATATCAGGCACAGAGATATCAGGTTATTTTGTGAGATGTGAAAGAATAATGAGCTGAATTTCAGCCAATATGGATCATTATTTTAACTAGCAGTTATACAAATAATTTATATTGATAAGATGGAACAGACCAATGGGGTTATTTAATTATTTATTGTCAGTGGGATTTATTTTATTGTCTTATATGCTTTTACTTGGCTATAAATTGTACATTTTTATATGAAAATAATGTTCCTGCATTTCCTGAAAACAAAAATTATGCACTCTTTGTAAGAAAAAATGTGTATAACAGTGGGTCTGTCTTTAGGGCTGTGAATCAATCAGCAGAAAAATAAATAAACCTGGGTTTGGTCCTTATGTATTTTCTTGTACGTGTAATGTAAATTTGCAACAAAATCTCACTCCTTGGTTTCAAAAAGGGCCTGCTTGATATCTGGCAGCCAAGAACTAGATCCCAGGCTCTCTCTCCTTTCTGCACCAGAATCGTGAAATGAAATGAAAATGAAATGGGGGGAGGGGGGTCTTTCTATTTAAATTGATTTCTATTTAAATTTAAGTAACAACCATATAGACAACAGAATAATATGAGTATCTCGAAACGAACCTGGAACAGACAATATTACCCAATAGCTATCTTGTAAAACGTTCCCCAGTGTACAGCTGGCTCCTCCCCTCAAAAAAATTGGGGAGAAGACGTCCGTGTAGCGCCGTCGTTAATCGTGTCGTGTTCCTGGAATGTTTTGAACGTACGCTGATTGGTTTGTATAGGTAGTCATACGGTTTCGAGTTCAATTTGGAATTAATTTGCACGAGTAAGTTTTTCAAAAAGCTGAAATTGCGCGAGCCGCGTCGGCGAGTGCAATTTCAACTTTTTGAAAAACTCACAAGTGCAAATTAATTTCAAATTGAACGAGAAAACCCGTATGATTACTTATTAATAATACAAACATGAAAAAATTTGCGCAGAAAACTAAGTTGCCGGAAGATGCTTCTTGAAGCCATTTTTTTCGCATTCGAGAAATCTTTTTTCAGAGTTTCCGTACAAAATTTTTCTCACTGCTTTACATGATATCATTGGCCTACAAATTTCTCATTGTCCTTCTGCCAATCACCATCCAGAATTGCGATGTGTAATTTGCACTGGTGTTACACTTTTTGCACCGGTGTTACACTTTTTGCACTGGTGTTACACTTGAACTGCACTGCTCTCAGCCAATCAGAATCGAGTAATTTTATAGCGGAAATCATGCAGAGCTATGTATGACCTCCAAAACATTTACTAGATCTTTCTACAGCACAATCAAACGACTCCACTCCTCATAAAATTCCTCCTAATAACAAATAACACGGCTAATCATAAAAATTACAATTTCCTCGATTGTGATTGTTTTTTTAAAAAACTCATATTTTCCACACATTCACTTGCCGAGTTGTTATCGGACAGTTTGTTATTTCGGAGTTCAAAGTTGCAGTTTAAATAAACCAATCACATTCAAAGTTGTAGTGACAGTTACATGAAACAATTTACTTCCCTTTGTCATTATTTTAATGCAAATTTTCCCTTTCTTTTATAACTTGGCTATTCTTCTTTTCGCGGAATAAGAATTCGTGTCGTCCAATTCGGTCTGTAATCATACTCGTGATAAACAGATCGGACTTCCGCGCGGTCGTCCGAGTTTGTTATCACTTGTATGATTACAGAAAGCCGTGTAAAAAAAAGAAAGGCCAAGAGACAGAAAATCAAAAGAGAACGGCAAATGCGCAAATGTCACGAACTGTTGAACCGTGTAGGCCTGTCGACACTATTTTTTAATTTATGCGAAATAATCCCGGAACAGGATCAGCCATTCCGCTACGCTCCCGATTTTTTTTAGGGGAGAAAGCATCCTCGGAGACCCAGGAGCAGTTAGTGGGGCGGGAAAAAGTCTAAACGGGCGAGAAAAAAATCGGGCGAAGAAAAAGTCAAGCGCCCGTTTAGACTTTTTCCCGCCCCCACTAACTGCCCCTGGGTCTCCGAGGATGGAGAGAAGGCGGCTGTACAAGGTGACATTTATGTCAAACACATTTTAACCGGGCATTTTAATCATTTTGTTTAAAATTCAAAACTGTAAACCCTCTAGATTCGTCTATATTTATATGTCGATTACACTGGGAAAAAAAGCGTTAAATAAACGTTTTTGGCTCTTCTATTGGAAGGAAGGGGAAATGATAAACGAGCAAATTTTAATTCCCCTTGGGCAAATAGTTTTGCATTGTGACAGTCAGCTGATATAGGAATCTAATGTCATAGGTTAATGTCATGAGAGACGTCTTCTGATTGGAGAATTTCACAAAATGGCCTGATACCACAAGTCACGAGACTTTGTCACGGGACTGCTGTCACGGGTTTGTCTTCATTAAAAATTTTGGTATTGACAGGGTACGGTTTGTTGCAGTGCAATTTCTGTGTTTTTAGCCCCAAATAACAACAATCACTTCAGAGAAGAAGGTTAATTTTGCCTTAAATACTTACTGCAATGAGTAAGTTCAAGTGTAAGTGTTTAAATCTCACTGTACACGTAAAGGAGAAAGCGACTCGCGAAGCGGATGGAAAAGCATTTGTGGCAGAGACTTGTACGGCAGCTTTCTTTGATCAACAACTTTATGAAGTTGAACTGGCAATTGGTGGAATAACGAAGGTAAATATTCCCACGTTAGTTGAAACCTAAAAACATTTTGGAGCCTTGTCAAAAAAATTATTGTTGACAAAACCGGGAAGGTTTGGCGCGCTCTTTTCACAGCTTCGGTACGTCTAATTATACAATGATTTCTCCTCTTTTATTCAGCTTTACTAGCAATACAAAGTAGGATTTCCTTGATAATTCTTGCAAGGAAGTCTAACTTGTGACTCGAAAGGATTATTGCATCAGATTTATGGCACAAGTGTCTTGTATCACATGGAGGAAATTCAACACCATAATATTTGCTTACAGTGCATGTACGTTGGTGAACACTGCTGCTAAATAAAGCTTCGAAAAACCTCTGTGGATCTCCTTTTCAGTGTGATTGCCTTGTTCTTGTTCAAATAGCTTGTTATAAAAATATCTAGCTTCCTTAAAATAAGATTTTTCTAATACAGCTTAAAATAGCACGAAGGTTTCTACAGAAGTTTTATGTTGTTTATTTTTGGCTTGCCGATTGATTACCGTAATAAAATTTCAAATCATAGTCTTGAACATTGTACAATATTGAACATTGCATTTCAAAACGAAGCCTTCTTTTTTTCTGTTTCAATTCAGGAAGTGCCGAGCCTAGTTAGAGAGACCAGAGTAGAAGACTGGGATGTTTTCACTTGCATCAACTGCAACACGGATACTCATGCTTTACATTCAGTCAAAAAATATGATCGTGTCCTCATCAGTAGAGCACTAGAGGTAAGAAAAGATCTTACCGTTTCATTTAATATGACAATGCAGATGAAAATTAATAATACTGGGTTTATTCAGCTTTTTATTTACCGAAAAATACGTCTGTGGTCTTGTAAATCAGCTGGATGTCTAACTATTGTCTTTGCCAAGTTCTTACAATTGCTTAGCTGACACTTCGAAAGTATAATGATAAAGGTTTTTTTTTGCAGTGAAGATCTGGTGTATTTTTCTCTTCTGTTGTCTTTCCTTTGAGTTTATTCTGTGGAAATCATTTTAATCCTCCTTAGTGTTGCATCCTATTTGTACAAATAGAATATATTTTTATTTTATTCTGACCTTGATAAACGGGTACTGTCTGGTGCCTTATTATAACCCAGTTTTGTCCTGGATGAAAGTAAATGTAAATCTTATTTATAGTGGTCATGCACTTAGCTATACAAGCACAAAGCTTAGCTAGTTTACAGGCATGCCACTGAAACAAAGGAAACAAATATTTCAAATAAACATAACATAGTTAAAAATCCCAACTGGCAGGAGGCAGACCAGTTGGCTATTTACAAAGTGTGACCAAGGATTTGAACTCGGGACTACCGAGAAACAAATCCCGCTAGTGGCAGGGTGGAGGCCTTGAACCCGGAACCTCCGAATTACAACACCAGCGCCCTAAACCACCTGACCATGCTGCCTTTGTACAAGTGGTATTGCTAAGAACACAAGGATTCCATTAATCATTGTCCAGTTGAACCCTAATGTACATGTAGCAAAGTTTGTTATACTCAAGTCCCCATTTTAACAAACAATTCATTTCTTATGCCTAGCCAAAGTTATTACTGGTAACATTTATGGATGATTGTATAGAACCCCTCTCTAATACACACTTACATTTATCCACTCCCATGGAACCTCCTTAGAATGTTGTTTTGGTTTTATCTTTCATTCGAATTTAGTTTTTTTTTTATGGGTTAAACTTATGTTCAGTCAGTATCAAAAGAAGTAAAAAAGGTTAACATAATTGCTTCCTTTTCTCTAATTTTTTCAGAGTGACCCTGTTGTTCATGGCAAGATTGCTAGTTCCTCACAGTATTCGTCCGCCTTCAAAATTGTTGTCACACCAGTGAAAGAAAGTGATCAAATTGTTGATAACTCATGTAAGTTGCATAATGAAACAGATATAGAGGGTCCAACATAGGCTTTTTCAATCCCGCATCTCGCCACTATTTTTGTCTTGATCCCAGCATCCCGCCAGGTCAGAATATTTATCTTGATCCCACCTGGTTAAAGTTGCAGTTCTCCTCGTAATGTCTAACACGATTTTTCGTTTTTCATCCGGCATCCCCCTATCAAAGTATACCGCGTTTATCAAAATGAACAAATCCCTTTCCAGCCACAATATTTTTTTGTCCTGCATGCCGCTATTAAAAGTCCTGTCATCCCGTATCCTGCGTTCATTTTTACTTTTCTCCCGCATCCCGCCAAATCTATGTTGGGTCCTCGATATAGTCACTGGCAGCCAAACAACAATATTATGTACATAATTTTGTACTTGTTATTTATTTCGTGCCAAAATCACCCCAGTCTTGGATTCTTGGAAATTGATTTAAAATGAGGTGCTTTTCAAGAAAAGCTCAAATTGTTCAATATATCATTTTGGAGAATTTTTCAGTCATGTTGTAATTCAAAGGGTGTGGTGGCCTGAGAAACAGACTGTTCTCCTCTCTGTTTCAGTCAGTCCCCATGTGACTGAGTCATTTGAGATTCAAGACAGAACTTTTTTGCCCTGTTTTAATTTGGTAACCCCGGTAATTAGATAACCTGATATCTTTGTAGAGGTGATAGCAAAAACTCGGTATGCAAGACGTAGTTTTGGCTTTATCTGAGATTTGCTGCTTTCAAAGGAATACATGTAGATGTTTGTAAAAGGAGAGTCATTTATTTTCTCAGACTTTGGTTGTTAGTCTTTAGTGGTAAGTGTTAAGTGCAAAGTTCAGTGGAACGAGGAGAGCCCAATATCAGTATCATATTAAATTTTTGTCACTTTACCTATTGAACCCAGTGGTTATAATAAGAAGGACTTTGACTTATAAAAACATGTCAGGAATTCAGACTCTGGAATTAGGTTCTGTTGTTACTCAGTTGCATTGGGGAACAAAATCACTTGCAGGGTTTTTCCTTTGAAATAGCATTTATTTGGTGAATGTATTGAAGAATTAAAGAAAAACCACTAAAAAAACTCCAAAAAATCTTAGGAAATGCTAAAAAGGATTGTTTGGTGGCAAACGTTTATGGTACCAGTGGTTATTTTTTCACTGGCAATAGCCAGTCTCTTCAACAAAATGAAAGCTAAAGCATCCATCTTGCCATGTGATAAAAATGTGAATACACTGAATGTTTCTTGAAGTCACAAGATTAAAATGCCATGGCTTTTCGAAGCAAATGTAGCTAGTTTAATTTATTGCATATATTAAAAATATCAGGCAAGTTTTCAAACATTTACTCATAAAAAGGCTGTATCAGTTTTAGCTGATTCTGTGATATCATGATTGTAAATGATTGAATCTTGTGATCAGTTGCAGGGAATGCTGTTCTACTTGGTCAGGATACGATTTCTCTTTCCATGGTCAGTGTACAGGAGCGTGTTAAAAAATACCTTGAGGCTGAAGAAAACGCAATGAAGGAAAGAATACGGTAACAGCAGTATTTCTTGTTTATTGTAACATAATCAGAAAAATCTAAACTTGTGCAGATTCAAGGGATAGTTTACAACATGGCCTATTTTTCAAACTGTAATGTTAGCCCATTCTATTCAATGGTTTATGGAACAGTAGAAAGCAAGTAGATGCCTGCAGTCTGACAGAAGGTTTTAGTCATTAGGTGAAAACGCAACAATAGAGGTGATATTACATATTGCCAATCTACACGTGGTTTAGTAGAAAGTGAAAAATGTACTTTATCCTTACACCACAGCTTGCACAAAATAAAACTTTGCCCTTTACCTGAAGGCTTATGGAGTCTATATTATAGTGTTTCTTTCAACATGTGAATAAAAAGTACCCAGGTAGCTGCATACTGCAGTTGGACCCCACTAATTCAAACTCAGTTATTTTGAATTCCAAACTCAGAACAATTTCCCTTGGATTTGTCCTTCAGTCATGTACTATCAGCTATTTCAATCTCCTGTCATTTTGAACTATTTTTTTTTGTTTCTCCTGAGAGTTCTAAATACCCAGCTGGTTCAACAGCAAATAATATTACTTTTTACACCTAGATTAACTCAAATTCAAATCTGTTCTGGTCTCCCATGGGCTCAGCCCTGTTAATTTAAAGATGTTTTGTAGTAGCAGGCAGGGTAACAGAAGTTCTGTAGTATGCAGGAAAAAGGCTAGAGGTCTATGGATTTGATATAAGTCAGGATTAGTGAACTCCGGTGTGCAGTAGGCGGCAAAGACCTGAATTTTACTGTTGTCAGCTAAGCTAATTTGCAGCTGAGGGCACATTCTGACAGGGCTGAGGTTTCTACAACTTGGCGGAAAAAATGGAAGCTTATTAACCTTAATCATGCAGTCCTAAGGAAAACTAAATTTTAGAGATACGGATGTTCAAAGAATGTATGACATTGAGAATTTTGAATTCCTAACATCCTACAAATTTCTTTAATTACATGACAGGAAATTCATTGATGAACAGAAGGCGGCATTTGCTTCCCTTCAGTCACAGGTGTTCAAGGATAAACAGGCTGTTTATTGGTATGTGAGATGTCCTTGACGTTCATTTCATGTGACACTTTAAGTTTTCCTTGTGATTCAAGAAGGAACTATTTATGATGTAATGTCATTTCAGCTGTGTAGCATGTGATAAACATGTTATCTTTTGAAGGTCATAAGAAAATTAATAACACGTTTGTTG
Organism: Micromussa lordhowensis; assembly: GCA_964020085.1. Taxonomy (NCBI): domain Eukaryota; kingdom Metazoa; phylum Cnidaria; class Anthozoa; order Scleractinia; family Lobophylliidae; genus Micromussa; species Micromussa lordhowensis. Next base: position 2,779,590 of record OZ026605.1, on the reverse strand, counting down.
AAGCTTTGTTTTTTGTGGTAAAGTGAACATAGTCATAAACTCATTATGATTCGTTACTTTTATTGTAACAGGGCTATCAAAGGGGAAGAAGAAAAATCACTTGAAGAGTCCCTCAATGAGGCAATAGTAGACAGCTCATTAGATACTCCAGTGTTACCCAAACCTGGTATGAATTTGTTTCTCACTTTAATTTGCTTTCTTTCTGTCAATTGAAACAACTGAATGACCTCGCATTTCAAAACTAACAACTTTCTGTCTCTTTCTGTTTTTTAGTAAACACAGTCCATAAACTGAATGATCACCATCCCATAAATCAGGTTCACATAACTCAAGTGTCTTCGCAAAAATTTCCCTTGCATCTCAGTGTTAATCCGTCTCGCAAGACAACAAGAAGGTTGCCACACAAACCACAGCAAAAGGACTTCTCATTAGAATCTGATGCAGATCCTGTGTTTTCACTGGATGATTTCATGGACGACACGGAACCTTTCTTTGAGTCCGAAGAAGATGATTTCAGCAGTAGTGGTGAGTGTAGTGATTGATGTGACATGATGCAGTAAACACCCACTTGTAAGAACCTTCATGTAGTAGTTTAAGAACCTGCTGGTAGAAATTTTCCATTTTAATACTAAAAATTGTAAGAACCTGTTTAGCCAAGAAAGATCAAGCAGGTTCTTATTTGTGGGGTACAGACAACTACATGTACTGTATATTTCCCTCATGGACATTGAGAACCCATTTACCCTAAATTGCCAATAACTGCCCCAAAATACAATAATTTACTTTGCCAGACTTTTAAAAATGTAGGTTCTTACATGCAGATTTTTACTGTAAACATCTGCTAAGCAATCCTTTTTGTCCTATCCAGATAACAGTTATCAGAGTGAAGAGCCAGTCTACAATCCTAGGGTGAAGAACATAAAAACATCCATGCAGTACTCTACGTCGGTCCCCATTAGCATGCCAACAGGGAAAAACTCACCTCCAAACGATGATCATGAGGTAAATTTGTGTAAATAAATTGTAAGAGTTCTAATAATGTTTACAACCATATCTTATACACTATCTGCTGTATGGTTTTGATGGAGTTCTTGAAAGCAGATGACTGTTTTGCCTTTGTCTAGCTTATTGCTATTCAGTGTTTGAAATGGCTGCAAAGTTTGCCTTTTTTCTTCCTCCTTTCACAACATTATGGGAGGAGAATGAGAGTTATTTTATCTAAAATTATAGATTTGTTCTTCTTTTGCATAGTCACCAGCTTGCCTGGTTAATGGTACCAACCATGATGATTTTTACATTGTACAATTAAGCAATGGAAAACTTTTTCCGTGTTTACATAGCCTCATCTAAACACTCGGAGGGTTGGGAGAATTTGAGACAGTTATGCAGACCGTCGAGGGTTTGCACAACTTTTGAGAATTCTCCCAACCCTCCGAGTGTTTAGATGAGGCTATGTAAACACGGAAAAAGTGCTCTATTGCTTCTATAAAATAATTCTCAAAAAATATGCGCAAATCTAAAACGTCACAATTGTGTTTACAGACTCTCATCTAAACACACCTATCGACCAATGAGAGCACGCATAGTGGCTCAGTTATTTTATAATAATTAATATTATATATGTATTTCTTTTTTTAGTTTGCAATACCTGAACCAAGCAAGATTGGTGAATCCATGAAAGCATTGGCTCGTAGTGTTCATGACAACAGAGAAAAACTCTTTGGGGAATTACCAAGACCTAGTCGGAGTACTTTCTCGTACAGATAGTGAAAAGGGTTAAAATCATATTATAATAAATTCTACAAATTAGTACTGGGTAGCTTTGTGAAAAAGTTACGAATCAAATTTTATTTGTCACAGTCCCTGCAACAGCTTGCTTGTATATTTCTGCGCAGGATCGTGTTTTTGGTCAGAGCTAAATATAAAAAAAGAAAACGTGATTTAGTCAGAGCTAAATAACTAATTTATTTTCTATTGCACTGACATTTACAAATCACTTTGAAATGTGTTTATCTTAGGTTGAGTGTGTAACTTGTGGTACCTTATTTGTAATGACAATGGTTTTATGAGTAGGTGGGCAGTTGTGAAATATTAAATTTTTTGCTCACATAGAATTATAGAAACAAAGATAGATAACATATTATTACTCAATGGCGATGCACAGCCTATTGCTGCCACTTGACAAACTTTTTGTTTTAATAGCTGTCTTTCAATGATCACGTGGTACAAAATCCACCATGCTAAATGTCAAAAGAATGTGATGGCCTTGAAAACAACACGACTTGAAACGGCCAATGTTTGATTCTTTGTTTGTATTTCCCAGTGGGAAGTTTGATGTCTTGTACAATCTGTCAGACCATTAGTTGTAAAAGGCCTATTTGACCAATTAAGATCTAAAAGGCGAAGGAAAACATAGTTGGCTCTGGAGCATGCACTTGCAGGACATGTGACGTTGTACGGTGTCAATTATATCCACAAACTATTTAGATTTTGTTGGCTCTGTTTTGGTGTGTTATGTTGGTCAACAAGGCCATGGGAATAATAATCATATTTCCTTCAATTAGGAGTCAATGTTTTCTTGTAGTGATTTGTTTACCTGTGCTTTTCTGCCTTTTTTTCTTTTCAAACCCAGTCAGTTCAGTCATTGTCGCGTGGCAACATTAATTTATCAAATATGTAAAAACTAAAACATTCCTGTTGTAGAAATGGAACTGTAAAATATCTGGACGAAATTACAGTGCAACCACTTGAACTGGGCCAGCTAAAAGAAAACTAACAAATCAAAATGTAAACTGAGAACAATGGACTGGTAGCTTCTCTCAACCGCAGTTAACAGTCTGTTTGATGTGAAAAGCATACAAAATAGGCCAATTTCAATATATTAAAATTCAGCCTAAAACAATAGACCTCAGCACGAGGCTCCAGGGAATAAACCCCACAAACTCTGTAGTTATTCTCCAGAGCCTCCTGCTGAGGTCTGTTGTCTTAGTCTGAATTTTAATATATCGAAATTGGTCTTTTTAGAATCAACAGAGGCATAGTTTCCTGAGAGGTGCAAAGCACTTCTCATTTTGTTGAGTTTTCAACTTGTTAACTGCTGTTGTTCGTATTCTACAATGTTATTGGCTTCAGATTACTATTCTTTGTTATAAAGTAACGTTCTGATTGGTTATTATAACTCTTTTCTTCCAAGTAGGCCGGTACGAGTAGTTGCACTGTAAAACAGTCATGGAAACACAAAGTTTTAAACTTTAGAAATGTAGACAAAGTGTTCAATATTTGGAAAGTAACCCATGAAAACATGTTATTTTTTTGTTTTTCGGTAGAGTTCTAGAAACTCAGCTCTCAAGCAATCAAAGTATGTCTTTTTGGGTTACTTTTGTATTTAGTAATAGATTTGTGTGATATTACTATATCATCAGATTGTATTTAAAGGTCTCCTGGTTTTACCTAATGTGTAAATGACTTCCCAATTAATATAACCAAGAAGTTATATATTAGTTGGTATTTTTATAGATGTATTTAATATAAACTTTTTGGGTTGGCCTACTGGCGTATTAAACAGATTTAACAAAGTCATATACGTGTTTGAGGTGTGGTGTAGTTAATTTGATTTTAGAAATTCGCATCATTATCGAATTCTACCAGCTTTTTCTTTGGTAGACATTAATGCCTTGTGGCCCAGTAAGCAGGCACTTATCCCTGATTTCTTAGCGTTAAGCAAGTGGGATTATTTCTATTCCCTCTTGGATGGGATGCTAGTCCATTGTAGGGTTACCCCCAGCATCAAATTTACCAATACCCACTTGGAGAGTGTACCTGTAAAAGTAAAGAGTCTTGCCCAAGAATACATCACATGGGGCACATTCACTCCCAGTCAGCAGGGCCTTGGAACAACTGGATTTGTTGTTTTTTTTTCTTTTTATTGGGTACTCTAAAGTGGGACAAAATAAGTGTGACATCATTTCCCCATTCCTTCTCTTTAGCACTTCGGATCACAATAACGGTACAAACTGACACCATTAACCCAGCAGCGCGGAATCTACAAAACCTCCACTGCCAGCCCCAGCTATGAAAACCTTCGGGGACCCGTGCCCGTCTTGACCGACCAAGGCGTTTTCATTATCTCACGTGATAGACGGATGCCTACCACAATCCGAGTTACCTTGCGACTCTGTTTCAAAACAAGTCCTTGTACAATACCTTTCATATGAAAATGCGTTTGATTTACATGAAAATTAACGCAACACGTAGACGCAACACATTTCATATGAATGGTTTTGCACCAAGACTCGTTCTGACACCGAGGCAAAAGCCAACTCGGAGAGAAAAACTTATGTTCCCCGCCCTCCTCCCCCAGGAGTGTTCTCCCTTCCACCAAAAAGGGCTATACAGGGATGTGCTGTTCTTTTTGTCTTGCTGAATCTGGAACAGGGTATAAAAATCACCTCTGGAAAAATCAGTTCAGACGAAGCGGCAGACGAAGGCATGTTATGTCTATAGATCGTTTTCACTGTCACGCAATAAAAAAATAAATCGAAAACCATTCAGTGGATAAAGTCAAGGAATTGTGATCTTATTGGAAATACGTAAAGAAAACACTTCTCCAAGTTTTAGGTCTGTGGGTTTACCCAAACCGCAGATATTCGGCGCAATGTTTCGCAGAAATTTACAGAGCGATCGCAGCTTTGTGTCACGCACCGACATAACCGATACGGCGGCCATCTTGAATTCCGAGGAAATTTTTTTTATGGGATGCCCAGGGGGCAGATGAGAAATAATTAAAAAGAATACTGTGGCGTGATAACTTTTCGATAATTTTTCGATAACCATAGGAACAACTGCCAAATATCGTGACGGAAAGGTGTAACGCTTGTAATATTTGTCATGGAATATGAGAGACAAGCAGTAAAAATTTATCCTGAAAGCTGCGTATAGGATAAATTTTCCAGCGATTGCCCCCTCGGCAGCCCATAATTTCTCAGCCAAAACAATAGAATTCAAGATGGCCGCCGTATCGGTAAAAAGGTCTATTCAAAATGCTCTGATTTCCAGACGAAGCACGCTATTGAGCTGTAACATTGTAAACAGATATAAATATGCGTTCTCTTGTGCCCAATGAGGATAAAAACTTTGGTGGCCCTTTAGTTTCGGATTTTAGTAAGCGATGACGTCACGTGAAAACGATCTATAGCATAGTCGCAAAATTATCTATTTTTGTACTCTTGACCAGGATTTCTTGTTTCACAAAAACGTTGGGGTACCTGTGACGACATGACATTGCTGGCCGAGAGAGCATCGGCCCTAGCCAAGTAGTAACATAACACACGTTGTTAGACCTTTCTTCGCACGTACCTGTAGTTCTTTATTTCTGAGTGCATCGAGGACTGATTTTGTCACGACATTGCTCATTCAATTCTCCGAGGCCACGTTCATTGGTAAAGGGGAAATGTTTGGTAATCTCGTGAACAAGAACGCTCGCACAGCTCTCAAAGAATATGGCGATCACAGTGGAGTTGTAGTGGATTTCGACGTGGTCGCGCAAAACAGCCTGGAAAATGCTCCTAACCCTCAGTACACCGCCGTAGCAAAACTCGGTGAACGCTCGTTTGTTCCAGCTACAGCTTCAACGAAGAAAGACGCGAAAGAATACGCGGCAGATCTTGCGCTCCAAGCACTTGCTCAAGGTTGTGTAAGCTTATAATTTTAACAACTGGAACATGGAAAATTTGTGAGATTAGCTTGTCTGATGAAGCTCAATCAGCGAAATGTTTTGTGTTTTGGTTGAGGTTTAGTTTCTTTTAATTACATTTCCCTGTAGGGTTCATTATTTTGTGTTTTTAAGGTCCACACAGTCGGAATAAGGCATAATGAATATATCCACTGACATTGGTTCAAGCTAGTTTGCGAACCTGTTTCAGTGTCAAATTCACGCACTCTTTTACAAGTTGTCGAATCACGTCCTTAAGTTTTCACGAAGCAGATGTTTTAGTAGTGACCCTTGGACTTGCGTTCAAAGTTGTTTTAATTGCTTTTTCTTTGTCGGTTAATAAAAAAAAATGCCGATATAAGACTTATATATTTTTTTTACAGCACAAAGTATACGCTGTGTTTCAGATTTTTGGCTTCTGAGAGTTTACTAGTTGCTACAAACTACTGCAAGAACCTTCTGTATCCAAAGATAACTGCATTAGTTCCATTATAACACAATTAAGTTAGCTCAGAGGATCAATAAGTAATTTAACCAACCAAATCATTAGAAATTATGCTCTATAATTTGCCGGTCCAATATTTTTCAGATATTGGACTGGGCACTGTCTCAAATGATCTTGTAGCCTCCATCTGATCGAATTCTGGCCTGTCAATTCTCATTTTGCACTTTTTTTAATTTCAGTGTTTACTTGGATAGAGAACCGGCATAAAAGCTTCCTAGGGTTGATGGGGCTTCCTCTCTAAACATTTGTATTTTATTTCTTTAAATCGCAGGGCAATAATTTTCTGGCTTTTTTTTTTGTAGAACCTTATGGTAGGTTTCAACAAAGTGCATTTGGTGCTTGTGATGTAGGTCCCGTGGAAGCTGAACAAGGGCTTCCTACGAGGTATGGGCGGAACTTCAGAAATCGGCGTCCAAAGGTGAAGAGCCTTGACCCATCAGCCCCACCTGATAAGGACCCGGTGATGTTGCTCAATGAATATGGACAGAAAAGAAATCAACCTGTATGTAAATAAATGTGCTTTTGTTAATTTGAGTTGATGTCAATTGAAAAATGAATCTATATTCATAATATTATAATTTATAATTACTTATAAAAAAATATTTAACCTTTGAATCTTGCAATACTCTTGAGTCATTCAGTTTGTCTATTAGGCTGTGTTTACCCTTGCTGCCAGAACACAGTGCCCAGGTACAATTCTCACTCAGCACTTATGTGAATACACCTTTTTTCCAAATTTGGTCACAGTGCCCATGTTTGGGTATAAAGTCGTGACCTTGTACTCGGGCACTAGATGGTACTTGGTTACTTGGAGTACTAGTGTCAGCATATTTTGTACCGGTGCCCAGACACCAGGGCTTGAGCACCAAGTGTGAATGCAGCCTTACTATTCTCAAAACTGAATATGTAAGGCAACATGAATTTCAAGAATAAATCTAAAAAAAATTGGCTGTAGTGGCTCTATTCTCCAGACCATGCAGAATTTTGGTCGTTTCACATTGTTGTTTAGCAAAGAACAGCAAGGAAATGTACAAAGACATATTGCTCCTGCGCAGTCATTGTTCTGTTCATAAGAGTTTTTGCATTCAGTTTAAGAACTTCAGGCCACAGTCATACATGTACATCATTTGCCCATTGACATTTATTACCTTTAGCAACTTTCATGTTGTTTTCACATCCACAGGCATATTATATCTTTGCTGCTTTAGGAATTGCCTAGCTGTTAGGCCTCAATATTTAGCTGCAGTCAATCATTTCCGGTCATTTCCGGTCAATCATTTCCCTTCAGTTTCCTACTGTACATGTACGTAAAAATTTGCTAAAGGGCCAGGAATTGACATCCCTGAAGCTTAGCCAAAATTCTGCTGTTGATCCAAATGCATGTGCAGTCTGTTATTGTCTAGGCTACTCCGGGCCATTCCCTTGGGATACATCACAGAAGTCAATTGACCATGAAGGCCTGGGAGAAAGCCGTACAGGAACTAGGCAATTTTGGGAATTGAGTTATCGTATGAGGCTTGAGAGGCTTTCAGTGAAGTGAAGCTTGAAGTGTATGTAATTCTTCTTCACTGTTAGCCATAACCCTCTGGGGGTATTAGGAAGAAATATGAATGAGGGAGCTATTGAACCCAGCATAAGGTAACTGTCCATTAATCTAATGCATAACTCAGATATTTTGAACAAAACTTGTTCTCCAGATAAAGTTTGAAGATGTTCAGTGCATGTATCCAGGGTTGTACCAGGCCCAGGTTACAGTAGGAGACACAAATTTTGGTCCAAAGAAAAGTTCAACAAAGAAAATGGCAAGGAAGCTTGTAGCTATTGCAGCCTTGAAAACCCTTATGAACTGGGAACCTGCAGAAGGTATATAAATAATGATAAATTGTGTAGTTCCAGAAAATATCCATACCCCCCACGGAGGGAATTTCACGTAAGCCCCCCCTCCTCCCCGGAATTTTCATTTTTTGACCAGTAAAATAACCCCCCACCACTCCGGAATTTCCACTACTATTTTGTACACCCCCATACCCTCTGGAAAAATAGTTTTGGCAAGAAAGTGTGTTAAAGTAAAAGTACACACTCCAAACATTTAGCCATCTGCATTGCACATAACTACTAAGCTTAATATTCTCGACCGATTGTAACATCTATATCTGAAGATACTCGCAAAGAAAGCATTCAAGATTAGTGAAACATGCTTTAAAAGAAGAGATAAAATGGAAACTTGTCAAATTACCTTCCAACACGACCAACTCCCTTTGTAAATGTGGTACAATTTCCATTAAGGACGGATGAAATTGACACTGTACTTTTATTGCGAACACAATGGCTAACAGACTTGAGACGAAAGCCAATTTTACAGCAAAACTACATACAGATAGACAGAGATAAACAGGGATACAAAATTCTCAAGTGTGTGAAATTGTAACATCATTTCTACCTTTATAAAGAAACTAATTTTCATGAAAGAAATCAACTGCCACTTCGAAGACCGATGCGAAAACAAACTAGGCTAGTCTCCAGTGCTTTTCAGTACACAAGGTGACTGAATGTGGACTGGTAACAAGTAATGGCGGCCATGTCCACGCAATGACACGTTCTTCGCATTTGTTAGCTTCCAAAATGCTTTTTGAAGAAGGAAAATGTATTTCAAATATAATGCGAGTCAAAAGCAAGTATTCAAGCCACTATTTTTCATGTGAAAGTTCTACTAAGTAGGTAAGAGAGGATTTTTGAACAGCTAGATCGACACTCAAATCCGAATTGAATCAAAAGACCTCTGGAAACTAAATTGATTATACAACCCCCCTCCCCCTGGAATTTCCTGGGTCTTTGACCCCCCCTCCCCTTCGGAATTTCCAATTCCCTCTGTAGTGGGGGTATGGATATTTTCTGGAACCACACATTTCAAAAAGATAATTAAAAAAATCATGAATTGTATTTGTAGAAGCTGATTATGCTCTGAGAAATGGACACTTTCATTCAGGTTACGTACCGGTATTTTATTTCTAAATATGAATGTCTGAACCATCAGGGCTGAGAAATCCACACAAGTAAGTATTATAAGAACCAGTAGTTGTGTTAGCTTACAAACCTCGAACACAATCGAAGCATTATTGAAGAACTGAATTGAAGTGGTACTAACAATTAAATTGACTCAACTTTCCTGTCAAATTAACGATGGCTATTGCAGCAGCTTTGAAAATTCATTGTCATATGGCTTGGAGAATATACCTGTATAATTACATGAAGTAGTCAGCAGACTATGTAATGTACCTCTGTCAATATTTTACATAAATTCAAACCTACAATCCTGGACAAACGTCCTTAAGACACTTGTATAATGCAACAAATAATCTATGTTTTACAACTGAAGTTAAAAAAAAGCACTGCTATCCTTTTAAAAACATGTTACTGTAACTTCCTCCCTCCTTACCCGATACAATGTTGAAACTCAGGAGAAATTGCAGTTACTAGTTTTCAGCATTGTATGTGGAGTGGGGGCAGATTTGAGGCAGGTGAAGTTGTATTTGTGTTTGTCTGGTGTGTATCCAAAAGCACCAAAAGTGTAAATTTGCCCCAAGACTTTTGTGAATGATTGTAGTGCACAAAGGGGACTGTTCTTGCGTTGACAGCTACATTGGTGAGACTATGAGAAATGTGCAGGTGCAATTTGATGAACATGCGATTTGATGAGCCCGCCTGCCATCTACATGTGAATCTGTTGCATTCTTTTAACTGACACATACTTTGCATGGCTCAATCCACTACAAAGCATAGAATCCTCGAAGGCCTATTGATCCAAGAATGGAAACCATCTTTAAACAGACAGATTCTTTGCTTCATTGCAAAACTGTTATGTAACATATATATTAAATATATTAAATACACAATTAGCGGATGGTTTTTACTTTTACCCTGAAGATGACCAATAATTTGTTGTTGAAAACGTTCGGTGTTTTTGCTTTTTAACTTTTTTTAGCCTTGTAAATAGAAATTATTGTACGTATTAAGTGCCAAGAATTTATAATTCCAGTGGTTCAATCAAGAATGATATAACACTCCAAACATCATCGCAGGTTCTGTCTAATTACTTGATTACTTAATTACAGGATTGTATGACACGACAGAGGAGAGTCCTCACTGGTCTGTTGGGAGCGGTGGTTCCTCGGCTGGCCAGCAAATGCCGGGGGATAAAACACAAGCAGAAGCTGTCGTGTTACGCAAGGATCCCATCATGCTTCTGAATGAGCACTGTCAGAGAAACCAGCTCAAGGTACTGGTAGCAATAAGTTGTCTTCATGAAAACTAGTCGCAGTGGTAGCCATTAAAAACTTGTAGAGTAAAGGAGACCTGCCGACCTCAAAAATGAAAAATCTGGTTTAGAATAAATAAAACCTGAAAATTGTGCAAAAACCTGGCACCGCCATTGTACCCCTCTTCAGCAAGAAGTATAAAATAGATTGTTGGGGCAGCCTGGCAATTTTCTGTGGGGAGGGGGGACCCTACATTGGGCTAGCATCACATCCAGGAAGGAGAGGGAATAGTAATACTTAGCCTGCGTAGCAAGCGTTCCTGTGCGTTTTTAGCGAAAAGAAAACCCAGGATTGGCGAGGGAACAAGTTGTGGCCGCGCGAAAAATGGGGAGAGCGCAAAAAATGAAGCGAGGGGGAGGGGGAGGGGAGAGAAGGGAACGCTTGCATCCAACCATTGTGAATCTCAAATACTCCGTTCACCAGCCAACGGAGCCTCTTATTGGTTCAAAATTGGACAGATGATTGAAACCCGACTGTTGCTGGTCATTGACTATTTCAAGATCGCGAATGACGAGGAAGATTTACAGAGAGCTCTTGATTTCTTGGCCCAGAAGGGTTTTGATAGAGAACTGAAGGAAGAACAGAAATCTGCAATATTACAGTTAACACGCGGAGATCTACTAGGAGTTTTGCCAACAGGCTTTGGTAAGAGCCTGATATTTCAACTTCTTGCAGTCGCAAAGAAAGGCTCGATTGTTGATATGATTTGCCCCCTGATAAGTATCATGAAAGATCAAGTCCTAGAGGCAACGTCCATGGGCTTAACTGCTACAGCGATGGCAGAAGCCAAACAGAAGGACATTGACAGTGGAAAGTACCACCTTGTTTTCGCCTCAGCAGAAGACGCTTTACAAAGAAAAGAATTCCTTGCTTCCCTGAAGCATGACTCTTCGCCACTTCATAACAATCTCGCTGTGGTTGTGATAGACGAATGCCACACTATATTGTGCTTGAAGCAGATTTCCAGTTCTTCAATGCGAGTTGCTTTACTAGCAATTTGCTTGGCATGTCGCACAGAATTCTTGCAATCAAATCGCCGTTCGCGACAAAGGCAAACTCAAATCCCCTTCATCCGGCAAATTTTCCACATGTAGAGCGGCATCTAGTCGTTCTTCATCGGTTATCTCCTGTCTAGCAAAAGACAACGATTTGCGCGATGAAAGTTTGCTTGTGGGGGAATTAACACGAACAGCAATACAACACGGGCTATTTCCCTGCGGCGTGTTGAGAAGGCGCTTTGTAGGAGCAACGTTTTCTTTGTTCGGGTTTGACAAATTATTATATTGCTCTTCTAGCGATGACTTGACTTCACCGTATATGTGCCCAAAGTTTCTTATTTTGTGGGCGCATTTATTGCAAACCCTACTTGAATATCTCAAAGGATCATTCCGGCGGAACGTGAAGGCCGACTGACTTGATAATTTCTGCAAGAATTGTCCCAAAACATTCTCGAGCGTCTCTTCAAAGGCAAAAACAATTCTCAGAGGGCCTGTGCTGATCCTTCCCTGCAGTCGTTCCGAACTGGATCTTAAAGTCGCAGCTGCAAATTCTACATTTTGCAGATGGTGGCGGCATGAATTTTCAACGCAATTTGGAGATCAGTATCTTCGACTTGTGAAAAACCTTCGAACTCACGTGTAACTTTTTGACAGAAGATTCACATGGAATGATCGTTTGTTTACTTCTGCCGGTATTCCTTCCGCCAAATTTTGATTGGGTATTTTCAACAGCTGTCATTTCGTCAAAGTCACTGAAGCGTGCAACACCTAGGGGGCGTATTTGAGATTCACAATGGCTGGATGCAAGCGTTCCCTTTCCTCTCCCCTCCCCCTCGCTTCATTTTTTGCGCTCTCCCCATTTTTCGCGCGGCCAAAACTCGTTTGCTCGCCGATCCTGGGTTTTCCTTTTGCTAAAATGCACAGGAACGCTTGCTACGCAGGCTAAGTAATACTCTTTGTGTCTTCATAATGCACCTTCTGTCTTCTAGAATCCCTGTGATTAGAAAGGATTTCCCCAGCATTTAGTAGGCAGAGAAGACTGTGTGAGAGTAACAATTTTTTAAACTAAGTATAACACTTTTTTTACAGATTTCTTATGAAGACCTTCCTCATTTGGGCCCGGATCACCAGAAGACATTTTCTTGTCGGGTCACAGTGGGAGAAAAGAGTTTTAAAGAAGGCTCTGGTGCTACAAAAGTTGTGGCAAAAAAGAATGCTGCTTTACATGCTCTTGAAGGCCTGTTCAACATGCCAGTTGAATTAGGTAAATGACAATCAGAACTATTATAATTTTGTTGACTGAAACAGGGTGATTTTTGTTTACGTTTGACGATATTGTAAGACATTTTCAATTGGATACATCACTCTCGTAGATGTACAGTAAGTTAACAATAACTTTACGGGGTGTGTATCATTGAGCGACTGTTGAAATATTCGATGACTTGGACACGTTGAATGTTGAACAATTGACATCTGTTGCTGTCCACATGAAAACTCTTCCAATTGTTGCAACTTTAAAATGCAATGAATACTTTGAAGCAGATTGCAAATCATTTTCTTTCAAGCATGGTACTGTAGCTATGTTATATCCTCTTTGCAGTTACATTATCACTTTTAAAAATAAAATTAATTTTTCAGTAGCAAAGATCAGCCTTGTAGAGTAGCTACGTGTATATGTTGCAGGTCAAAATGAAATTCAGGTTAAAATGATTTTCTTTTGTCTCTTAACCCTAGTTATTCAAGGATCATTATTAATTAGTGTCGGAAGACAAAGGAAATTGAGAATCAAACTAGGTTAAAATCATTTTAACCTGAATTTCATTTTGACCTGAAACATATACAAGTTTGAATATGGACATTCTAGTTTCATTGATGTTAAAAATTTTTTAGCTCACAAACCTGGTACTGGAAGCAGTGGTGGAGATGGAATGGCAGTTGAAAGGCATCCAGTGAGCATTCTGAATGAATATGGACAAAAGAAAGGTGTCAAGGTAAGCTGTCACCTGTTACATTACCGGTAACCTTTTTAATTATCTTTTAAAGCAGCATACCCTAGTTTACACTATACCTTTAGGGGATCATTTCAACCTTCCTGGTTACTATCTACATCACTTGTAGAAGAGATATTAAAAACCGAGGCTGCATTGTAGAAATGTGTTTCATGGAAATTTATCTGGTATGATAATAATATTATTTAATGGTTCTTTTTGATTTCTATTTTGTGTTACAGGTTGAATTTGAAGAGCAGAGTCACACAGGACCTGACCACTTCAGGACGTACAACTTCAGAGCAGTTGTTGGTGACATGGTCTGTGACAGCGGCACGGGCCGCAGTAAGAAGGATGCAAAGAGGGAAGCAGCAGCCATTGCCCTCAAAAGCCTGGGTTACCAAGTCAGTTCTGGTGAGAGTAACACTCAGCCTTAGTTTAGTGAAAGCAGCAGGCTGCTGCTGCTTATAGATGGGTTCTGGAACATGAAAGGGCTAGGAGTTTTGCTATCCTCCCTGGTTGGGATGCTAGTTCATCAGAGAATACCTCCCCCCCCCCCCCCACCTCAGAACCGTTGATTAACATTTCTCCTGGCTTCAGTTAAACTCCTCGGTTCCAAGAGAAGCAAGAACACAGTTGAATTGAATGAACCAAATGTGGGCTTGTCGTGTGGTTTTGGACCTTATTAAAAACATTAGAATAGCTCTAGGCCCTGTGGCTTTGTTTTGGTGGAAAAGTTGTTTGTGAGTTGATAAGTCATAAAAAACTCTCTTCCAACAGAACCGATTAAGTCAAATCCTGTTGGTGCGCAAAATTCCTTACATGAAATGGATGTACCTCGAACGCCTTTAACAGATGGTAAAAACGGTATCAGTGCGTTGTACGAGCTCTGCCAGGCATATCACTTGCCACAGCCAGAAGCACTTGAAATGCGACCTGAAGGAAATGTAGACCCATCTTACCACTACTGCGCTTACAAAGTTGGTGAGGAGCAATATAATTGGGGAGCTGGGAGGACCAAGAAAGCCGCAAAAGAATCTGCGGCCCAACATGCTGTGGCTTCCCTTTCGAAGCTTAAGGGTGTGTGTCAGCTTTACAACCCAGGGGCCTCCACTGAAGGGGACAAGATTGCGGCTCTTTGTTGGAACCACCTGTCAGGTCTGAGTCGTGAGGCACCAGAAGGGTGGAGGTTTGCCGGGTATAAGGTGATTGCGGCATTTGTGATGCAGGACGGCGATGATGATCCCGGGTCTGTTGTCAGCCTGGGAACTGGGAACAAGTGAGTTCAACGACACGTGTGACTTCAAGGCACCTTTTTGCAAACTAATGTTTTTTCAGTGTAAAACCAGTAGCAAACAAAACTCGCAGGGCAAACCCTGCTTACCCCTCTCAAAACAGCAGTACAATAAAGTTTTGAAAGAAATAACCCTGATAGAAGCCACGCTCTCTTATAGCCTGAACCAGAACTGCAGTAGCGTCTGTAGCGCAGGCTACTCTCTTGCCGCTCTCTGAAAGAAGCGACAAAATCCCATGGTTGTCAGCAAAGACCTAGCATAACTGCTTTGAAAGTAGCGACCTCAATGTAATTTGCAATTACTTTTCTTCAAGGAAACAATGGGGACGACAGATACAGCATAATTAGGTATAGTAATTGGACCGAGTGGAGTACAATTCAGGGAGTAATCGCGCGAGTGATTTGAAAATTTGGACAAGCGCGAGACCGATTTGAAATTACGTCACGATTACTCCCAGGTCCAAGGTCCAGTTACTAATTAATCATATCTTTAACAAATTTTGAAACTAAGAGTTTTGAGAACTTCTTTTGAGCGGAAAAGTCCGTAGAGTTGAAAGAAGGAAACCATTTAAGCGCGCGTAATTGACGTGCCAATGGCGTAGGTATCAAATCAAAAAGATCAAATTGGATACCTGTAATTGGACACGCACGTGATCGCGCGCCGATTACGTGAGAAACAGACGTTCGGAGAACCAATCACGATCGAGAATTTTGTTATAGATACGATGATTAATGTTATATTGTGATATTATTAGGTGCATTAGCGGGGATCAGCTACGCATGGATGGATCAACAGTGAATGACTCCCATGCTGAAGTAATCGCCCGGAGGAGTCTGATAAAATTCTTCCATTACCATCTAACAATCCTGCTGAGTGGTAAAACAGATGTGAAGAGCATCTTTGTCCAGAAGGAAAGACAAGGAAAGATTCAGCTGAGAGACGGAGTCAAGTTTCATCTTTATGTCAGTACAGCTCCTTGTGGAGATGCTGCCATCTTTGTGAATGAAACTGTTAGCAGGTAACTTGTCCATCCGTAGATTATCCATGCGATTTTTACAGCGTGACAACTCGAACCGGGCCACTTAGAAAAAGGTGAACCAATTAAAACGTTACTTGAGAATAAAGGATAGCTGTGATCTTCTTTCTCGAACAAACCAGTAACATGGAAGGACGCAAAGAAAGTGTGAGTTGTTGTGAACCTGTCACGGGGGAGCTCTGCCATTTGTTGATTGGTTAGCTTCGATCCTAAATTTTGTACGCTTTTCAACGGTTTCGGTTTAGTTGTCGCCAACATAGTTTTCAAGCTTAATTTTTCTTGCGAGATTTATAATTATGATAATTCGCTGTCAAGGACTGAATCTCTAAGAGTGTTTATAAAATAATTGAGCCACTACGCGCGCTCTCATTGGTCGATAGGTGTGTTTAGATGAGAGTATGTAAACACGGTTGTGACGTTTTAGATTCGCGCATTCTCGAAAGTTATGCAAACCCTCGACTACGTCTCGGGTTTAACTGTCTCGAATTCTCCCAGCCCTCCTCGTGTTTAGATGAGGCTATATAAACACGGAAAAATGTGCTCTATTGCTTAAATATAAAGCAGATGACCGTTACTTGCCGTCACGGAAGCTACCAGTCCATTGATCTCAGTTTCCGTTTTGAATGGTTAGTTTTCTTCTTGATAGCCCGGTTCAAGTAGTCGCACTGTCAATATGTGATTTTGGTGCACATTTTGTGTTGCTGACCGTGTTTTTACCTTGTTTAATCATTAGCACTGATGATTCAAGTCAAACTAAGGCAGTGTTTGGCTCCAAACAACAAGGTTTGTTGAGGACAAAGGTGGAGAAAGGAGAAGGGACCATACCATTGGATGTCCAGGATGGTATTTTGACCATTGATGGAATCCGCCTTGGTCAGAGATTGCGTACTGCTTCGTGTAGCGACAAGATAGCCAAATGGAATGTTTTGGGTAAATTATTTTTGGGTGTCATTGTTCTCTACGTTTGTGTCCTGACTGCCTAAATGACGATCTAATTCCCTGAATAATGCGACAACAACAAGCCTTAATCGAGCCTTAATCGAGCGACAACAAGCCTTAATCTTTCAAGTTTGTCCCTATCGCAATCCGTTTCCATCCTTGCCTTCGCTTGGCATCTATTCTTCCCAAAAGGTCCTATCATTTGCCAAGTTTTGCTCTACAAAATGAAACGATTCTTGTTGTATTGGCAGTAATTTTCTAATTTCTTTTTGTGACTGGAGACTATGAGGAACGAGGTGGACCCCGAAGGGGGTACTCCCAGATGAAAATGTCGGGAATGCTCTTTGGAAAATTTGAATTGAAACCCTAAAAGAGACCAATCTGGGCGTGGCTCGAGCGTTATTTGACCCGTAAAAGATATCACATAGAACAGATTAGGCTCGATTCTCAACCGCCGTTCATGAAGGGGGCCGGTCTACTGAGAGCGGCGGAAATCGAGCCATGAAAAAACGGAAATGAGAGCGTTTTTTAGTTGTTATCTCTTCTAGTGCACCATAAAAGATACTTTGACTGCTAAAAATAATGGTGTTTGTTATGAACACGCTAAATGAGACCAGAATCTTTGATTTATACCCCTACGCGAGGGGTATTCCCCCGGGATAAGCAGTCTGGCTTCGTCTCGTCTTGAATCGAGTTTTTCCCCCTCACTCTTTTCTAGTCCTAAAGCTCCACTCACTGCTAGAAGACTGATTACAGCTCTTCTTTGTGTTTTTGTGTGACAGGTATTCAAGGAGCTCTCCTCAGTATCCTCGTTGAACCAGTGTACATCAGCTCTATTGTACTTGGAAAGCTGTTTCATCCGGGACACCTCAGCCGTGCTGTCAGCATGCGCGTTGAACTCGATAATGACAATAGCTTTTCCAACCAACTGCCCGGTTCTTACCATGTCAATCATCCTAAATTAGAGGCGGGCCGCCTTGCCAATCAGGTTGGTTTCCGTAGATACTAATTTTGCAAGGCCTATTGAGGACGGGTGGCTTATAAAGGGGGCGAAAGAGTAGTAGACTTGACAGAGCTTTGAACTGAAGTAATTCCGCTTATTTTCTTTTTGAACACTCTTCTTGGGTAGCTTACTGAGTGATCAACTTCCTCTTTCAGTGAGAAAGGCGGGTACACATGAGTCCACTGTCTTTAGGCGGTGTATTGCTAAGAAACCTGACATACCCTGATACTGACAAACTGATGTAAAATCTCTTAGAGCGCTTGTGCCATTTCTGATTGGAGGAAACGAATTGAAAAATAATCGATACTTCGCGAAGATCTACCGAACTGTAAAGACATGGTTTAACCCAGCTCGTAAAGTACCACAGATTTCCGTAAGTAGCCGCTTCCTGAGAGTAAAATTGAGCTTCTATTTTTTGTCTGTTTTTAGGATCACACGCGTGAGATTGAAACTAAGGGTAAGACGAAGATGTTGTCATTAAACTGGTGTGTAGGACAGGACACTTCAGTGGAAGTATTTGACGGATGTTTGGGTATGGCCCAAAACAAAATGTCCAAGCCGTCTCGACTGAGTCGCCAGGCCTTGTACGCAAGTCTGAAGGAGGTGAGATTTGTGGATTAACCTGGGTGTAATAATCTGTGAAGTTTTTCTTTGTTTTGTAGCTTTTGTTAGGGTTAGGGTCTATTATCTTATTATTATCTTTTTGGTGTTTTTCTATTTTATTAAACTCGATTTTTTCAGGTTTCCTTCAATTTAAAGACCGTGACAGAGCTTCTTTTAATCTTAAATGTATCGAGATTGAGTTGTCTTCGAAACAGTTAACAGCTAATTTCCAGAATTTCGAGGCAGCTTGCTCAGTAAACCGGCAACAGATAATGTGGATAATGTGTTTCGATTTTATCAATACTTTTAGAATAACAGCTAGTGAATTCCACTTTGTTTTTGTGAAAGTGTATTAAGCTTTTTAAGGTAATCAAAGAAGATATGACTATTTTAAATTTTCATAAACTTTGCAAAAGTGTTCTCAGATTTTCAAAATAAACTCGAGATGCATTTCTCTTATCGAGGGATCAAAAACATTCCCAAATTTGCTTATTCAAAGAATCTCAATCCCTATGTTAAAAGCGTAATGTCAAGTTGAAGACGAGATGTTGGCCTAATATGCATTTAAGATCACGCTTTAGAAGGAGTTGAAAGAAGCTTTGAATCTTCTGTGTTAAATTATTCCCTGTTGCCGCAATTCCTCGAATTATCGTGTTCACGAGGAGAAGCCGTTCAAAGTGTTCTCTTCGCGTGAAGAAAAATTGTTCCAGTTTGTTTTTCTATCTCCGTGTCTTTTGTTCGAAGAAATACTTAGTTTCCTTTTCATATGTTTTTTTCGTGATCTCTGTCATTCTTCCCCATTGTAAACAGTTCGGATTCCTTTGAGCTAAGTGTCCTTTAAGGGTAAGTAAGAAACAACTTTATTTTTCAATGTAGCACATGACAGAAAAGAAAAACTGATGAAGCAGTGGCCTTCGATCTAAATTACAAATATTAATAATACTAAGACAGATACAGCCAGTGAAAAATTATAAATACTAAAAGAAAGGGAAAAAATGTATACACGTAGAGACTGCGCTAAAAAGATTTTTTTAAGAGCAGTTTGAAGGGCGTTAAAGGTGTCTTTCTTTCGAGTGGAATCGCATTCCAAAGCTTAACCAAACGAACTTAAAAGTACGCCGCCCTTCAGTATCCCTGTTATAACGTGGACACGCCAGATTATACATTCCATAGCGGCTAGCTCTGGTGACACGCCTGGTATCTGCATTTCTAGGTAATGGGTTCGTTATATAGCTTGGACAGTCCTGTTCGCTTCAGTTTATGCGCCTAAATATTAATTAAACTACACATTTGAAGATTTACTGCATCCTTCAACGGCAGCTAGTGAAGCCGTGTAAAAAGCCCCGCACTCCTTCACTGAAATCTGCGTCTAGAACAACACGAGCTGCACGCCTTTGCAGATTAAAAACACGTTTCACGTTCTCTTCCGTGGCCATGGTCCATACGCCAGATCCATACAACAGTATAGTGTAATTCTGTAAATCGTGGAAAGACATCGGCATTATCGCATGAAATGGCAGTCTTCCTGAATCTTAATTTGCACAAAACCATCGCAAGGATTAGTTCAGAGTTTCAATTTCCGCATTTGTTTTCACAGGTTGTCAAGAATAGCCAAGATCTTGGACATCGTCAAATCCTCGATGCACAAACGTATGGTAGCGCAAAAGAGCTGGCAACAGAATACCAGAAGACGAAATCAATGCTCTACAAACGCCTGCAGGAGACTGGGTATGGGTCATGGGACTTAATGAAGAAACCACCAGAGTTGAGTCACTTTAATTAGCTGGATATTGCAGTCATGTTTTGTGTGTTTATTGTTGATTCACTAGAGATTGAAAACAGAAAACGACAGTAGTTCAAGATAGTTCAACGCAAAACGCTCCTCAGTGTTTTAATCTGTCTTTTTCCTTTCCTCATCACGTCAGTATCTGAAGGTTATAGCTGAAAATGGGACGAACACAACCCATTCAAATCTTGAGATAGTTATTTTCAGAACAAACTTTTGTGAGGTTTCAACAGGTTTTGACACTGAGGTTTGGTGTACATTTTGACAGGTTTTAGTAGCTTTAAACAGATGTAATATCTTTGAGGGCTGTACAATAGTTCATGGTTAAAGGTTGAAGGCCGCAAGAGTGTTTAAATAATAGTAGCTCTCAGCTTCTGGAGGCCTCCTTTAGTAAAACGAGCGAAAAACCAATCGGGCACAAGCGAGACTTGGAACTTAAAAGGATCGTTTTCGGGAAATCTTCCTTGAAACACTCGTAGTATTTTTCGCTTTTTCCGATTATCATTCTCCAATCAAAAACCAGCCCGACCTGCCACGAAGTAATCCGATTTGTTGTCACGTGCGCATGGCGTCAGCAGTATACACGTGTCATGTTGCTTTGCGACGCCACTCAGTGGAAAAAGAATATCAACGGTTCAGCGAATCCAGATGCAACGAATGATAGGCGAAATTATTTTTTATTATTTTGTTTGCTTCAGAAGCGGTTCCTGTTTTGTGAGTTGTTGTAACCAGTTTTTAAGTAGATCCTGAAAATAATATTAGAAGCTGGCAACTGTCTCGTGAGAGACTCGAGCTGGGTAAAATTTATAACAGCCATAGCTATCGGAGATGTGACGACGATGGTTATATTTGCTTGATATGCATTAATACAGTGGAACCCAGTCCCTCGACCAACGGCTCGTTACTTCATTCTATACCCGAGTAGTTTGACTGGATGTCACTCAGAAAACGCATCAAATGTTTTCTGTCCACACTACGCCGGAGGAATTTAAAAACGCAACAATTAACGGTCATTTGAGGAAGAATTCATCGTTTTTCAACTGAGCTCCGTTTCAAAATGTTCCCTGTCCACACAAAAAAACGAAAAGCCGGCGTTTTCAAATTCAAATTTCTCCGGTTTGAAGAGCGTTTTCGATAAGCTCAATTTTCGTGACGGATTACTGTGGACGGTAGGCCTAACCGTTGAAATAAAGCTGCGTTTTCAAATTTGTCCGGCGTGGTGTAGACGCCGTCTAATGCGACCAAATTCTTTTGGCGTGTTGGAAGTCGAATGAACGGAATCGTAGAATGTGAAAAAATAGTCTATATTTCCCTCAGAGATATTAGGGAGCTTAAGCAAACCACGACGACGACGGCAACGAGAACGCCACCAAACAAAAGATTTAATCAGCAAAACAATAACTACACGTGCGTTATAAATCTTTGTTCATTTCTCTGTCGTCATCTGCAAAACAAGAACGTGAAATGACCAAGTTGTGCGTAGTCTGAGGAACGTGAATGACGACGGTTAATTTTTCGTATTTCTATTTGGAATTGAACGCCGTCATTGCATATTTAGCCTGAGCACGTTTTTATAGCCATTGGCGCACTGCACAGATCTAGACAGTTGCGAATTTTGCTGGTAAAATATGAATTCATTTTTGACTAGGCGTGTCCTTGGCTTCGCCGTCGCCTTTGCTTCAGTTCCCAATTGTTAGAAGTATCCCTTTCATACTTTCCTCTACATTTCTTCGCTTGCGATGTACGTCAGTACTTAGTTTTAGCATGTAAATTACAGTTTTAATCCACCGGAAAATATAAGGAATGTCTTGTCTTATATAGATCCAGTTATCTGTACAAATTGATTAAAATTCAAACGTAACACTAATGCTTATTTATATCTTAAATATATACAAGATGACATTTGTGCTCTGTCTATGGTCTGACATCTCCTTAAAATATCGAGACAGAGTTCGACTTAAAAGGTCGTGAAAATATGGAAACTTGCGAACCGTAGCAATTGTGCTAGAGCAATTATGTCGAGACCACTTGAGAGCTTTTTATGAACGGCATTACAGCAGAAGGGTTGTCGCTGTTGCCTTTAATGATCATGTGCTTAAGTCTCAAGACCTGCTTGCTTGATTATGTGTGGATATTTTAAGGAGAGATTAGATTTTGATCACTCTTAGAGCTTGATAAGAAAAGCTGATGTATCGAGGTTAGGTTCTTGCCCCGTGCGTGCCGGACGAGAATTTTTAAATGGCGTTGGATTCCAAACGTGTTAAAATTTTTACTTATTGTGCTGAAAATTATCTTGTTTTTTACACAAAATAGAGCATTTTTCACTTGAGTGTCGAAAGTAATTCGATTTTGCTTTGGTTTTGCATTACTGTGCTAAGCGAGTGACTCGCGCCACTTTGTCACTCGGATCAGAAGTAAAACCAAAACCAATCTTCTTTCGCTCGCACAGATTTTCCCGCGCGTTTCACAAGAACACGTTTTCCCGCGCGTTTTTTTCGGCAGCAAGTATTTGCCCTGAGTTTTGATTGGTTCTCTGGATTGTCTGCGTGATTTGTGATTGGCCAGAGTGATTTCTCTTGCTTTTGATTATACGACACTCGATTGAAAACCGTTCTTTCTCGTACTCGAGTGTAGGTTTTAATTTACGTTCAACATGTATAGTGAACGTTTGTGAAAATCATCAGTCAGATTTTTGATTTTACATTTTTAGACCAATTATGATAATGAAGTCATCAACGTGACTTGTACAGAGTTTCCTCAGGGAATTGTATTTGAACGCAAGTAGAGAATCGAATTTAATTTATACCATATTGTTAGTAACCAATTATATATTCAATTGTGTAGTATTATTATACATTAAAGTTCTTCCATGTAAGAATTAATCTTTCTTGTTGAGTTTTTTTTGTGGCTTTTTACTAATACTTCTTCAAATTCTATAACAAACGAAATCATAAGACAGTACTAAATTTACTTCGCGCGAAGTTGAACTGCAAAAGTGTTAAAATGGCGCGTTCCTGTGTCAGCATTCGAACCGGAGAATCCTCTTTCTTCTCAGTTTTGTCTCGTTGGGCGGGGAGGTTATGTTAGGGTTAAATAATTAATTACTATCATTTCAAGGAGGTGAAAACGTAGCGTGATCGTAGGAAAGTCGACACCACAGAGCAATAGACCATTTCCGATATGTTAAAATTCTAGCATGGCTCCGAGGCTTGGGGGAATAAAACAAAAGAAATTAATTATTCATCCCTCGACCTCGATGTGATTTCTTTTGTTTTATTCCCCCAAGCCTCGGAGCCAAGTTAGAATTTTAATATATCGGAAATGGTTCAAATGTCTCCCGCCAAAAGAACAAATCTCTCTTTTTAGTCAATTAACGCATCCCAAACAACAACTCCTAAAGATGAAGTCATCGCGGATCAATAAAATCGCCAAAGTTCAACCGATGTAATCTAAATAAATTTCACCAAACTAATTCCCGAGTGCACAAGCTTCCCGACCGCTGGTCAAAGGAAACGAAGTCTCTGTGTACGAGGTGTACAAAAGTACAGATTTGAGCACTTGAACATAGAATCCTAAGTACAATAAACGCTAACAAAAGTTGTTTTTCTTTTCGTTTTTCACAATGAATATCTAGTATATGTATCTGAACAGAACTGTTTTGAATGCAAAGCACTCCGTAATACATAAAAATGGAGTCACATTAAAGCGATATAATCTATTCGCGTAAAAGATGTGTGTAGCACGTGTTTCATTGTCTCGGTATCGTAGGTGTCGGTTGCCTTCGCAACGCAACAGTCGGAAGCTTCCAGACAAATTTGAATTCAATTTGAAAGGAATAATATACCCTATTCTTCTCTTGTATTTTCGTTCTTAACACACTTAGTTTACACAGCTTTAAGTTTAGAAGATTGACGTTAAAACGTGCTACGAAATGGCTCAGTGTCTTTTTAAATACCGTTTGACTCGTCGTTACACACAAGTGTCTACAGCCGGAATATCTATCTTTATTCCACACGACAGCATTGTTGTTTTTTTTTTTTTTACGGTTTTGAATGTTCTGAGATTAAAAAGATAAGTGAGTCACTCGCTCACCCATCTCAATAAACATCAAAAACGAAATGATTGTCAGAAGAGAGGGTCTGACTCAAAAGAGACCATCGTCATTTTCTGTTTTCCATCCCCCGGCGTCTTTTCCAATCCCCTTGCCTAACGTGCAGGCGAAAAATTAACGTGTGTTTTCTCGTCCTGATGTTTTTTTTTTTTCTGCATTCCCTTCACTGGAAATTCGTTAAGAATCTTATTTACCAGTAAATAAATTCCAAACGTCTTTCATGTTCTGACATGTAACAAGCAATGGTATGAAGTACATGTTTATTACTTCCATGTACTGCGTATATAAAACTAGAAATAGAGGCGCGCTCCACGAATCGCATGCGTGTATTTTCATATACCATTTCTGTGACTGCTTGAAAATTGCGTAAATCCACAGCAAGAATTTGCAGAAATGATAATTTCCAACGCCTATCAAACGCGTATATAAATTACATTCAGATAATATTTAACAGTCACCTGCAACGGCCGACAGCTGAAAAGACACGACGCGTGCGCGTTTAATTCCGTTCACAATACCGTGAATGACAGCTCCGAAAAGTTAAAGTTTTTTGCATGAAATTCTCAATCGCTTAGCTTTCGAATGCAAATCATGCGCCCTTTCTCGCCGCACGACTAAATGCAAATAACGAATACAAACATTGCCAGAACTCGACGGCTTTTTTGGCAAGGCTCTGTTTTTTTCTTGGAGAAAAAACCATCGATAGTTTTTCGCTTGGTGTGTGCTGTTCACGTAATCGCAGACAGATAAACTGACGGAGGAGTAATTTTTACCGCAAGAAATAGGAATGATTTGTGGAAAATTCACCTTGCTGAAAGCATATGTTCAATTGCTTGTCTCTTGTTGACTAAGCGTGAAGGAAAGAGAGCACCTGCCATTGGCGAATTTTTCGATTTTTGCTACTCGGATTTCTTGCCGAGTTTTTGCCCGCAAAACCACAAGAGCACCAACGTGGACTGCTAAGGATAATTTTTATGGGATTTGTGGCCGCGTTGGGGTGAAATAAACGCGCGGAGCCGATGAGGAATTCCCTTTAGAAATGAATGAGTCGAACAAGATTGCAACCAAGGAAATTGTTAGCATAAGGGAGGAAGACAACGTAGACAAAAGTGAGGACGACCCGAGCATGCAAGATGCGGAATCGCCGGGTAGTTCGAGCGATCAAGATTGTGAACTGCAAAAACAACGAAGCCAAACTTCTTCTTCGCCGCCGCAAACTGCGAAGCGAAAAGATCGGGTGAGCATAAATGTTGGCGGTGTCAGACACGAAACGTACAGAAGTACACTAAAAAATATTCCCGATACTCGTTTATCTTGGCTTGCGGATGCTTCGCCTGGCTCAGTTGACTATGACGCGGACATGGGGGAGTATTTCTTCGACCGCCATCCTGGCGTGTTCGCCAACGTTTTAAACTATTACCGCACGGGCAACCTTCACTGTCCGTTGGACGTTTGCGGACCTTTATTTGAGGACGAATTGAGTTTCTGGGGTATTGACGACCAGCAAGTCGAATCATGCTGTTGGTTAACCTACCGGCAACATCGAGACGCTCAAGAAACTCTTGCTGCGTTCGAAGGGGTGGAATTCGACAACGATTATGACGATGAAGAGTTGGATTTTGGAAGATATGGCTTTGCTTTCGCGGTTGAAACGCAACCCAATACGACCTGGTGGCAAAAGTACCAGCCGCGAATTTGGACGTTAATGGAAGAGCCTTATTCTTCGAAGCTCGCTAAGGTAAGTGTGAATAGAAGTTTGAAAAAGCGCAAGGCCGTTTTTGATGTGGCGAACCTAGTAGAAAGCCTTACAATTTGAGCCCATTTAAGAACACAACACGCGTTGTATTCTGAGGTTTACAACTTCAGTACAATTAAACTCCCGACCGTGTAAAATGCAAATTTCTCCCGTCCATTTGACGAAAACGGCGCGTTTCTTGCCAATGAGAGAAAAACTTCGTTTCGTTTGAAGCGCGCGAATGATATTGAAGTTTTAAAGAGTATTTTGTAATTGTTGCAATAAACGGCAACACGCCTTGAAAAGGAAGGGCAAATTAAAAACCCTATATATGCCCGAAGCGTGTTTCACTCATAAAAAATTGAATCTTCCACAATTCATTTTCAGTCATGGGATGTATTCGATGTTACAATCGTTCCGTTACGCTCTCTGTCTCTAAACCACCCGAGAAAAACCGAGAAAATGTACGGCCTGCGAATACTTGTGTTGTCATAAATTTTTGAAACATTTAAAGTGATTTTTTTCCTTCGACGTAAAGTCATATCTTGCTCGAAGCTGTTTACGTTATTCCCCGTAGCGCCAAGCACGTAGATATATACAAAATGCGCGATGAACAAATTGTGGTGTAAAAAAGATGAAAACCTCAATCGTAAATATTGTGGATTGAACGCTAGCGACCTTCCCTTAACTTAAGATGTTGCATTTTTGAGGTTTTGCGAAAGACAAGATAAAAATTGTTGACCTTTTGAAGAAGGCATATTTAAAATTCATATCCAAACTAATTTCTCGGTCTGCATATGTTAGCACACCACACTTAGTTCAAATTAAAAGCAGTCATAGAAGCTTTCTACCGCGTTGCTGTCAAATCTAACAGAAAATAGATCATTTGGGGGCAAAGGAAATTTAGTGGGTTTGGAGGGAAAAAATTTGATTGAAATTCTATTAGACCTGGTATCATGAGTAGACCTTACTCGCAGATAGGAAATCAAATATTTATGAGACGTGCCTCCAATATGATTGCTTTATATTCGGTTCCCGGCGAGTTGTGAATTCCTCTAATCCTGAAATTGCATACTCCACTCGATTTAATGGTCCAAAGTGGTCGGGCTAGAAAGATCGCCAGTAACATTCGTGCCGCGCGATAAAAGACTTTAATAAACTATCGATTCTTATTTGGAATAAAATTCAGTTGATAAACTGGAGTAAAACATTTCTGCTTTTTCGCTCCTTTTCGTCTGTTACGCCGAATTTCTCAGCATGTAAACTGTATGATTATCGCTTAAAGTGTGAAGATTTTTTTTTAAATCTACAATATACCACTTTTGTTCAAAAACAACGAAGCGGTTGAGATTTATATACACTAAAACGCGAAATATTTTCATCCGTTTTACTAGCTTATCGGCTCCAAAGTGTATCAAAAACTAACCACAATCTTCTAAGCCAGCAGTTTAGTACAGAAACTGGAGAAATGGATTTCCAAAACCTGTTTCTTCGCCTGTCTTCAATTGTGGTACGGCTAGTCATTACAAGCGGCAAGATCAAAACAATTCGTATCCACGGAAATGTCTCGTGTTAAATTCTCCGTATGTAGTCCAGAGTATTTTAAATGTTTAATTCTTCTTCAGCGGGAAAATTACCCCAAAATACATCGTGTTGAAAACCTGCAGGAAAAAACGCTCTTTGCTGAAAGTAGCTCTCGGTTTCTCTTTTTTCGAACCAAGTTTCAAATCGAATTTGTTTCTTTTCGATATTTTTAGATAAACTAACCGCGTTGCTAAGCATTATTTTTAAAAGTTCTCTTTATTTGAATTAACAAGAGACAGACACAATATTTCTTTACTCACATTTAACGAGGTTGATTTAAGAAGTGGCTGATTCAGGCTCTTTTCTTCATGCTAAAAATAAAATTCCTCTCGAGTAAACAACTGAATACTAAAGTAACCCAAATGAAATCAGCCACCTTGCGTGTTGAAAATGAGAGCTAATGAACGCTTTGTGAACGTAAATTCAGCGGAAAACAGAAAGGAAAGACACATAAATGATTCAGTCCATTTTTCTGCAAATATTTACTTAGAGAAATATTTTCTAACTCTGAAGAATACAGCAACCAGCCATTACACGACAGTAGCGTATATTATAGGTAAACAATAGAGATGGTTACTGACTACGGAGATATTATTATCACTTACTCAATTTTCACAGCTGAAGTCTTCAAAAAAGAAACAATGATAACCTCAAACTTTTTGGTCTCAGGTTTTACACTGGAATAAAGTTCATTCTAAAGCAGAGACTTAAACAGGCTAGAGTTTAAAACGAGTTTATATTTCGTAACCAGCGAAATATTAAAATTGACTGTCCGTGATATCTTTTTTAGAATTGAAACTTATCTGCAACAAAGCGAGATTATAAGCCAGACTTGACAAGTAAAGTAATCTTCGGCTTTAAAGAAACTGTGAAACTTTTCGGCTTTTTAATTCTTCAGGTGTAAAGACAAGGCAAATATTAGCCATCACTTTTCACACCAGAAGAAATTCGTCTCGTCAAATTGTGTTATCCCTTCAGTTTATCAACGTGACCAAGGTCTGGATTCTCTTTACAATATCATTATGTCAGTCGCCAGTCAGGAGATGAGAATAAAGAAACTCACCAAGAATAGGAAACATTTGTCCTGATGTATTACTTAGTTCTCAGACGAACTAACTCTAAAACAAGTGAACGGCAATTAGTAATAAGCAACAAAATTTCAAGCGAGGTTTACTGAAACTGTTTTCGTAATAAAATATATCAAACGCGAAAGACCGTATTTGACCACATTTTCAAACACTGAGAAGAGAGTGCAAAATACGACGAACAGCGGAGTATTTTTGACGAACGTCGAGGTCTTTGAAAATGTGATCAAACACGGTCTTGAGTGTTTGATGCATCTTCTTAATCAAAACTAAAACTAAGGAGAAAACGGAAATATAAGGTCGTTAAAATCTATGCTAATTAAGATCAGATGTCCAAACACCGTCACGGTCATGATTTCATTCGTTTAAGCTTGATGAATTATTAGTACGTTTGAGAATGGTAATTAATCGTTATCTCAGGAAGAACTGCACCCAATCAGCAGACGACTCACGCCGTGTGATGTGTCTGATTGGTTCCTATTTTCGCGCGAAAATTCACAACCAAACAACAACCATATCGGAAAAATTACAGAGATATACGTCATCAGTATGAATTTTCCGGGCCTCTCAAGCGGGGATAGATGGAGGGAGTGAAGAGAGAGATTTGTTTTAACTTGAGAACTTTTTTTTTTCAGGTGATCGCCTACACAACATTAACGCTGATCGTCCTGTCCGTGATTTTGTTTTGTCTGGAGTCCATGACGTTTTTCCAAAAGCAAAAACCCAAGCTGGCGCTTGAAATCCTGGAAGGAATATGTGTCGCTTGGTTCACTTTGGAACTTTTGGTTCGCTTTTCTTTTTGTCCAGCAAAATTGGAATTCTTTAAAAAGGTTATGAACTGGATTGATTTCTTGGCGATCGTTCCTTTTTACATTAGCTTGTACCCAGAGAACTCTGATGTCGAAATCTTGAATATTATCCGGCTAATCAGGATTTTCCGGATCTTCAAGCTTTCCCGGCATTCGTCGGGGCTCCAAATTCTTGGACACACTTTGCGCGCGAGCGTGCGGGAGCTTCTTCTTCTGATCTCGTTTCTGATTATCGGCGTCGTGTTGTTTGCTAGCTTAATTTATTACTGGGAGAAAGACGCTGAGAACACAAAATTTTATGACATACCAAACTGCTTCTGGTGGGCCGTGGTTACCATGACGACCGTTGGCTATGGTGACATGGCACCTGTCACGACTATGGGCAAGTTCATCGGTAGCATTTGCGCGGTTTGTGGCGTGCTGACGATAGCACTTCCGGTCCCGGTTATTGTCAACAACTTTTCTTTATATTACTCTCACGCCCAGG
The DNA here is from genome assembly GCA_964020085.1 of Micromussa lordhowensis. NCBI lineage: Eukaryota > Metazoa > Cnidaria > Anthozoa > Scleractinia > Lobophylliidae > Micromussa > Micromussa lordhowensis. Next base: position 2,749,600 of record OZ026605.1, on the reverse strand, counting down.
CCAGGCTGAAACTGCCGAAGAAGCGGCGAAGAGTTCTCGTGAACGCCCCGAACGCTTTGAAAGCGTCGGCTGTAGTCGAGAACGGAATGAGCGGCGATTCAAACGGCAGTTCAGATAGCGGCTGCGCAGAAAACAGCAAAACTAACGGCGGAAGAAAGTGCAGTCTTCTAATCACAGATGAACTCAATGAGATAAAACCAAGACGTCCTGTTAGAAGGGATAGTCATCTGTTTAATAACACAACCACGACTTCCAATGGTGATGCAGTTAGCGCCAACAGCAGGCCGAGCTACGCCATGCAGAAACGGCTATCAATGAGACCTACTGTACCCACATTACCGGAAGTAGAGTGAGCCGGAAGCAAAGATCTACATCCAAGGTATTTGGAGTGAACGGATTGAATGAATTTAAAATTCTATTATTTCGTGTTTTTTATATGTGTTCCTTTTTAAGCTAAGAAATTAAAAAAAAAACGGCTGAAAATAATGGTTACACAAGGCTGCAGGTGCGAAAATTGTTTAAAATCACGAGACTTGATACTTGTTGGAAGGAAGATGATTGGTTGACGATGATGTGGTGTTTGCCTCATGATGTGTCCTCGTGGAATTTCAAGTCTTTGTTCAACAAGACGATATCAGCTGACCGTTGAGTCTGAAAGCTATGGGGTTCCAATATGCTGTATTACGTCATTTACTATAATAATGCATATTTTTGGATTTCTTGGGAGGAAACCTAAGTTTACAAGCCCCGTAGTGTTTATTCGCTTCCTTCGCCATTTTTTTCGGTGTTTGTTTGCATACTAACAATTGTAACTCATTTTTGTGTCTTTTTTATGGCAAATAAAATAAAATAAGAAATTAAAAAACTATTCAGGATCAAAGAGTGTGGATGGCAAGCTGTGGCACAGGACAACTAACCGACATGCGTTATTGACCAAGTGTGAGGTCAAGATGGCTGGATATTGGCCGAGTTCTTTTTGTGCGTGTTTATAGACTGAGACGGAGTCGAGGTCCATAAACACACAAAAAAAGAACGAGGCCAATATCAAGCCACCTTGACCGAACAAGCTTGGTCAATAAAGGATTTATTATATGGCTTTCAGGGAAATTTTTCTTGCGAGACAAGGCGGGTAGTCCCGAGCGCTCAAGAAAGCTCCATCTTGACCGCTCGGGTAGCCAATCACAACGCAGGATTTTTTATTCATCTTCTTGCCCGCTCACGGAGCTAGCCATATAATAAATATATCTATATAGTGTTTCATGCTAATCTAACGTCTTTGTTCGTCAGCAGGGATAGTGAGACACCAGCCTTCGATAACCACAAGACTGGGTACAACAACTAGCAAGTCAGAATAACGATGATTGGTTCGAACTACAGCCATCCTCACGGGGGAGGAGTAAGTGGGAATAACAATATGCTACACACGCTTCTCCCGAGGTCATCAACAATGAAAGCAATTTTATTCATTGCAACAAACCCAGATTACTGCAGACTTGAAAGTGTATTTTTCGCGGGCGAAATGAGTTAAAATCATACGATGTAACATGCGAGTACAAATATTCGAAATCCAACTATATACTAAGATCAAGAAAGAGAGAGAGAGAGAGAAGATTTTGGAAACATTCTATTTATTTATGTATTTATTTATTTCATTTAATTGATTGCTGATATCACTTTCTCTTCTAAACTGTGACTTTACTCTGACCCCTGATTTTTGATTTTTTCACACTTTTACTGATTATTCTGACTTCAAAAAGTAACTATCAAGATCAAAGGAAAATGATTTAGTTTGAGCGTGTTTGGCCAGTTTTTGGCCTGTCTAGATAGTTGATAAAACGACATAATTTTAAGAAATGAAGTTGGATTACGATCTAGTCGCCGAGTAAAAGCAAATTAATTATTCAGTGCTAAGAATATAATATATTCCTAAAAGGGATATGAATTTTAGCTTAAATTGCTCCTAAAAAGAAGATTTGGGGTATCAAAAGAATGCATAAAAGCGATATGTACATGGTTCGGAGCCCACCGTTTCTCCCGGTCAGCTACGTTGCTAGGCAGCAGGGTGTATTGGAAGGAACGATCCCAAATCCTATCATGTTTTTTGTAGCAAAATCTTTGGGAATTTCTCCAAACGTTACAAAAAACCAGTAGTTTGATCCTCGGATGTAGCAAGTGTCATTTCTAAAAAGAAAGCGTAATTAGAATTGTTAAAAAATTCCTTGGTAAACAGATTTTTGCTTCCATATGCACAAGCCTATCTATAAGAGAAGTGAAATTTAACCTGTAAATTCTTACTGACGATATTACAGCCGTCTGTGATTGGTTGTTACTTGCGCGAGAAAATTTAAAACCGATACGATCCACCGAGAATCTTGTTCCCAGAGTCCACGATACTTTTGGTCAGCACCAGAAATCGAGAGACCTCTATTCTTTCTTTTTTTATTCCTCTATATTTTGGTTCCGGTTTTTTATTTGGGTGTTCAACCACCGCTGACCAAAATCGCGCGGGCTGTGGGGACGAAATTTCTGCACCCGACTGATCTGCATGGAGCGCTATGGAGCTTCGTTCCGAGTATGAATTTCTCAGGCAGAATTATTCCCGGAGTGAACACGTCTTTTTTTGTTATCCCTTTTGCTTTGCGTATTGTCCGATTCGACTATATCGTGTCGTCCAGGAACGAACAAGGTTGTATGTGATTATCAAGATAATCGTTCGGAAACAGCAAGAAAACTCCATAACACAAATAATGTTTATATAGAAACTTAGATATGTTCGCATCCAATCACAAAATTCGTATGTCAAAAAGAGTTTATATATTCCCAGGTGTAAATAGTGTAGATAAACATGATTGTTATCTGGAGATATTTTCTTAGTTAGATAGTCAGACAATCTAACCAGAAAAAAAATCATGTTCCATAGCTTTTTTTAGCTGTTTAGTTGATGATGTTACTTGTAAGTTTGAATAAAGCACTTTTAAATAGTTGGATTACGTTGTGTTTTTTCTCATTACATTTGAGATTCACGGTCAATTGATTTAGTTGACGTATTCGAGACAAACGATTGATCGAGGCAAAACATCGTGGCCTAGGAACTAGGCAATTTTCTACTGACTTTGGAAATTCCATGCGTTTATGCATAGGCACTATTCATAAATGGCTGCCAATTTAAAATTCTCTTGTATGTATTTAAGGCCATTCCTCCGAAATAGAACCCAACACAAGATTTGTTTCAAACTTTGTCCATTTATTAAGTATAGTAAAGATTCTCCAAAAATGAAATAAAAAAGGGGGATCACCGTGCTCGCTTAAGAGATATGATGGGTCAATCTTACCCCATTTATGCCTAATCACGTGCTTTATTCATCAGTTCAAGTTACATTTTGCGGTCAGTAGCTGGAGGGAAAGGTCATTAACGCAAAACTTGAAAAAAATCCGATAGGCAGAAGGTTTCGGGCACTTGGAATAATGTAATATATAGTTCATGGAAAAATCGCACAATTCTAAGTGACATTCACTCAAAACGTTCCTCCAGTCGTCGTTTTCGAGGTCATAATTTGCATCCTCGAGTAACGGATTTGTGCACTCTTTAGCTATATCTTTTTCTCCTTCCGAGTAATTTTTTTCCTAACTTTTCACTTAAAGAGGATAATTGTTACACCAAATTTATGTAATAAAAAATATAGGTCACCATGCTCGTTTGAGAGAAGACGAGCATTTATTTCGCTATCGAGCTTAGCTTGAGGGAAATCTCTTACGCTGTGTACGTGCAGGCGCTCATGTGCGCGCGCGAATGACGCAAATATCGTGCGCAGTAGGGATGCGTAATGCAATACTGAGCAATAACCTTAAATTAGCCCAACTAACCTCGTCTGAGAGTAAAAATTCTTTTGAATTTTAAACTCAAAACGAGGTTAGTTTGGCTAATTTTAATACTTACAAAATAATTTTTAATTGGCAGCCATTTATGAATAGGGTCTATATATTTCGTTCTTTTTCCCTCGGATCTTTGCAAAGTAAGAGATCTAGCATCCTGACTCTCTTGCCCAGGCAAAGGTAAGTACATGATAACGACCTCTTTGTGCCACTGGGTACATCCCTTTCCCTCCCATAAATCCGTAAACACAAACGAAAATGGGGCATCTTTAGGTTTCTATTCATAATAACGTACTGTTACCATGTGATCAATGCTAAAATATAAGCATGCTTTCTTAGCCAATCAAGTTGAAGAGATCTTCTTGCCCTTGCAACCGGTGTGTTTTCCCGTATTTTGCACGAGATTGGTGTTGTTGCTTTTCCCGCGTTTTTCACTGGCTGCGCGTTTTTGTTTTCAAACTGTTTTCCCGCGCATCTAACTGCAACGCAACAAAAAGACAGCAATGCCCAAAGACAGACCATGCTGATTGACAAACAAATTAAATGTATTATTGCATTTACATTTAAAAGAAGAGTACATACCATGTATGAATACTAGAAGACTGTTTCAGAAAAAACTTCTTAATAACTTTCTAATAGTATTTCTTACGGATTCCATAACGATAGACACGAAATTTTGAAAACTATGCGAACATAGTGTATATTTTAATTAAGATGTGGTGTCATATAATTTCTAGAATAGTTTTGAGTTTTGTTATATTCACAAGTTGCGGACTTCAGATACCTTGAGAAACAGAGTTGATAGTTCAGATAACGTGTAACGTAGTGTTAAACTTTCCACATACATTCGTAATAATTGCCTCTTCAGGCCTACAATTAAAAACAAATGCACGAGAAGCGAAAATCACAAATTAAGAAGGAATCCACCACAAGTTCGAGTAAAAAGTGGACAAAAACTTTGTACCAAGATTATTTACACCTTATTGCAAACTTCTGTGCGACTGTTTTAAATATCTTCTCAAAAGAAATCAATTCTAACAACACCAAATTTTTAAGTTCAGAAGAAACATTTGAAAATACTGGTGAAATGAAACTGAAATTTTACCTGTGGTTGCACAATTTCTCTGACTTTTAAAATTTATTTGCTCGAGATATCCAGGGGAAATTGTCTTTGGAGTTATTTCAGGCAACTATTTATATCTTAAGCTTTAGAAAATGCAAAAAGGTTTTTGATATACTTAAAATTATTCTGGTGCTAGATTTTGTCCACAGAAAGCAAAATTTCTCAATCCCCTGTCGGATTTCGTCTTAAGGGTTTAGATTTTTGTCTTGATTGACAGCTGACGGCTGAGGCTTTTCTATAGCTGTTGGCCGTTTCATAGTTTCTTGGTAGCTTGGGGTTTGGGATACATCATGACACATCAAAATTCGTCGTGGAAGGATTGACCAAACTGCGTCACGTAACTTCCGGCGAAAATCTCGTGGCTCATGACAAACTCGTCAGGGGTCAGTTTCCCATCCTGAATACAAAAAAAAAATCATAAGGCTATTAATTCATTGTTTAGCAAGATAACAGTTAACGTTTCGAACGCTTCTAGATTGTGTGACTGCACACCATCAGATTGTCACGTCAGACTACAGCCCGTCGACACGTGGCACGTGGTCTGTCGGCACGTGGCACGTAGTCCGTCGACACGTGGCACGTGGTCCGTCGACACCTCAGACTCGCAGGGGGGTGGTAACCGAGACAACCAATCCCTGTAATCCGTGTACAATCTGAAGTCCACGAATCTCATTTCAGAGTGAAGTTGTTCGCGTGCCCAGAAAAGTGCTGATGATTGGTTAAATTTATTTATGAGGGACACCGTAGCTCTAAAACTAGATTTCTATTATTTCTGTAGACTTCTGGTTTACTTGGTCTCTAGATAATCAACTCCTGTCATACGATATTACGCCACAGGGCATCTTACATGAAAACCTCAACAGAACTTTACCCTTTATCCAAAACCCTTTGCTGATCTGTCAGGCGTCTGCCGACACCAACATATGGCAAATAAAGCCGTTTCTGTTGCGGTTTTCAATCGCAGTTTTCTTGGTGGAAAAGCGCTTTTTTTCCTTTTTTCTTGTTTCGTTCAGAACAATACATTTCAGGTATATATAATATATTTTATTTAAAGATGAAGCAACAACAATCAACGATACTAAATATAAGGAGAAATGTAGACTCGGAAAAAAATCCGAGTCCCAGCTGGGACTTGAACCTACGACCCTCCGTGATCTAGTCAGATGCTCTAACCACTGAGCTACTGGAGACTGGAGACTCTATGGTGAGCTAGATTAAGTAGCTACGATTAGGTTATTAAATACCTTGTTCATATCGGCATACTCTATTAAATGTTGGGCTTCTCCCAGCGCCTTGTTAAAGTTTCGTGGTCTCCTCCATTCTTCTATTTCTTTCTGGGAAAACGAAGAGGCAAAAATTTTTCAGGTCTATATGACAGTTTTTCATGTGGTAGCTGAGTCATTCAGAAGCTTACTGATGTAACATTGCCTATTTTGAAAACACATTCTCCAGGCATCTCCTATATGTAAGTCATGATGGTTTACTGAAGCAAGCTTTGAATTCTCATCTGCTTTTGGCCTAGTCCGAACAACTGGTATTGCCAACTAAACCCAAGGTATTCCAAAAGATTCTAATCGTACTTACTAGATTAAGGTAGCCGTCGTGGTCTACGTCATATTTCTCATTAAAATCCACTATGTATAGGGAATTAAAAGTTGGCATATCTATGTACGCTGCAAGAGAAAGGTAAGCTACGTTAGAAAAGAAGGGAAGAAAGAACGTAAGAATGAGGATAAAACAGCGTACTCAGTATAGAATGCCTGCTTTGAATTGAAAATATGTTCTCGAATATTCCAAGAACAATTTATTAAAATAATTTCAGTCAGAAGCAACACAAGAAAAGCTGACGTGAAGAGTGATCTATGCAAATTTGTATCCGGTTCGCAGGACTAAACATATTTTATACGTATGTTAGTATGGAATAGATTACTTTTTACCTTTGCAACAATCTAAAACTAATTTTGAATGGCTGACGCCCAGGGCGCGTGTACAGCAGGATAATTCAAGCTACTGGAAGAAGGTAAAGCAAATATTTTGAATAGAACTCACCTAAATATTCGTCCAGAGTAAGGCGGCCATCATGGTCATTGTCGTATTTATCCAGTAATTCCTACAAAATAGCACTCAATATATTAAGTGATTTCCACGCCCACCGAGCTGGACAGTATTGAACATTGAAGAAAGGCTATGCCTGAAACGTTTGTGATTTTTCACAAAATGACACTTTTACATACTTCTACGCTATCAGTTTTTATTTTCTTTGAGTACTGAACAGAGTAAGTTTGGGTAAAAACAAGTCAAACTTTTATTTTTCTAGGCTTTGATAGTCCGAAGTCTAAAAAGCAGGACTATTCAGGCGTGAAATGAAAGAACAGGTTCATTACACGTCGAAATGCATAATTCCAGTACTGAGCGCGACCACTTTTCAATAGGGGAATCCTTGTTTACAATATTTGCCTCATTAGCATAATCAATTCAGTTTCTGATGGAGCTACAAATAAATCAGTTTTGAATATTGAAAGGTCATAGTAACATTAACTCTGCTAGTGAATATGAGCCTGATGTACTGAATCATGTTCAACATGGGTTTAAAAACTCAAAATTTAACAAAGAATTTATGAGCTCATTAGCGCTTTTGCCAATCAGAAATTTTTCAGTTTTTGAAAGACAATTTCTCCTTGAATATTACACCCAAAGAGCTAAAAATTTCACCATGCACTAAGTTTCACTATCTCTTTAGCTGCCTGAAGTCAATTCATATCTAACATGTTTCCTTCTGTGCGCAAAGCCGTATGCAAATGAGCAAAAATGTAAACAATGACGTCAGCATGAATCCGCCTATATAATGAAAAAATACCTCATCGAACCGCAATCGATTGTTTTAGAACCGCTAATCTCATCACTCATAGTTCTGAAAAAATTAATTAGTTTTGATCTGAAAAAAAGGTAAGCTTAAATCACAGAAATTAGTTACTTGTCACACAAGGACCAATAAACGAGCGACTCGCAAAGACCGTTTTACAGGGAAGGTTTTGAGGATACTAAGATTGTGTCGAGGTTAAATAATCATTGTAATACACGAGGGTAAAAACAAATCAAAGTTGTCCACCGCTATGATTCAGAGCAAAAAACGCCAAGCTGGAAAACCTAACTCAACGATTGCAATCCAGGGCAAAAAAAAATTTTCAACTTACCACGGCAATATAGGGCAGCATAATTTCATGTTCTTTGGGATGATGGAAATACTCGTATTCTTGGCGGTTCAACATCCCATCTTTGTCTTGGTCGCTGTATCTCCATTTCTTCTTATCGTACACAACGTACTTTTCTAAATTGGATCTTTCCCATCTGCTGTGCATATCTGTCGAACAGCGCATAATCATTCGTTAATGATCCAGGGAACAAGGCTTGTTTTTCGGAAGAGATATCAAAGAACATCGAAAGAGACAATGGGTTACAGCTAGTGCAAGGTGATGGTATATCATTTTCAGGTTAAGCCTGAAGGAGGATGTGGGAAATGATAAACGCTTAACACTGATTGATATAGAATGGCACAAGAATTATTGTGTTTTACTAAGCAGTCCGCCGAGAAGCCATAGGGCAAAACCTCGAACTTGGTTAGTAGGAGGTATTTAGTAGCTTGCAAATTAGGCCGCAGACTGCAGCTAAGTTATTCTTTAAATGTCAATATTTTTCTTAGTCGGTACCAACCCTCCTCGGTGAATCCAAACGTCCTCGTCATATATTCCTTCCACGTGACCTTGTCGTTATTATTCATGTCCAGATCTCTAAATATCGCGTCCACGTCCTCGTCAACAGTCCACTTCTGCATCTTGTGTCTTACCCAGATCTCTAGCTCGGCCTCCTCCACAAAGCCATCCTTATTGATGTCAATGCGAGGCACTAACATTCTGGAGAAAGGAAAATGGCGAAATCTTAACTCGTTTTAGTTTAAAAAGCAATCAAGCCTTTTGTAACAATCAGATTACTCCGGATAATCAGGGAAAACAAGCGCTCCTAAAAACTAGTTTGGCAAAACTTGCTGTATCGTTTCTGTTAGGTCAGTTTTGGATATTAAACTATTTGTAGATTTTAATCATCGTTCATTCATTGCAAGTTCATTAGCTTACTTAGTGCAGGTCCACATCAGCACTTTTACCTTGCTTATTCTTTGTAACTTACTTTTAAATAAACCTCTTTTCTTTTTTTAAATTGTGTCACCGATGAAAATATTTGATGGCAAAACGTTTAAATACAGGGCATCGCACGACATGCAAAGACTCCCGGGAACTGTTTCCATAATTGGAATATCGGCTATTGACGTTAACAATTGACGTTAACAACTTTGTTAACTTTATTCCCCACAACCGCACAAGAAACTGCGTTAATCCGGAAATATTGCTGAAAACTCAGTCCTGTAAAACATCTTTATTTAAGGCCTCATATTTTAATAGAATTACAAAACTGTGGAACATTATGTGTAAAGTAGCTCCTCCGTCTTCCCTAGGTACTCTTTCATCATTCAAGAATTTTGTCACCAATCACTATTTTAATTTATTAGCAAATGTTTTCGATATTGGCCAACCGTGTACCTGGTCAGCTTTTATTGACTGTTCTTGCCATAGAATTCATTCGCACTGATTTATCACTTTGTAATTTTTATTTTTTCTTTCTGTAGGGAGTTTCCTTGCATGGGTACTCACGTCCCGTTCGTCACTCCCTTTTGGCTATCCTTACCGTGTTAAATTTATTTATTTTTCCCCTCACAATTATGTACGTGTAACTTTTTTGTTTATTACCATTGTAACTGAGTAGAATGCCAATAAAGCTTAATAAAAAAAAAAAATTAGTATTTTCGTAGAGGGTTTGTGACGGACTAGTTGTAACTATAAATCACTGTATTAAACTGTGGCCGGCTGGAAAAAATAGACATACTAGCCATGCATTTCAAATTGTTGCGACTTGATTCTGTATGATCCCTAGAAAAAGTCCAAAGAGTGGACCCACATCGAACATCATTTTCCTATTACGCGCTTTTAACAAAGACTTGACTCTGAGGTGAACAAGATTTGGTTTGTAAGTCAAACAACGAAAAACTTAAACAACATTAACCATCGAACTGAACGATGGAATAAAAGGAGCAAAAATTTAAGTGTATTCGTCGAAGTAGAAAGATCGTTTTGGCCAGGCGAGGTATTTTTCTAGATTTTGATAACCTTGAAGTTCCAAAAGCCGGTGTTTGAAATTAAGCGAAACAACAAGGATTATTCAGGCGTGAAATGAAACTAACAGGTTCATTTCACACGTCCAAATACATAAATTTACTTCAGCGCCAGAACAAATTTAAGAAATACCGCTTCTGAATTGAGAAAATGCCTGATCGAACCAAAAGCGATATTATTAGGAACAAGTTGTCTTATAACTGGTAGTTCTAAAACATTAGTTTTGATCTAAAAAAGGTAAGCTTAATGCGCGCGCAAATAAAACAGCAGTTATTAGTTACCTGTCATACAAGGACCAATGAGCGAGCGACTCGGAAAGTCCGTTTTGCAGGTAAGGTATTGAGGGTACTAAGTTTGTGTCGAGGTAAAATAATCATTGTAATGCACAAATCATTATGAGAATTTTGAGAGACGCAACAGTTTTTGGAATATTTGTTCAGCTGTCTATTTGTTGAAAGAATCATTTATCTGTAATGTTAATGAGCAGCGAGGGGATATTTTTTGATCAATTGTTATGGCAAATCAAAAATATCGCAAAAAATCATCGGATACGGTTAAGTTCATTATTACAGAGCAAAAGAAAACTATTTCTGGTCCTTTTATCTGACAAACATGGCCATAGATATACAAAAACTTTTACGAGTGGTTTGGATTTTTAATAAACTCTTCGCTCTTGATGTAACTTTCTTTTTTTAGATTTTACCGTGATCTAAAATTCTAATTCAATGTAATATCATTAATTCGATGAAAACGTTGCGATCGAATAGAAGATCGTAACGTTAGATTTGCTTAGAAAATTAAAAATTCCAAACAAAATACACTTAGTGGATAATACAGAATTTTATCCACAACATACATACATACATACATACACAACCTCAGAAATGCCTAATGCCAGTTGTGACAACGTTAGGATTTTTTTAGTGAGTTGCACAGCGCTTTTCAGTGTTGGAAGATTACAGAATTATCGCTTCCATTAATCTTATCATCTATACAGATACACGGTTCTATTTTACCACAAGGCTAATGATTACCTGAGACGTCTCCTGGACTCTTGAGGGGATAGTTTCTCAAACTCTTTAGCCAGCTTCTCCCCGAGGAAGGCGACATGGTCGTCATGATTGGTATGGGTCTGTTGCCCGAAGCTGTGTTCAGAATGCGACAGAGAACAGCTAACCAGCGAAACGAGAACAGCGAACAGAGAGAGAGAACCACACGGCTTCATATTGAGACCTAGCTCGATTTCCATGCGTTAGAAAGCTTGTTCGCCGAAGAGTTCGGAATCGATTACTTGTCTTGTTATTTACGCGGCTATGTTTAGCCAGCTGTGATGCGTGGTGGGACGACAGGTGCGCCACGTTCCCGAGGCAAAGCCACTGGTCCGTTGTGGTCTGGATCCAAAGCATTCAAGAATACTGGTGCCCAATCCCCAGATTAGTCTGAACTGCCGGCTTCGGGTTTCGTGAGGGTTAAGTTCCCTAGAAGATCCACGAATTTCTATCATCTCACCCCCTAAATTCCCAATTGCGAAGAAAGGATAGCAGTGTTTTCTTAAGATGAACGTTTCTTAATCCGAAACAAGGTGTATATGTTGAACTGCAGTTACAGCGACATATTCCCAATAAATTATTCTTTTGACAAACCAAACTGGGACTGAAGCAAATATTCTGATCAAAATGAAATTAAACAAGATGACGGTAGACTGGAATTGAAATAAACTCTCTTTATTAACTTTCTTTAATTAAAAATATATTATCCGAGGATGTTATTATAACTAACATTTGTCTTGTTGACCTTATAAATAGTCATTTTTTCTTATTAAATATAAATTTCTCATAAATAACATTCGTACTCTAAAAACTGAAGTGCTAACCATGAAGCTAGACTGTATCAGTCAAGCGCCTCGGCATCCTTTTCCGACAACAGTAAAAAATGCTGTATAAATACTGTTTGATTAAAATATAATATATAACATCACTGATTCTTAATTACTGTAGAAAAAACTGAAGATAAACACTGTTAAACCTCAGAGTTGTGGCATCTCATGATTTTCAAAGTCAAACCTGCCGTTTGATTTTATATCTTTGTTAGACTTAAAAGTGAATCAGGATTTAGTGGTGCCAAGGCCACCTCAACATCAAAGATTGAGAGAGAACTGGGTACCAAAGTGACTGAGTGACCCACACATGTCTCGTAGTTGGCCCACAGCAGACTGGAAAGCTACAATGAAAGCTATCACTCGAAGGACTTCATGTAGGTATTTCCGTAAATACTCTACTTTGCGGTCAATTTTGATCAGCTTAGTTACTTTCTACATCATTTCGTTCCTCAGAAAATTAATTTAAGCAGATTGTCAAAAAAAAATAAAATAAAATATCAATTTGCCTTAGTACCTCACTTGAAAAACTGCTCGACCAAAAACGACATTTACCCAGGCAGATTTGATATAACAGTGTTGACCTTCGCTGTCTTTGTTTTGTTAAAACAATAAATGTAAGAGAAGCTCAGCTTCAAAATCCGTTATAAATATCTTTAAAAACTAATATATCGCTATTAAATAAGTGTTTGCCGGTCAATAATTTAAATATTCCTGTGTTGCTGACGCAGTGTTAAATTTCAATCATGATTCATTGGTTCACGCAGCGCACGAACATTTCCTCGGATATACGCTAATCTGATTGGCCCCGTTTACGAGGCGGACGTTGACCGTCTCGTCATCCAATCCCACACATTTTCTCATGCCGTACTTATCAATGGAACTTCCACAACCGGTCTGCGAAACTTTCTTACAAATGGGGAACTTTTTGACTCCGCCGCTTGCCAGCGTGACCGTCTGGTACTTGCCAGTGTAACAAGGGCCTGTATGAGACCTCTTCTGTCTTAAAACGGGACTGGCTTCCTTCGGTCGGAGCATGTTATCTGAGCTGAACTGAGACTGTACCGCTTCATGGCTTGATGAATCTTGTTCTGATAATCTAAGAACATCAGCTGGATTCTCTTCTCGTTCAGTTGGATTCCCATTTGTCTCGTTCAAGAGTGCGTTTAATGCTTCCTCAGCTAAATCAAGCATTCTTTCAATGTTAATTTTGTTGTCGTTGTTGGTTGATGTGATATCTCAGCCATTTCCGTGGTGAAGAAAAACAGCAAGAATAACTGCAACAACCTGCAGGCCGAAAAACAACTTTGTAAGAAGTTAAAAACTAAGAAAGATTGAAATCTAACATCTCTTTACAAGATCAATACATTGTTAAGTAGGCAGATGATGAGAATAAAGAAAATCAAAAAGTAAATAAAATCATGTTGATCTAACACCAAATTTTTAGAATCATTATTGGAAGAAATCTGTGGCAACATGGGACCAAACAGTTAACTTAATGAAGTCGAGAAAGGATCTTTGAGAGGAAGTTTTGGCTTTTAGTACCTTTATAACTGCTGTGTTTAGGTCTTTAAGCCGAGTGCAAGATGAAAATCTATTTGCCCATGAAGAGTAAAGTGTCAATTTAGTGTCCAACATCACTTTGAATCAGCTATGCTCCCTTTTAAAATTGAATTTTGGATAACTTTGAAGCATTTTGTACGGTCTGTCATGAGCAAGCATAACACATTCTTACCTTAATCATCTCCATGACTTAGTTTCTTACCAACGCTTACTTGTATATATTTGTTGTCTGGTCTTCTCAGAGAAGATTTGAAGACTATGATCTGATTCCAAGCAAGTAACTCTCCCCTTAAATACAATTTTCAACGTTCCTGATTTGGTGCTGTAGCCAGAAGCTAGACACGGAAACTTCCGCGGATCGTTTAAAATTACAAATGTATTTTGGAGACCGTTTCATCCTCATGTACGTTACTTTGGAGTTTCAGCAATAACGTATGTGATTCTGAACATTTTGGTAACGTTTGTGATGTTATAGCAGTAAAGTGCTGTTAGCAACGACTTCCTTTAATCCCGGTAGTAAACTGAGAACAGGAATCTTAAGCTAAGGGCCAATAAAATTGCTCCATTTTAGAATATGCCTACTAGGTATCACTGCTCAAGTTACAAGGAAGATATTTTTAACCGAATTGCACGCAACGAAAGTCCAAAATAGTTTGACTTCTAAAGATATATATTTATTTTTTTATTATCGGAAACTATTTTTGTAACAAACTCTATTTCTTTCGTTTTGCCATTTTGAAACTTTAAGTTTTTTTGATCAAGACATTTTCTTAGTTAAAGGGCAGGGAAGAAATCTGAATTCCATTCCGTCGAGCGAGGACAATTATTTTTGCATTTTAGATAGGTATTACATGACGTTATTGTTGACAATCGTAATGTAACATCACCAAGGCACTTTGCGTTGATTAATTATATAAACGTTTTCGTTCTGACAGTTCTACATTCGCACATAAATCAGAGGAGTTCATTAAATTGCAGAACATAAAGAAGTCATAGAATGAAGGTCTTATCACACCTCTGGCAAACTTTGACGAGAGAAAAAAAAATGGATCAATTTTGCAAAGTTAAATTGCAAATATTATTTTGTCTTTCAAATATCCTTCATCACAGTTTTCGAAACCATCCAAAAGCAAAAATATACTTAATTCTCTACAGTCTTAACTTGATATCAAAATATGATACTCAGGTCAATACTCTGATATGATATACCAGCCCGCCTGGTAAGTAAGTAAGAACAGCAAGATTAAAGAAACTGTTTCGAAATTTGCTTTACCTTAACGTTATAAACTGAGTTTTCAGTTCTAGCACGAAATTATTACAAAATCAGCTCTTAAAAGAGATGTTAAAACTATTTTCGTTCAATAAGGCGTCCCTTATTCGATTGTAATGCTAGGCAATGACGTGATTTACATCCGGGTGTAAAATTCCCAATCATTGGTGAACACGTTGTCATCATTTTCTTGACACAATAGGTTACCATAGCAACCGTATGACCTCTGAAAACACCCTTAATTACAGCTTTAGGGGCTTATAATTCAAAAACGGCACGGTAAAAATTTTTTATATTATCAACTTTTGATAAGCATGATAAGACGCAACTTTTGGCAAAGTTTAAAAAAATTCTGTACATGGGGTTCAGAGCCACCTTAAATTTTCGAACATTTATGTAGCATCAAATGATAAACAGTGGTTATAACGACCTATCCAAATATAAGTGTTGGAAACTGTTTTGAGCCACCTTAAATCTCATTTTAACTCCTCATCCGATCTTCTGAAGTTCAGAAATGACCACATTAATCTAAAATGTTAATTTTGAGCAAATTTAAACACTTTTTATTCTGTGTATAAATTGATGCTACTTAAGCCTGTTCCAGGTTCTCGGTAGCTGGAGGCTAGACGAGCGAAAAAAGAGGCGAGCGAAAGTGAAATGATGGGGGACTGAGAAAATTGTCGGGTTTTATATTCATTCCCCTGTATTCACTATGAATCAATCGAACATAAAAAAAAACAAAACAAAACAAAAAAACAAAAACAGATTAAATATCTCAAATATAGAACTGGAAGTCTGTAAAAGACGTGAAAGTGCTTGTTGACTTGGAGCAACTGTCTGAAACGAATTCACTAAAAAGAGCTGGCCTGAATCCACTAAGAGAAGGCTTTAATTCAGCACTTAAATCTAGTACTTAATGCACAAGATTCAGTCATTTAGACTGTCTACACTTTCCGTATGATTCATTTTCCTAATATATTCAGTGTTTCTTAACTTCCCTCAAGCAAAGTTTAAGGACATATGTTCTGGTTAGTTTGGTTTTCAAATTTACGCCGTGATGCATGTTTAATCCTTGCAACTAACATCATTTCATATTGAGTCGGACACGGACTCCTGTATGCTTCAGTTAAACGTCTGATTACAAACATACCCTGATTGCATGCTTATTTCAGATGGGATGATCCGTAAACAAGCTGCCACTTCCTGTTCGAAACTGGTGTTTATTGATTCAGAACATAGTAAATGGAATGGTGAAGACTAGCCCGGTAAACTGCAAAAAAACAAAAAAACAAAAAAAAACTGGCTAAGATTTATGTTGGAAGGTCCTTGACCCTGCACATCGTTTGTTTTATGCTCATTGTCTAATGCATAAATTTCATAATCACAATGCTTCTATTGGTTAGTTGTATGAGCAGAAACATTTGCTTTCAATCTTTGACCATTTTTTGCGCCATAGTTGAAGCCCGCCTAACCCAGAAGATCTGTCTTTTCAGAAAAATGAAAGTTTAGTTAAGTCACAGGTGAAGCTAATATCGATGAGCTTTTATTTAAGTGGAAAAGGCATAAAGCTTTACTTTTCTGATAATTTTCAACCGCCCACTTTACGGCTGCACCCTTTGAAATCCAAACTGAGCTGAACAACTTTGTAATATTTACATCCAACGGTAAGTGGGTGTTTTTGAAAATAGACAAGTTTGAGCATAACACTTAACCTTCATCTTTATTACTTTTTCCCCTGCATAGCCGTTGGATAGGTAATACGCCATTTAGTATTTCATGTATTACACTCCATTGAAAATCACTGAAATAATCATTGAATTCGAGTGGCAAAAGATAAAAATTGTCTCTGATCCTGCTATTTTCAGCCCACTTTACCCAAATGCTTTTATAATTCCCGACTTCTTTGATGGTGCGGGGGCATATAAAATTTCAGTGAAGCTGGAAGGATTCAAGGCTGGTTAAGGATCGGTTTTTAACAAGTAACCTCTTGAAGATAATTGCAGTCATATCGCGACATTGAGTATAATTTTTTCAGCCCTTGTGGCAAACATTGATGCTTAAGTTATATTCACACTTAGTAACTTTATATTTTTTTAAACTTATCGTTTACATCTCTTTAAAATAAGTATAAAAGTACTGTGGTTATTGTCGAAATGAAGTGACATACTCTTTCTTACGCAAGAGGAAGAAAGTTTCTACGAAAGGAGAACATGAAGCTGGTAAAGTTCGCGTTGTATTTGGCAATACTGGTGAGAAATTGTATCGTTAATTTACTATTAATTTGTGTCCTACAGATTGGGTAAGTTATGGTGGTTGGTCAAGAGCCATGACTTACCAGCGCATTGATAGATTTGAATTTGATCTTCCCGACAGTTTTTAGAAACCAGGTACAGCCCAGTTTTACTCAATCAACCCTATTTAGAGCGGGCTTTGTTCGGCCTTCCGGGGTCGGAAGCGTCTTGTGAGACCATCACGATGTAAATTTTAGATTAAAAAAGCTATGACAATAAACGTGAAGGATTTGTAACAGGTGCAAAACAGTTTCTTTTGAGTTCTCCGTAGCATTATGACGCCATTATTTCCAAAAAGCAGGAATCTTGGATCACAATCTTGGCTCTCATGATTCTTTACAAAACATTTGGAAACCACCGAAACGCCCTGACAAAGAGTAATTAAGCAATAAAAAAGGCTAAAGTCATCTAGAAAACTAAAAGTTACGGCGAAAATTCGATTTATTTTCTGTTTAAAACAGGAAAATGAATGAAAACATGAAAATGAAAACAAGCCTGTCAAAATGCTATTGCTATAGGTAACCAAATTACTTCGAGTGAAATTTGGAATAAATAAACGCAAGTAAATTTTGAAAGAACTAAAAATATTGCACGGGCATACATTCACTGCAACGGGGGCAAAACAAAAACAATCAAAATTTACTCTATCGTGTTTATTTCTCAGATTGCTTTGACAAAGAACGGATGTTTGGCAGACCCAGCGTGGAAAACGCTGTTACATTCAGGCGAAAATGCAGAAGAAGATGCTGCAGATAGCTTGCATGTTAAACCAGCACCACTGCGGGCTAGAGCTGAGGTATTTCTGACCAAGAGACGCACAATGGGAGAAAGAATGCGTTATGATATCAGATCCCTCGATCCTTGCGTGCTTAAAGTGCAAACAGTTGTTTACAACGGTGACCAGTCCTATAAGCGCTATGTATGCGCGACACACGACATCCGATGCATAAACCATAGAACCCGTCTTAGTGGCGAATGTGAGCCTAGTTCTTATAAATTCATTACTGCTCTGAACAAGCACGTAGTGTCAGGCTGTAAGTGTAAAGACTGATTGATGAAATCAGATACTGACGTCGAAACGAGACGATCATCATAGCCTTCTTTTATTCGCCACTCGATAAATAATAATAATAATAATAATAATAATAATAATAATAATATTAATAATAATAACAATAATAATATCGCTTTGATGAACCATACGATGCTTTTGAAGTTCATTTTTCAGTTGTACAATGAGAAATAAAATGAAATTATGCACCTCAGTTGTTAATATAGTGTAATGCTGGAAAGACCTGATGACGGAACTAGTTATGGATAATGGAAAAGAATTCCAAATTTCAGGGCTTGATAGAATATCACAGAGATGCCCTTGGAAGCAACGAACTATAACACCAATAAAAGTGATTTTAACAATTTTAATGTTATTTTAAATAAAAACGACACTTGAAACGGAATGTCCATTTACATGGACCACATTTTGACATCAACTGTGGTAAAATCAAGAAATGCTGCTGACTCATTTTAAAATCGTGAAAAAAACAAGATTTTGCTGCGCCGCCTAGTTTCTGTAGGCGATGTTGGGATAATGATTTTGAAAAGCAGACATTCGTGCTCTATTTTAAATTGAAGGGTCAGAACACTCGATTAGTCCTTGTCGCATAATTTATGCTTGAGGATATTACATAGGCGCGCGTGGATATGGAATATCTCTTTGAGTGTTCAACTCGATATTTTAGGAGTGAGGGCAGCGAATCTACAAGCAACCATGTATTATTTTGTTTATTATATAAACATACTACTACATAAATATACTACTTGAACATACTAATTATATAAACATATTACTTAGTCTATAAACGTACTACATAGATAAATAATTTTTGACGATTTTCCAAAGCTACAAGTAGCTTGTTCGTCGAAGAGTTCGGAATCGATTACTTGTCTTGTTATTTACGCGGCCATGTTTAGCCAGCTGTGATGCGTGGTGGCACGACAGGTTCGCCACGTTCCCGAAGCAAAGCCACTTGTCCGTTGTGGTCTGCATCCAAAGCATTCAAGAATACTGCTGCCCAATCCCCAGATCAGTCTGAACTGCCGGCTTCGGGTTTCGTGAGGGTTAAGTTCCCTACAATGTCCACGAATTTCTATCATCTCACCCCCTAAATTCCCAATTGCGAAGAAAGGATTGCAGTGTTTTCTTAAGATGGATGTCGCTGAATCCGAAACAAGGTGTATATGTTGAACTGCAGTTACAGCGACATATTCCCAATAAATTATTCTCTTGGCAAACCAAACTGGGACTGAAGCAAATATTCTGATTAAAATGAAATTAAAAAAGATGACGGTAGACTGGAGTTGAAATAAACTCTCGTTATTAACTTTCTTTAATTAAAAAGATATTATCCGAGGATGTTATTATAACTAACAATTTGTCTTGTTGACTTTATAAATAGTCATTTTTTTCTTATTAAATATAAATTTATCATAAATAACAATCGTACTCTAAAAACTGAAGTGCTAACCATGAAGCTAGACTGTCTCAGTCAAGCACCTTGGCATCTTTTTCCGACAACAGTAAAAAATACTGTATAAATACTGTTTGATTAAAATATAATATATAACATCACTGATTCTCAATTATAAAAAAAATGAAGATAAACACTGTTAAACCTCAGAGTTGTGACATCTCATGATTTTCCAAGTCAAACCTGCCGTTTGATTTTATACCTTTGTTAGATTTAAAGTGAATCAGGATTTAGTGGTGCCAAGGCCACCTCAACATCAAAGATTGAGAGAGAACTGGGTACCAAAGTGACTGAGTGACCCGCACATGTCTCGTAGTTGGCCCACAGCAGACTGGAAAGCTACAATGAAAGCTATCACTCGTATGATTTCATGTAGGCATTTCCGGAATGCTCTACTTTGTAGTCAAGTTTGCTCAGCTTGGGTACTTTCTACATCATTAATTTCGTTCCTCACAAAATTCATTTAAGCCGATTGTCAAAAAAATAAAATAAAATGTCAGTTTGCCTTAGTACCTCACTTGAAAAACTACTTGACCAAAAACGACATTTACCCAGGCAGATTTGATATAACAGTGTTGACCCTCGCTGTCTTTGTTTTGTTAAAACCATAAACGTAAGAGAAGCTCAGCTTCAAAATCCGTTATAAATATCTTTAAAAACTAATATATCGCTATTAAATAAATGTTTGCCGGTCAATAATTTAAATATTCCTGTGTTGCTGACGCAGAGTTAAATTTCAATCATGATGCATTGGTTCACGCAGCGCATGAACATTTCCTCGGATATACGCTAATCTGATTGGCCCCGTTTACGAGCCGGACGTTGACCGTCTCGTCATCCAATCCCACACATTTTCTCATGCCGTACTTATCAATGGAACTACCACAACCGGTCTGCGAAACTTTGTTACAAATGGGGAACGTTTTGACTCCGCCGCTTGCCAGCGTGACCGTCTGGTACTTGCCAGTGTAACAAGGGCTTGTATGAGACCTGTTCTGTCTGAAAAAGGGTCTGGCTTCCTTCGGTTGGATCATGTTATCTGAGCTGAACTGAGACTGTACTGCTCCTTGGCTTGATGAATCTAGTTCTGATAATCTAAGAACATCAGCGGGATTCTCTTCTCGTTCAGATGGATTCTCATTTGTCTCATCCAAGACCGTGTTTAATTCTTCCTCAGCTAAATCAAGCATTTTTTCAATGTTCTCGTTGTTGGTTGATGTGATAGCTCGGCCATTTCCGAGGTGAAGAAAAACAGCAAGAATAACTGCAATAACCTGCAGGCCGAAAAACAACTCTGTAAGAAGTTAAATACTTCGAAAGATTGAAATCTAACATCTCTTTACAAGATCAATACACTGTTAGGTAGGCAGGTGATGAGAATAAAGAAAATCATCAAGTAAATGAAATCGTGTTGATCTAACACCAAATTCTCAGAACCATTATTTGAAGAAATCTGTGGCAACATGGGACCAAACACTTAACTTAATGAAGTCAAGAAAGAATCTTTGAGAGGACGTTTTGGCTTTTAGTACCTTTATAACTGTGTGTTTAGGTCTTTAAGCCGCGTGCAAGATGAAAATCAATTTGCCCATGAAGAGTTTTAGTGTCCAACATCAGTTTGAATCAGCTATGCTCCCTTTTAAAATTGAATTTTGGATAACTTTGAAGCATTTTGTGCGGTCTGTCATGAGCAAGTACAACACATTCTTACCTTAATAATCTCCATGACTTAGTTTCCTACCAACGCTTAATTGTATATATTTGTTGTCTGTTCTTCTCGGAGAAGATTTGAAGACTATGATCTGATTCCAAGCAAGTAACTCTCACCTTAAATACAATTTTCAACGTTCCTGATTTGGCGCTGTAGCCAATAGCTAGAGACGGAAACTTCCGAGGATCGTTTAAAATTACAAATGTATTTTGGAGACCGTTTCATCCTCATGTACGTTACTTTGGAGTTTCAGCGATAACGTATTTGATTCTGTACATTTTGGTAACGTTTGTGATGTTATAGCAGTAAAGTGCTGTTAGCAACGACTTCCTTTAGTTCCGGTAGTAAACTGAGAACAGGAATCTTAAGCTAAGGGCCAATAAAGTTGCTCCATTTAAGAATATGCCTACTAGGTATCACTGCTCAAGTTACAAGGAAGACATCATGAGTTTTAACCGAATTGCACGCAACGAAAGTCCAAAATAGTTTGACTTTTACAGATATATATATTTATTTTTTTATTATCTGAAACTATTTTTGTAACAAACTTTACTTCTTTCGTTTTGTCATTTTGAAACTTTAAGTTTTTTTTGATCAAGACATTTTCTTAGTTAAAGGGCAGGGAAGAAATCTGAATTCCACTCCGTCGAGCGAGGACAATTGTTTTTGCATTTTAGATAGGTATTACATGACGTAATTGTTGACAATCGTAATGTAACATCACCAAGGCACTTTGCTTTGATTAATTATACAAACGTTTGAAATCGTTCTGACAGTTCTACATTCGCACATAAATCAGAGGAGTTCATTAAATTGCAGAACATAAAGAAGTCATAGAATGAAGGTTTTATCAGACCTCTGGCAAACTTTGACGAGAGAAAAAAAAAATGGATCAATTTTGCAAAGTTAAATTGCAAATATTATTTTGTCTTTCAAATATCCTTCATCACAGTTTTCGAAACCATCCAAAAGCAAAAATATACTTAATTCTCTACAGTCTTAACTTGATATCAAAATATGATACTCAGGTCAATACTCTGATATGATATACCAGCCCGCCTGGTAAGTAAGTAAGAACAGCAAGATTAAAGAAACTGTTTCAAAATTTGCTTTACCTTAACGTTATAAACTGAGTTTTCAGTTCTAGCACGAAATTATTACAAAATCAGCTCTTAAAAGAGATGTTAAAACTATTTTCGTTCAATAAGGCGTCCCTTATTCGATTGTAATGCTAGGCAATGACGTGATTTACACCCGGGTGTAAAATTCCCAATCATTGGTGAACACGTTGTCATCATTTTCTTGACACAATAGGTTACCATAGCAACCGTATGACCTCTGAAAACACCCTTAATTACAGCTTTAGGGGCTTATAATTCAAAAACGGCACGGTAAAAATTTTTTATATTATCAACTTTTGATAAGCATGATAAGACGCAACTTTTGGCAAAGTTTAAAAAAATTCTGTACATGGGGTTCAGAGCCACCTTAAATTTTCGAACATTTATGTAGCATCAAATGATAAACAGTGGTTATAACGACCTATCCAAATATAAGTGTTGGAAACTGTTTTGAGCCACCTTAAATCTCATTTTAACTCCTCATCCGATCTTCTGAAGTTCAGAAATGACCACATTAATCTAAAATGTTAATTTTGAGCAAATTTAAACACTTTTTATTCTGTTTTATTCTGTGTATGAATTGATGCTACTTTAGCCTGTTCCAGGTTCTCGGTAGCTGGAGGCTAGACGAGCGAAAAAAGAGGCGAGCGAAAGTGAAATGATGGGGGACTGAGGCGTGGAAGGGCCTTCCTCGCCTCAGTCTCCCCTCTTTTATTTCTCTCGCTCTTTCTTCTTCCGAGCGCCTTGAACATGCTAATGTTACTTTGGTTCTCTCTTTCCCTCCATCTCTGTAACTCAAGGTATATGAAAATAAACCTGCGAATGAACATGTTTCCGTGTTGCTATCCTAGCTTATCTTGGTAGCTGGTTTTCTTTACCAAATTTAAAATGAACGAAACATTTAGAAACTGGCTTTTGAATGGGCGATTTGACATTTAATTGTGTCAATAACAAAATGCTTAAATCTGATTGGTTCTTTAAAGCCCTCATTTATGGCTTAATTTGGCTGTTGCAACATCAAAACTGTCCGATTTGACCTGTCCGATTACTAACAGTCTGTAATCGGACAGGTCAAATCGGACAGTTCAACAGCCAATAAAAGTTAAGCATCAAATCTAAGTAACCAATGAAATTTTACTACCTAGCTAATGCTAGCCAATCAAAACCAAGGAAAAAATTTGACCAGGTTTCCCAGCTCCAGCTAGAGAACAAAGATGGACGAAATTAGCTGTTTCAGTAACATTTATTCAGATATGTTTTCTTTAGAATTTGACAACCTGTTCAGCACTATTGATTTTGAAAGCTTTGAGAGTAAAGAAAACGAAACACTGACGGAAATTAACAATACGAGTAACACGACAAACACAGCAAGCGAGCGACCTGCCTTGACAGAAACAACAAAGAGTTTCATGCATTTTGTTATTGACACAATTAATTGGTAATAGGACTTCGTGTCGTACAATTCAGGGGTAATCGTGCTTGTAATTTCAAATTTAAATTACTCGCCCAATTACTCCCTGAATTGTACTCCACTCAGTCCTATTACCATTACTAATCAATTATTTCCGAGTTCAGGCATTTCTGTAATAACTACAATCATGATATTTTCAGCAAGTGTAATTATTAAGGTAATTATTCCTTTATCAAAAAAAAAAAAAACAATCATAAATTATAGACCGTCAAATCTTGGTAATTATTTTTTTCTAAAACGAACGACTGGAGGGGATTAAGAAACGTACACAGAAAATGACCTTGAAGAAAACAGTAATGTAGCGACTACGTGAGTGTAAAACAACATTCGTTTGATCTGTTTCGGGTGACTTTTCTTCTGAACCTCACCCTTATTTGGATTTTAAAGTTCCAAGAAGAACGTTTTCGGAGTGAACACTTGATAAGTAAGGCCGTATTACGATTGCTATTCATACAGCATTTTCACTCCATACATGCAATCATAGTTAATAAAGGGGAATGGTTGTATGAATCCCGGCAAACATCAGAGAACAAAACAAACACGGTAAGATTTATGTTGGAAGGTCCACGACCGTGCACAATCGTTTTGCGCTCATACACTCTTCATGAATTACGTAACCGAAACGTTTTAATTGGTTAGTTCCTCAGTACGGAGTAAACAACTATTATGTTTTGTGCACGGTAAGCAAAAATAGCGAACAAAACTCTAGAACAAAGAAAATAGTCGGGTTTTATAATCATTCCCCTCTATTCACTATGAATCAATCGAACATAAAAAACAAAACAAAAAAACAAAAATAGATTAAATTTCTAAAATATAGAACTGGAAGTCTGTAAAAGACGTGAAAGTGCTTGTTGACTTTGAACAACTGTCTGAAACGAATTCACTAAAAAGAGCTGGCCTGAATGCACTAAGAGAAGGCTTAAATTCAGTACTTAAATCTAGTACTTAATGCACAAGATTCAGTCATTTAGACTGTCTACACTTTCCGTATGATTCATTTTCCTAATATATTCAGTGTTTCTTAACTTCCCTCAAGCAAAGTTTAAGGACATATGTTCGTTTCAAATTTACGCCGTGATGCATGTTTAATCCTTGCAACTAACATCATTTCATATTGAGTCGGACACGGACTCCTGTATGCTTCAGTTAAACGTCTGATTACAAACATACCCTGATTGCATGCTTATTTCAGATGGGATGATCCGTAAACAAGCTGCCACTTCCTGTTCGAAACTGGTGTTTATTGATTCAGAACATAGTAAATGGAATGGTGAAGACTAGCCCGGTAAACTGCAAAAAAACAAAAAAACAAAAAAAAACTGGCTAAGATTTATGTTGGAAGGTCCTTGACCCTGCACATCGTTTGTTTTATGCTCATTGTCTAATGCATAAATTTCATAATCACAATGCTTCTATTGGTTAGTTGTATGAGCAGAAACATTTGCTTTCAATCTTTGACCATTTTTTGCGCCATAGTTGAAGCCCGCCTAACCCAGAAGATCTGTCTTTTCAGAAAAATGAAAGTTTAGTTAAGTCACAGGTGAAGCTAATATCGATGAGCTTTTATTTAAGTGGAAAAGGCATAAAGCTTTACTTTTCTGATAATTTTCAACCGCCCACTTTACGGCTGCACCCTTTGAAATCCAAACTGAGCTGAACAACTTTGTAATATTTACATCTAACGGTAAGTGGGTGTTTTTAAAAATAGACAAGTTTGGGCATAACACTTAACCTTCGTCTTTATTACTTTTTCCCCTGTATAGCCGGTTTATAGGTAATGCGCCATTTAGTATTTCATGTATTACACTCCATTGAAAATCATTGAAATAATCATCGAATTCAAGTGGCAAAAGATAAAACTTGTCTCGCATTCTGTTATTTTCACCCCTCTTTACCCAAATGCTTTTAAAATTGCCGACTTCTTTGATGGTGCGGGGGCATATAAAATTTCAGTGAAGCTGGAAGGATTCAAGGCTGGGTAAGGATCGGTTTTTAACAAGTAACCTCTTGAAGATAATTGCAGTCATGTCGCGACATGAGCATAATTCCAGCCCTTGTGGCAAACATTGATGCTTAAGTTATATTCACACTTAGTAACTTAATATTTTATCAACTTATCGTTTACATCTCTTTAAAATAAGTATAAAAGTACTGTGGTTATTGTCGAAATAAAGTGACATACTTTTTCCTACGCAAGAGGAAGAAAGTTTCTACGAAGGGAGAACATGAAGCTGGCAAAGGTCGCGTTGTATTTGGCAATACTGGTGAGAAATTGTATCGTTAATTTACTATTAATTTGTGTCATGCAGATTGGATAAGTTATGGTGGTTGGTCAAGAGCCATTACTTACCAGCGCATTGATAGATTTGAATTTGATCTTCCCGACAGCTTTTAGAAACCAGGCACAGCCCAGTTTTACTAAATCAACCCTATTTAGAGCGGGCTTTGTTCGGCCTTTCGGGGTCGGAAGCGTCTTGTGAGACCATCACCATGTAAATTTTAGATTAAAAAAGCTATGACAATAAACATGAAGGATTTGTCAGGAACAGGTCCAAAACAGTTTCTTTTAATTTGAGCTCTAATTATGACGCGATTATTTCCAAAAAGCGGGAATCTTGGATCACAATCTTGGCTCTCACGATTCATTACAAAACATTTGGAAACCACAGAAACGCCCTGAGAAAGAGTAATTAACCAAGAAAGAAGGCTAAAAGCATCTAATAAATTTTTCAAGGACTAAAAATATTGCACAAGCATACAAAGAAATTCACTGCAACGAGAGCAAAACAAACACAATCAAAATTACTCTATCGTGTTTGTTTCTCAGATTGCTTTGACAAAGAACGGATGTTCGGCAGACCCAGCGTGGAGAACGCTGTTAGATTCAGACGAAAATGCAGAAGAAGATGCTGCAGGTATCCTGCATGTTAAACCAGAACCACTGCGTGCTAGAGCTGAGGCATTTCTAACTAAGAGACGCTCAATGGGAGAAAGAATGCGTTATGACGTCAGATCCCTCCATTATTGCGTGCATAAAAAGCAAAGAGTTGTTTACAACGGTGACCAGTCCTACGAGCGCTATGTATGCAAGAAAACCAGCACGCTATGCATAAGCGATAGTACCCGTCTTAGTGGCGAATGTGAGCCTAGTTGTTATCAATTCATTACTGCTCTGAACAAGTACGTAGTGTCAGGTTGTAAGTGTAAAGGCTGATTGATGAAATCAGATACTGACGCCGAAACGAGACGAT
This sequence comes from Micromussa lordhowensis, assembly GCA_964020085.1. NCBI lineage: Eukaryota > Metazoa > Cnidaria > Anthozoa > Scleractinia > Lobophylliidae > Micromussa > Micromussa lordhowensis. The sequence continues at coordinate 2,722,297 of OZ026605.1, read as the reverse complement.
CATCATAGCCTTCTTTTATTCGCCACTCCGTGAATAATAATAATGATAATAATAATATCGCTTTGATGAACCATACGATGCTTTTGAAGTTCATTTTTCAGTTGTACAATGAGAAATAAAATGAAATATAATTATGCACCTCAGTTGTTAACATAGTGTAGCGCTGGAAAGGCTTGATGACGGAACTAGTTATGGATAATGGAAAAGAATTCCAAATTTCAGGGCTTTGTAGAGTATCACAGAGAGATGCCCTTGGAAGCAACGAACTATATAACACTAATAAAAGTGATTTTAACAATTTCAATGTTATGTTAAATAAAAACGACATTTGAAATGGAATGTCCATTTATTGTCCATTTACTCGACCACATTTTGACATCAACTGTGGTAAAATCAAGAAATGCTGCTGACTCATTTTAAAATCGTGAAAACAAGATTTTGCTGCGCCGCCTAGTTTCTGTAGGCGATCTTGGGATAATGATTTTGAAAAGCAGACATTCGTGCTCTATTTTAAATTCATGGGTCAGAACACTCGATTAGTCCTTGTCGCATAATTTCTGCTTGAGGCGCTCGTGGATATGGAATATCTCTTCGAGTGTTCAACTCGATATTTTAGGAGTGAGGGCAGCGAATCTACAAGCAACCATGCATTATTTTGTCCCTAATTATATAAACATACTACTACATAAATACACTTCTTGAACACACTAGTTATATAAACATATTACTTATTCTATAAACATACTACATAGAAAAATACTTTTTGAGGATTTTCCAAAGCTACAAGTAGCTTGTTCGTCGAAGATTTCGGAATCGATTACTTGTCTTGTTATTTACGCGGCCATGTTTAGCGAGCTGTGATGCGTGGTGGGACGACAGGTGCGCCACGTTCTCGAAGCAAAGCCACTGGTCCGTTGTGGTCTGGATCCAAAGCATTCAAGAATACTTTTGCCCAATCCCCAGATCAGTCTAAACTGCCGGCTTCGGGTTTCGTGAGAGTTAAGTTCCCTAGAAGCTCCACGAATTTCTATCATCTCACCCCCTAAATTCCCATTTGCAAAGAAAGGATAGCAGTGTTTCCTCAAGATGAATGTCTCTTAATCCGAAACAAGGTGTATATGTTGAACTGCAGTTACAGCGACATATTCCCAATAAATTCTTCTCTTGACAAACCAAACTGGGACTGAAGCAAATATTCTGATTAAATTAAACAAGATGACGGTAGACTGGAATTGAAATAAACTCTCTTTATTAACTTTCTTTAATTAAAAAGACATTATCCGAGGATGTTATTATAACTAACAATTTGTCTTGTTGATCTTATAAAAAGTCATTGTTTTCTTATTAAATATAAATTTCTCATAAATAACAATCGTACTCTAAAAACTGAAGTGCTAACCATGAAGCTAGACTGACTCAGTCAAGCACCTCGGTATCTTTTTCCGACAACAACATAAAATACTGTATAAATACTGTTTGATTAAAATATAATATATAACATCACTGATTCTTACTTATTGTACTTAAAAAAAATGAAGATAAACACTGTTAAACCTCAGAGTTGTGGCATCTCATGACTTTCAAAGTCAAACCTGCCGGTGATTTTATATCTTTGTTAGAGTTAAAGTGAATCAGGATTTAGTGGTGCCAAGGCCACCTCAACATCAAAGATTGAGAGAGAACTGGGTCACAAAGTGACTGAGTGACCCGAACATGCTCTCGTTGGCCCTCAGCAGACTGGAAAGCTACAGTCAAAGCTACCACCAATGACTCGAATGATTTCATGTAGATATTTCCGGAATGCTTTACTTTGGGGACAATTTTCCTCAGCTTGGTTACATTCTACATCATTTCGTTCCTTACAAAATTCATTTAAGTCTATTGTCAAAAAAATAAAATAAAATATGAGTTTGCCTTAGTACCTTACTTGGAAAACTGCTCGACCAAAAACGACATTTACCCAGGCAGATTTGATATAACAGTGTTGACCCTCGCTGTCTTTGTTTTGTTAAAACAATAAATGTAAGAGAAGCTCAGCTTCAAAATCCGTCATAAATATCTTTAAAAACTAATATATCGTTATTAAATAAATGTTTGGCGGTCAATAATTTAATTATTCCTGTGTTGCTGACGCAGTGTTAAATTTCAATCATAATGCATTGGTTCACACAGCGCATGAACATTTCCTCGGATATACGCTAATCTGATTGGCCCCGTTTACGAGGCGGACGTTGACCGTCTCGTCATCCAATCCCACACATTTTCTCATGCCGTACTTATCAATGGAACTTCCACAACCGGTCTGCGAAACTTTCTTACAAATGGGGAACTTTTTGACTCCGCCGCTTGCCAGCGTGACCGTCTGGAACTTGCCAGTGTAACAAGGGCCTGTAAGAGACCTCTTTTGTCTTAAAACGGGACTGGCTTCCTTCGGTTGGATCATGTTATCTGAGCTGAACTGAGACTGTACTGCTTCATGGCTTGATGAATCTAGTTCTGATAATTTAAGAACATCAACTGGATTCTTATTTGTCTCATTCAAGACCGAGGTTAATTCTTCCTCAGCTAAATCAAGCATTCTTTCAATGTTGTCGTTGTTGGTTGATGTGATAGCTCGACCATTTCCGTGGTGAAGAAAAACAGCAAGAATAACTGCAATAACCTGCAGGCCGAAAAACAACTCTGTAAGAAGTTAAATACTTCGAAAGATTGAAATCTAACATCTCTTTACAAGATCAATACACTGTTAGGTAGGCAGGTGATGAGAATAAAGAAAATCGTCAAGTAAATGAAATCGTGTTGATCTAACACCAAATTCTTAGAACCAATATTGGAAGAAATCTGTGGCAACATGGGACCAAACACTTAACTTAATGAAGTCGAGAAAGAATCTTTGAGAGGAAGTTTTGGCTTTTAGTACCTTTATAACTGTGTGTTTAGGTCTTTAAGCCGCGTGGAAGATGAAAATCAATTTGCCCATGAAGAGTAAAGTGTCAATTTAGTGTCCAACATCAGTTTGAATCAGCTATGCTCCCTTTTAAAATTGAATTTTGGATAACTTTGAAGCATTTTGTACGGTCTGTCATGAGCAAGTACAACACATTTTTACCTTAATAATCTCCATGACTTAGTTTCTTACCAACGCTTACTTGTATATATTTGTTGTCCGGTTCTTCTCGGAGAAGATTTGAAGACTATGATCTGATTCCAAGCAAGTAACTCTCACCTTAAATACAATTTTCAACGTTCCTGATTTGGCGCTGTAGCCAATAGCTAGAGACGGAAACTTCCGAGGATCCTTTAAAATTACAAATGTATTTTTGAGACCGTTTCATCCTCATGTACGTTACTTTGGAGTTTCAGCGATAACGTATTTGATTCTGTACATTTTGGTCACGTTTGTGATGTTATAGCAGTAAAGTGCTGTTAGCAACGACTTCCTTTAATTCCGTTAGTAAACTGAGAACAGGAATCTTAAGCTAAGGGCCAATAAAGTTGCTCCATTTTAGAATATGCCTACTAGGTATCACTGCTCAAGTTACAAGGAAGATATTTTTAACTGAATGGCACATAACGAAAGTCCAAAATAGTTTGACTTTTAAAAATATATGTATATTTTTTTATTATCTGAACTATTTTTGTAACAAACTCCACTTCTTTCGTTTTGCCATTTTGAAACTTTAAGTTTTTTTGATCAAGACATTTTCTTAGTTAAAGGGCAGGGAAGAGATCTGAATTCAACTCCGTCGACCGAGAACAATTATTTTTGCATTTTAGATAGGTATTACATGACGTAATTGTTGACAATCGTAATGTAACATCACGAAGGCACTTTGCTTTGATTAATTATATAAACGTTTTCGTTCTGACAGTTCTACATTCGCACATAAATCAGAGGAGTTCATTAAATTGCAGAACATAAAGAAGTCATAGAATGAAGGTCTTATCAGACCTCTGGCAAACTTTAAGGAGAGAAAAAAGCAAGTGGATAAATCTTGCAAAGTTAAATTGCAAATATTATTTTGTCTTTCAAATATCCTTCATCACAGTTTTCGAAACCATCCAAAAGCAAAAATATACTTAATTCTCTACAGTCTTAACTTGATATCAAAATATGATACTCAGGTCAACACTCTGATATGATATACGATCCCGCCTGGTAAGTAAGTAATAACAACAAGATTAAAGAAACTGTTTCGAAATTTGCTTTACCTTAACGTTATAAACTGAGGTTTCAGTTCTAGCACGAAATTATTATAAAATCAGCTCTTAAAAGAGATGTTAAAACTATTTTCGTTCAATAAGGCCTCCCGTACTCGATTGTGACGTCATTTTCGTGGATTTACATCCGGGTGTAAAATTATTACCCTGAGACGATTAAATTTTGCCTTAAGGCGGGGGTAAACCCGAAAACCGTATTTTGGCTGGGTATTATGTTTTTAATGCAAATATCTTGTTTACGTTTCAAGCAATCAAGAATCTCTATGCTCATCTCACATATCTATGTTTTGGGTTGCTTCGTAAATTTTTTGGTGATTTTTAGGTATATTTGGAGAGAAATAGTTTTTCTCAAAGGATTAGTAAAATTGATGGAAATAGGAAATTTTGAAGATTTGTTGTTGTTTTAAAATTAGAGTTTGAAATTAAAAATTGGTAGATACACTCCAAACAGTTGCTCAACAACCTGGGGTGCCATTGTGCGGTCGGGCAACTGTCTGGTGGTGTTCCATAACCCTTTTTTCCCCTTTCAACCTCTCTTTAAACTTACCAAAATTTCACTTCAATTCACCTTTACACCCGCCTTAAATCTCATTTTAACTCCTCATCCAATCTTCTTGAAGTTCAGAAATGATCACATTCATCTAAAATGTTAATTTTAAACAAATTTAAACACGTTTTATTTTGTATATGAATTGATGCTACTTCAGCCTGTTCCAGGTTCTCGGTAGTTGGAGACGAGCGAAAAAAGAGGCGAGCGAAAGTGAAATGATGGGGGACTGAGGCGTGGAAGGACCTTCCTCGCCTCAGTCTCCCCTCTTTTATTGCTCTCGCTCTTTCTTCTTGCGAGCGCCTTGAACATGCTAATGTTACTTTGGTTCTCTCTTTCCCTCCATCTCTGTAACTTAAGGTATATGAAAATAAACCTGTGAATGAACATGTTTCCGTGTTGCTACTAGCTTATCTTGGTAGCTGGTTTTCTTACCAAACTTAAAATGAACGAAACATCTCTGTCTTTTGGATGAGGGATTTGATATTTAAAACAATTATTCCCGAGTTCAGGCATCTCTGTAATAACTACAATCATGATATTTTCACCAAGCGTAATTATTAAGGTAATTATTCCTTTATCAAAAAAAAAAACAATCATGAAATTATAGACCGTCAAATCTTGGTAATTATTTTTTTTTCTAAAACGAACGACTGGAGGGGATTAAGAAACGTACACAGAAAATGACCTTAAAGCAAACAGTAATGCAGCGACTACGTGAGTGTAAAACAACATTCGTTTGATCTGTTTCGGGTGACTTTTCTTCTGAACCTCACCCTTATTTGGATTTTAAAGTTCCAAGAAGAACGTTTTCGGAGTGAACACTTGATAAGTAAGACCGTATTACGATTGCTATTCATACAGCATTTTCACTCCATACATGCAATCATAGTTAATAAAGGGGAATGGTTGTATGAATCCCGGCAAGCATCAAAGAACGAAACAAACATGGTAAGATTTATGTTGGAAGGTCCACGACCGTGCACAATCTATTTTGTTTTGCGCTCATACACTCTTCATGAATTACGTAACCGAAACGTTTTAATTGGTTAGTTCCTCAGTACGGAGTAAACAACTATTATGTTTTGTGCACGGTAAGCAAAAATAGCGAACAAAACTCTACAACAAAGAAAATTGTCGGGTTTTATATTCATTCCCCTGTATTCACTATGAATCAATCGAACATAAAAAACAAAACAAAACAAAACAAAAAAACAAAAACAGATTAAATATCTCAAATATAGAACTGGAAGTCTGTAAAAGACGTGAAAGTGCTTGTTGACTTTGAACAACTGTCAGAAAGGAATTCACTAAAAAGAGCTGGCCTGAATGCACTAAGAGAAGGCTTAAATTCAGTACTTAAATCTAGTACTTAATGCACAAGAGTCAGCCATTTAGACTCTCTTCACTTTGCGTAGGATTCATGTTCCTAATATATTCAGTGTTTCTTAACTTCTTTCAAGCAAAGTTCAAGGACATATGTTCTGGATACAGTTTGATTTTCAAATTTACGCCGTGATGTATGCAACTAACATTATTTCATATTGAGTCGGACACGGACTGCTGTCTGCTTCAGTCAAACGTCTGATTACAAACATACCCTGATTGTATGCTTATTTCAGATGGGATGACCTGTAAACAAGCTGCCACTTCCTGTTCGAAACTGGTGTTTATTGATTCAGAACATAGTAGACTAGCCCGGTAAACTTCAAAGAAACAAACAAACCGAAAAAAACCTGGCTAGGATTTATGTTGGAAGGTCCTTGACCCTGCACATCGTTTGTTTTATGTTCATTGACTATTGCATAAATTACATAATCTCAATGCTTCTATTGGTACAACAACAACAAATACAAATGTGAAGTAAGATAGCTAGGCGATTGTCCATTCAGAATTTTGTAGGTTAAGAGTAAAATCTTAAAAGTTATGCGTAACTTAACAGGAAGCCAATGCAAGTTCTTAATCACTTTATTGCATAAATTACATAATCACAATGCTTCTATTGGTTAGTTGTATGAGCAGAAACATTTGCTTTCAATCTTTGACCACTTTTTGCGCCATAGTTGAAGCCCGCCTAACCCAGAAGATCTGTCTTTTCAGAAAAATGAAAGTTTAGTTAAGTCACAGGCGAAGCTAATATCGATGAGCTTTTATTTAAGTGGAAAAGGCATAAAGCTTTACTTTTCTGATAATTTTCAACCGCCCACTTTACGGCTGCACCCTTTGAAATCCAAACTGAGCTTAGCAGCTTTGTAATATTTACATCCAACGGTAAGTGGGTGTCTTTGAAAATAGACAAGTTTGGGCATAACACTTAACCTTCATCTTAATTACCTTTTGCCCTGCATAGCCGGTTTATAGGTAATGCGGCATTTAGTATTTCATGTATTACACTCCATTGAAAATCATTGAAATAATCATCGAATTCAAGTGGCAAAAGATAAAACTTGTCTCGCATTCTGTTATTTTCAGCCCTCTTTACCCAAATGCTTTTACAATTCCCGACTTCTTTGATGGTGCGGGGGCATATAAAATTTCAGTGAAGCTGGAAGGATTCAAGGCTGGGTAAGGATCGGTTTTTAACAAGTAACCTCTTGAAGATAGTTGCAGTCATGTCGCGACATGAGTATAATTTCAGCCCTTGTGGGAAACATTGATGCAATGTAAATGCAAGTAGCCTGCCTGTTAAACCAGCACCACTGCGGGGTGGGGCTGAGGCATTTCTAACCAAGAGGCGCTCAATGGGAGAGACTTAGCTCGATTTCCATGCGTTAGAAAGCTTGTTCGCCGAAGAGTTCGGAATCGATTACTTGTCTTGTTATTTACGCGGCCATGTTTAGCCAGCTGTGACGCGTGGGTGGGATGACAGGTGCGCCACGTTCCCGAAGGAAAGCCACTGGTCCGTTGTGGTCTGGATCCAAAACATTCAAGAATACTGGTGCCCAATCCCCAGATTAGTCTGAACTGCCGGCTTCGGGTTTCGTGGGAGTTAAGTTCCATAGAAGGTCCACGAATTTCTATCATCTCACCCCCTAAATTTCCATTTGCGAAGAAAGGATAGCAGTGTTTTCTTAAGATGAACGTTTCTTAATCCGAAACAAGGTGTATATGTTGAACTGCATTTACAGCGACATATTCCCAATAAATTATTCTCTTGGCAAACCAAACTGGGACTGAAGCAAATATTCTGATCAAAATGAAATTAAACAAGATGACGGTAGACTGGAATTGAAATAAATTCTCTTTATTAACTTTCTTTAAGTAAAAAGATATTATCCGAGGATGGTATTATAACCAACATCTGTCTTGTTGATCTTATAAATAGTCATTTTTTCTCATAAAATATAAATTTATCATAAATAACAATCGTACTCTAAAAACTGAAGTGCTAACCATGATGCTAGACTGTCTCGGTCAAGCGCCTCGGCATCTTTTTCCGACAACAATATAAAATGCTGTATAAATACTGTTTGATTAAAATATAATATATAACATCACTGATTCTTAATTATAAAAAGAAATGAAGATAAACACTGTTAATCCTCAGAGTTGTTGCATCTTATGATTTTACAAGTCAAACCTGCCGTTTGATTTTATATCTTTGTTAGATTTGAAGTAAATCAGGATTAAATGGTGCCAAGCCTACCTCAACATCAAAGATTGAGAGAGAACTGGGTAACAAAGTGACTGAGTGACCCGCACATGTCTCGAAGTTGGCCCACAGCAGACTGGAAAGCTACAATGAAAGCTACCACTCGAATGATTTCATGTAGGCATTTCCGTAAATGCTCTACTTTGGGTCATCTTTACTCAGCTTGGTTACTCTCTACATCATTTCGTTCCTCACAAAATTCATTTAAGCCGATTGTCAAAAAAATAAAACTGATAAAATATCAGTTTGCCTTAGTACACTTGAGAAACTGGTCGACCAAAAACGAAATTTACCCAGGCAGATTTGATGTAACAGTGTTGACCCTCGCTGTCTTTGTTTTGTTAAAACAATAAATGTAAGAGAAGCTCAGCTTCAAAATCCGTTATAAATATCTTTAAAAACTAATATATCGTTATTAAATAAGTGTTTGCCGGTCAATAATTTAAATATTCCTGTGTTGCTGACGAAGTGTTAAATTTCAATCATGATGCATTGGTTCACGCAGCGCATGAACATTTCCTCGGATATACGCTAATCTGATTGGCTCCGTTTACGAGGCGGACGTTGACCGTCTCGTCATCCAATCCCACACATTTTCTCATGCCGTACTTATCAATGGAACTTCCACAACCGGTCTGCGAAACTTTCTTACAAATGGGGAACTTTTTGACTCCGCCGCTTGCCAGCGTGACCGTCTGGTACTTGCCTGTGTAACAAGGGCCTGTATGAGACCTCTTCTGTCTTAAAACGGGACTGGCTTCCTTCGGTTGGATTATGTTATCTGAGCTGAACTGAGACTGTACTGCTTCATGGCTTGATGAATCTAGTTCTGATAATCTAAGAACATCAGCGGGATTCTCTTCCAGTTCAGTTGGATTCTCATTTGTCTCGTTCAAGAGTGCGTTTAATTCTTCCTCAGCTAAATCAAGCATTCTTTCAATGTTAATTTTGTTGTCGTTGTTGGTTGATGTGATAGCTCGGCCATTTCCGTGGTGAAGAAAAACAGCAAGAATAACTGCAATAACCTGCAGGCCGAAAAACAACACTGTAAGAAGTTAAATACTACGAAAGATTGAAATCTAACATCTCTTTACAAGATCAATACACTGTTAAGTAGGCAGGTGCTGAGAATAAAGAAAATAATCAAGTAAATGAAATCGTGTCAATCTAACACCAAATTCTCAGAACCATTATTGGAAGAAATCTGTGGCAACATGGGACCAAGCACTTAACTTAATGAAGTCGAGAAAGGATCTTTGAGAGGAAAGTTTGGCTTTTAGTACCTTTATAACTGTTGTGTTTAGGTCTTTTAGCCGCGTGCAAGAAGAAAATCAATTTGCCCATGAAGAGTAAAGTGTCAATTTAGTGTCCAACATCAGTTTGAATTAGCTATGCTCCCTTTTAAAATTGAATTTTGGATAACTAGTTTGAAGCATTTTGTACGGTCTGTCATGAGCAAATATAACACATTCTTACCTTAATAATCTCCATGACTTAGTTTCTTACCAACGCTTACTTGTATATATTTGTTGGGTGTTCTTCTCAGAGAAGATTTGAAGACTATGATCTGATTCCAAGCAAGTAACTCTACCCTTATATACAATTTTCAACGTTCCTGATTTGGCGCTGTAGCCAATAGCTAGACACGGAAACTTCCGAGGATCGTTTAAAATTACAAATGTATTTTGGAGACCGTTTCATCCTCATGTACGTTACTTTGGAGTTTCAGCGATAACGTATTTGATTCTGTACATTTTGGTAACGTTTGTGATGTTATAGCAGTAAAATGCTGTTAGCAACGACTTCCTTTAATTCCGGTAGTAAACTGAGAACAGGAATCTTAAGCTAAGGGCCAGTAAAATTGCTCCATTTTAGAATATGCCTACTAGGTATCACTGCTCAAGTTACAAGGAAGATATTTTTAACCGAATTGCACGCAACGAAAGCAGTAGTGTAGCAGCTGTCCAAAGCTGCTTTTGTTTTATCATTGTAGCAGCTGCTATTGTGTTAAGGATAGGGGCATTGTTTCTGTTGTTTGTTCTATTGTACTCTCAAAGGGTAGCAAGCCAATCATGTGAGACCTTAGGAGAGCTGCTACATCACCCAACGAAAGTCCAAAATAGTTTGACTTTTACAGATATATATTTATTTTTTTTATTATCGGAAACTATTTTTGTAACAAACTCTACTTCTTTCGTTTTGCCATTTTGAAACTTTAAGTTTTTTTGATCAAGACATTTTCTTAGTTAAAGGGCAGGGAAGAAATCTGAATTCCATTCCGTCGAGCGAGGACAATTATTTTTGCATTTTAGATAGGTATTACATGACGTAATTGTTGACAATCGTAATGTAACATCACCAAGGCACTTTGCGTTGATTAATTATATAAACGTTTTCGTTCTGACAGTTCTACATTCGCACATAAATCAGAGGAGTTCATTAAATTGCGGAACATAAAGAAGTCATAGAATGAAGGTCTTATCAGACCTCTGGCAAACTTTGACGAGAGAAAAAACAAGTGGATAAATCTTGCAAAGTTAAATTGCAAATATTATTTTGTCTTTCAAATATCCTTCATCACAGTTTTCGAAACCATCCAAACGCAAAAATATACTTAATTCTCTATAGTCTTAACTTGATATCAAAATATGATACTCAGGTCAACACTCTGATATGATATAGGATCCCGCCTGGTAAGTAAGTAACAACAGCAAGATTAAAGAAACTGTTTCGAAATTTGCTTTACCTTCACGTTATAGACTGAGTTTTCAGTTCTAGCACGAAATTGTTATAAAATCAGCTCTTAAAAGAGATGTTAAAACTATTTTCGTTCAATAAGGCGTCCCTTTTTCGATTGTATTGCTAGGCAGTGAAGTTATTTTCGTGGATTTACAACCGGGTGTAAAATTATTACCCTGAGACGATTAAATTTTGCCTTAAATCTCATTTTAACTCCTCATCCTATCTTCTTGAAGTTCAGAAATGATCACATTCATCTAAAATGTTAATTTTGAGCTACTTTAAACACTTTTTACTTTGTATATGAATTGATGCTACTTCAGCCTGTTCCAGGTTCTCGGTAGTTGGAGACGAGCGAAAAAAGAGGCGAGCGAGAGTGAAAATGATGGGGGACTGAGGCGTGGAAGAGCCTTCCTCGCCTCAGTCTCCCCTCTTTTATTCGTCTCTCGCTCTTTCTTCTTCCGAGCGCCTTGAACATGCTAATGTTACTTTGGTTCTAACTTTCCCTCCATCTCTGTAACTTAAGGTATACGAAAATACTTTTATTTTTATAGTATATATATATTAGTTTGACTTACATACATTTTAGTATATATTTTTTGTGTTGTTGTTATTTATGATATGGTGTCCCCAATTAGCAACACCATGCTAAAGTTTTTATGACACTGGAATAAAGTTTATTATTATTATTATTAATATATTTCCGTGTTGCTATCCTAGCTTCTCTTGGTAGCTGGTTTTCTTTACCAAATTTAAAATGAACGAAACATTTAGAAACTAGCTTTTGAATGGGCGATTTGACATTTAATCAATTATTTCCGAGTTCAGGCATTTCTGTAATAACTACAATCATGATATTTTCAGCAAGCGTTAGTCGGGTAATTATTCCTTTATCAAAAAAACAATCATGAAATTATAGACCGTCAAATCTTGGTAATTATTTTTTTTCCTAAAACGAACGACTGGAGGGGATTAAGAAACGTACACAGAAAATGACCTTAAAGCAAACAGTAATGTAGCGACTACGTAAGTGTAAAACAACATTCGTTTGACCTGTTTCGGGTGACTTTACTTCTGAACCTCACCCTTATTTGGATTTTAAAGTTCCAAGAAGAACGTTTTCGGAGTGAACACTTGATAAGTAAGACCGTTTTACGATTGCTATTCATACAGCATTTTCACTCCATACATGCAATCATAGTTAATAAAGGGATCGCGGCAAACATCAAAGAACGAAACAAACATGGTATACGTAAGATTTATGTTGGAAGGTCCAGGACCGTGCACAATCTATTTTGTTTTGCGCTCATACACTCTACATGAATTACGTAACCGAAACGTTTTAATTGGTTAGTTCCTCAGTACGGAGTAAACAACGATTGTGTTTTGTGCTCGGTCAAGGAAAAAGAGCGAACAAAACTCTAGAACAAAGAAAATAGTCGGGTTTTATAATCATTCCCCTCTCAGTATTCACTATCAATCAATCGAACATAAAAAACAAAACAAAACAAAAACAGGTTAAAAATCTCAAATATAGAACTGGAAGTCTGTAAAAGACGTGAAAGTGCTTGTTGACTTGGAACAACTGTCTGAAACGAATTCACTAAAAAGAGCTGGCCTGAATCCACTAAGAGAAGGCTTTAATTCAGCACTTAAATCTAGTACTTAATGCACAAGATTCAGTCATTTAGACTGTCTACACTTTCCGTATGATTCATTTTCCTAATATATTTTTAAGGACATATGTTCTGGTTAGTTTGGTTTTCAAATTTACGCCGTGATGCATGTTTAATCCTTGCAACTAACATCATTTCATATTGAGTCGGACACGGACTCCTGTATGCTTCAGTTAAACGTCTGATTACAAACATACCCTGATTGCATGCTTATTTCAGATGGGATGATCCGTAAACAAGCTGCCACTTCCTGTTCGAAACTGGTGTTTATTGATTCAGAACATAGTAAATGGAATGGTGAAGACTAGCCCGGTAAACTTCAAAGAAACAAAAAAACAAAAAAAAAAAACTGGCTTCTTCTAAGATTTATGTTGGAAGGTCCTTGACCCTGCACATCGTTTGTTTTCTGCTCATTGTCTAATGCATAAATTACATAATCACAATGCTTCTATTGGTACAACAACAACAAATACAAATGTGAAGTAAGATAGCTAGGCGATTGTCCATTCAGAATTTTGTAGGTTAAGAGTAAAATCTTAAAAGTTATGCGTAACTTAACAGGAAGCCAATGCAAGTTCTTAATCACTTTATTGCATAAATTACATAATCACAATGCTTCTATTGGTTAGTTGCATGAGCAGAAACATTTGCTTCCAATTTTTGACCACTTTTTGCGCCATAGTTAAAGCCCTCCTAACCCAGAAGATCTGTCTTTTCAGAAAAATGAAAGTTTAGTTAAGTCACAGGCGAAGCTAATATCGATGAGCTTTTATTTAAGTGGAAAAGGCATAAAGCTTTACTTTTCTGATAATTTTCAACCGCCCACTTTACGGCTGCACCCTTTGAAATCCAAACTGAGCTGAACAGCTTATTAATTTTTACATCTAACGTTAAGTAGGTGTTTTGGAAAATAGACAAGTTTGAGTATAACACTTAACCTTCGTCTTTATTATTTTTTCCCCTGTATAGCCGGTTTATAGGTAATGCGCCATTAAGTATTTCATGTATTACACTCCATTGAAAATCATTGAAATAATCATCGAATTGAAGTGGCAAAAGATAAAAATTGTCTGGCATTCTGTTATTTTCAGCCGTCTTTACCCAAATGCTTTTAAAATTGCCGACTTCTTGATGGTGCGGGGGCATATAAAATTTCAGTGAAGCTGGAAGGATTCAAGGCTGGGTAAGGATCGGTTTTTAACAAGTAACCTCTTGAAGATAATCGCAGTCATGTCGCGACATGAGTATAATTTCAGCCCTTGTGGCAAACATTGATGAGTATAATTTCAGCCCTTGTGGCAAACATTGATGCTTAAGTTATATTCAAAATTAGTAACTTTATATTTTATCAACTTATCGTTTACATCTCTTTAAAATAAGTATAAAAGTACTGTGGTTATTGTTGAAATAAAGTGACATACTTTTTCCTACGCAAGAGGAAGAAAGTTTCTACGAAGGGAGAACATGAAGCTGGCAAAGGTCGCGTTGTATTTGGCAATACTGGTGAGAAATTGTATCGTTAATTTACTATTAATTTGTGTCATGCAGATTGGATAAGTTATGGTGGTTGGTCAAGAGCCATTACTTACCAGCGCATTGATAGATTTGAATTTGATCTTCCCGACAGCTTTTAGAAACCAGGCACAGCCCAGTTCAGTTTACTAAATCAACCCTATTTAGAGCGGGCTTTGTTCGGCCTTTCGGGGTCGGAAGCGTCTTGTGAGACCATCACCATGTAAATTTTAGATTAAAAAAGCTATGACAATAAACGTGAAGGATTTGTCAGGAACAGGTCCAAAACAGTTTCTTTTAATTTGAGCTCTAATTATGACGCGATTATTTCCAAAAAGCGGGAATCTTGGATCACAATCTTGGCTCTCACGATTCATTACAAAACATTTGGAAACCACAGAAACGCCCTGAGAAAGAGTAATTAACCAAGAAAGAAGGCTAAAAGGATCTAATAAATTTTTCAAGGACTTAAAATATTGCACAAGCATACAAAGAAATTCACTGCAACGAGAGCAAAACAAACACAATCAAAATTACTCTATCGTGTTTGTTTTTCAGATTGCTTTGACAAAGAACGGATGTTCGGCAGACCCAGCGTGGAAAACGCTGTTAGATTCAGACGAAAATGCAGAAGAAGATGCTGCAGGTAGCTTCCGTGTTAATCCAGAACCACTGCGTGCTAGAGCTGAGGCATTTCTAACTAAGAGACGCTCAATGGGAGAAAGAATGCGTTATGACGTCAGATCCCTCCATTATTGCGTGCATAAAAAGCAAAAAGTTGTTTACAACGGTGACCAGTCCTACGAGCGCTATGTATGCAAGAAAACCAGCACGCTATGCATAAGCGATAGTACCCGTCTTAGTGGCGAATGTGAGCCTAGTTCTTATAAATTCATTACTGCTCTGAACAAGTACGTAGTGTCTGGTTGTAAGTGTAAAGGCTGATTGATGAAATCAGATACTGACGCCGAAACGAGACGATCATCATAGCCTTCTTTTATTCGCCACTCCGTAAATAATAATAATGATAATAATAATATCGCTTTGATGAACCATACGATGCTTTTGAAGTTCATTTTTCAGTTGTACAATGAGAAATAAAATGAAATTATGCACCTCAGTTGTTAATATAGTGTAGTGCTGGAAAGGCTTGATGACGGAACTAGTTATGGATAGTGGAAAAGAATTACAAATTTCAGGGCTTTGATAGAGTATCATAGAGATTGTCCTTGGAAGCAACGGAATATAACAGTAATAAAAATGATTTTAACAATTTCAATGTTATTTTAAATAAAAACGACATTTGAAACGGAATGGCCATTTACATCGACCACATTTTGACATCAACTGTGGTAAAATCAAGAAATGCTGCCGACTCATTTTAAAATCGTGAAAACAAGATTTTGCTGCGCCGCCTAGTTTCTGTAGGCGATTTTGAAAAGGAGACATTCGTGCTCTATTTTAAATTCATGGGTCAGAACACTCGATTAGTCCTTGTCGCATAATTTATGCTTGAGGATATTACATAGGCGCGGGTGGATATGGAATATCTCTTTGAGTGTTCAACTCGATATTTTAGGAGTGAGGGCAGCGAATCTACAAGCAGCCATGTATAATAATAATAATTGTAATAATAATCGATATTTTAACAGGGTAACCCCTTCAGTCACAGGACTGGTATCAACGGGGGCCATGTATAACATTAAAATAAAAGAGAGTAGAAATAAATTCTAAATAAACATACATCAATAAATATTACGTATATCTCTAACAAACATAAAAAGAAGTGCTAAAATGATGGAATAAAATGATTCTAAAAAATAGCTCAAGAATAAAAAGTGGAGATAGCCGGGAAACATACATACATACATACTTTATTGGCTCGTCCCCAAGGGGCTTTTCAGAGTCAAAATACAATACCTAATTAAAACCTAAATACATGACAATGATAAAAAGATAAAAGTTAAAAAATTAAGTAAAGTAGTCATTAAAAAGCTTTTGCCTAAGTAAACGCTTGAAGACCGTTACAGATGGGCTGAGTTTAAGTGCAGGCTGCAACGCATTCCATAGAGAGGTTTGGTTCTTTGGCCACTTGCTGTGCGGAAGAGCGGAATGTCCAAGAGTTGATTATTTCTTGTATTCCTTGTTGAGACGGCGGATCTTCTGACGAGCTTAGATGTCAAATACTCGGGAGCACATCTCGTAATGCACTTGAAAACCAGAACGGCAAAACGAAAATAAAGTTGTTGCCTGATTGGTAGCCAGTGCAAGCCTTTCAGCAAAGGAGTTATGTGTTCAAACTTTTTTGCGCCGCACAAAATGCGACAAGCAAAATTCTGTACAGCTTGGAGCTTGTCAAGATTAGCTTGGGTAGTATTGCTCCAAACAGAAGAGCAATAGAATAATTTAGTAAACACTAGGGCATTTATAATAATAATTAAGGCTCGTTTATCAAAAATATACCTAACGCGGTTAATTTGGCCCAATCGTGACATGCATGAGGATACAGTAGAAACGATATGTTCATTATATGTTAAATTAGAGTCCAGTGTCACGCCAAGGTCTCTTGCAGCTTTAACGGGCTCGAGTTCCTTCCCCAAAAGAAATAGCCTAAAGTCGCTAACCTTAGCAGTCATTTGTCGGCTGCCAAATATCACTAATTTTGTTTTATCTGGATTCAGTAAAAGTTGATTATCAAAGCACCAGTTCCGAATTCTTAACAAGTCTTTATTCATCTTTGCTATCGCCGCGTGCTGATCGTGGAGTTGGAATGACATGAGTAGTTTAGTATCGTCGACGTAACACTGCGATGAACAATTTTCTGGTACAGAAGGGAGGTCATTAACATAGATGTTAAAAAGTAATGGCCCAAGGATGCTCCCTTGTGGAACGCCAGAGCTAACAGGTAGTTTGGTCGATCTGGATGCGCCAATGTCCTGTAACTTAGCAAGAAGTATTTGATGGTCAATACTGTCGAAAGCTTTACTTAAGTCAAGAAGGACAACTGCAGTTAGTTTCTTTTTGTCAATGGCATTAAGGATTTCGTCTGTTGTTTGAATGACGGATGTTTCCGTTGAATGCCACTGTTTGTTTCCGCTTTGTTTGGACGATAAACGGTCTCTCGACAGTAGATATGATGTAAGCTGATTGTGAGCGACACGCTCACAGACTTTAGAAAGGACTGGGAGCAGTGAAATCGGTCTATTATTGTTTGGAATGTCATGGTCTCCAGCTTTGGGTATCGGGGTTACTTCAGCTGTTTTCCAGGCCAAAGGAAAGATGTCAAACTCAAAGGTAGCGTTAATAATAGACGTTAACGATGGCAAGATAGCAGGTAAACAATCTTTGATCACATGGATCGGAATTTTATCAGTCCCAGGGGCTTTACCACTCGCCATTGATGTGACTATTGTTTGTACTTGTTCGCACTTCACTGCGTTGAAGGTGAACTGCTCTGACAATGGGTAGATTCTCGGAATAAATGAACATTGATTGAGAGTATATTTCGATTCCTCTGCTAATTCAGTAATTCTATCGATGGTACTCTTTCCCACACGGGAAAAGAAATTATTGAAATCATCAGCGACAATTTTGTCATCTTTGGAGTAATTCCTTTGAGAGGCGGACTTCTTAGGAATGCACAAGCGGATTGCTTTCCAGAGGCAGTTAGAGTTGTTTTTGTTGTTTACAACCTGCTCTGCGATGAAAGTTCTCTCAGCGGTCCTTATTTCATGTTTGACTTCCCGGCAAAGGTTCTTGTATACAGACCAAGCATGTGGATCTTTGTTTTTTTGAGCAACCTTCTTCCATTGGTCCCTAGATCTCATAAGGTCCCGAATTTCACAAGTTACAAAAGGGTTGGGACGTCCACGAATTTTAACTGTTTTGATGGGAGCATGTTCGTCTAATACATTGTTGAATAATAGGTTAAACGCATTCAATTTATCTTCAGGGTCGTCGAAAACGTCCAAAACGGACCAGGGTACTTGCGAAACATCAGCAAGAAATTGATCGGGCCGGTAATGTTTGAAGCTCCTTGTTGTAATATAAGTTGGCTTTTGACGTTGATTTTTTAAGCGCAGTGTAGCGCAAACAATATCGTGATCGCTTATTGAGCACGGTTTGACGGTTGTTTCCCGAACTTGTTGCTCGCTTGAGGACAAAATAACATCTATAAGTGTCTCGGTGTAAGCAGTCACTCGAGTTGGTGCTTTAACCATCTGAGATAAATTATACAAGCGACAGTACTCAAGTAGAGCTCCAGAGTCAGGGTTTTCAGGATTTAAAAGGTTACAGTTTAAATCCCCTAAAATATGTATTGGTTTGTTGTATAATGAAGCAGCAATAAAGCTAGGAGTCAAATCAGTGTCAAAACATCTCACAGGTACATCAGGCGGCCTGTAAGCAGTACAGATAACAATAGAGCGAAGGTTGCGCACTTGGACCTTAATCCAGAGCTGGTGGAAGCCAGCATCCGATACACCAGAAATATCCGAGAGAACTTCGGTCTTGTAGCTCTGTAGAATATAAATACAAACGCCGCCACCTTTCCTGTCCTGTCTATCGACACGATACAAATCATATCCTGGTATTTCTAGTTCCAAGTTCGTGACAGTATTATCCAGCCATGATTCAGAGATAGTGAAAATGTCGAACTTATTTTCGAGCACTGTCTGTTTGACTTGGATAAAGTGATCTCGGCATTTCAAAGACCGGACGTTTAGATGAGCTACTGTAATATTATTGCTGCCCGTCCTGTTTGCCTGCCTTGTGGAAGCTCCTTGATTCGGTCCCGGGTTGAGTTCAATGTCATGCAGCAGTTTGATAATCGGGTGAAAGGTAGATACATAGTCGTGATATCGGATAGTTGGCGTCGGTGATCTTTTAATCTTCGCCGACACCATCAGCCGAAGGTTAGTCCGCCATGTTGTTAGTTGAAAAGCGCGGTATTGAACCTTCTTGAAAATCGCATTTCCTGTGTATTCCTCGAGATATTTAGGATCGTGATAAGCTCCTCGCGTCTTGGGAGAGCTTTCCTTTTTAAAGCCACAGGTCTGAAGTCGAAATAGAAAAGATAAGCTGATTAATGTGATCAATATGACAGAACAGGAAAATACACGTCCGACCGCCATGTGCACTTAGACTTACGAAACCGTCCTTAGGTGGTAAAGTCTTAATGTTCATTGGAAGACTATTGAATGCCAATGCACCATGGTAGTGAAAAGACTTTTTAGCGACATCTAGATGAAATTTAGGAAGAATGATGTCAGTGATTGACGATCTAGTACATCTTTGTTGGTTGTCGCTCTGGCTGCGTAACATGAAATAGTCTTTAAAATATGAAGGAACTTCACCGATCAAGCAATTTTATTATTATTTTGTTTATTATATAAACATACTACTACATAAATACACTACTTGAACATACTAGTTATATGAACATATTACTTATTCTATAAACATACTACATAGATAAATACTTTTTGACGATTTTCCAACGTTACAAGTAGCTTGTTCGTCGAAGAGTTCGGAATCGATTACTTGTCTTGTTATTTACGCGGCCATGTTTAGCCAGCTGTGATGCGTGGTGGGACGACAGGTGCGCCACGTTCCCGAAGCAAAGCCACTTGTCCGTTGTGGTCTGGATCCAAAGCATTCAAGAATACTGGTGCCCAATCCCCAGATCAGTCTGAACTGACGGCTTCGGGTTTCGTGAGGGTTAAGTTCCCTAGAAGATCCACGAATTTCTATCATCTCACCCCCTAAATTCCCATTTGCGAAGAAAGAATAGTAGTGTTTTCTTAAGATGAATGTCTCTGAATCCGAAACAAGGTGTATATGTTGAACTGCAGTTACAGCGACATATTCCAAATAAATTCTTCTGTTGGCAAAACCAAACTGGAACTGAAGCAAATATTCTGATCAAAATGAAATTAAACAAGACGACGGTAGACAGAAATTGAAATAAACTCTCTTTATTAACTTTCTTTAATTAAAAAGATATTATCCGAGGATATTATTATAACTTACATTTGTCTTGCTGACCTTATAAATAGTCATTTGTTTCTTATTAAATATAAATTTCTCATAAATAACAATCGTACTCTAAACACTGAAATGCTAACCATGATGCTAGACTGTCTCAGTCAAGCACCTCGGCATCTTTTTCCCACAACCGTATAAAATGCTGTATAAATACTGTTTGATTAAAATATAATATATAACATTACTGATTCTTAATTATAAAAAAAATGAAGATAAACACTGTTAAACCTCAGAGTTGTGGCAACTCATGATTTTCAAAGTCAAACCTGCCGTTTGATTTTATATCTTTGTTAGATTTAAAGTGAATCAGGATTTAGTGGTTATAAATTCGTGTCCTATATACACGAAATCGAGAAACTTCATTAGAATGCCATTATCATATATAGAACTATACGGCATTTACAGTCATTAGACGTAACTTTACATCACTAAACGACGCTAGGCATTAACATACATCATTTGACATTATTAGACACTCGTCACTATCAACAGACAACATATTCCATCACTAGACATCATTCACCATCACTAGACGTAATTCACCATCACTAGACATCATTCACCATCACTAGACATCATTCACCATCACTAGACGTAATTCACCATCACTAGACGTAAGTCACCATCACTAGACATCATTCACCATCACTAGACATCATTCACCATCACTAGACGTAATTTACCATCACTGGACATCATTTTCCGTCACTAGACATCATTCACCATCACTAGACGTAATTCACCATCACTAGACGTAATTCACCATCATTAGACATCATTCACCATCACTTCACATCATTCGCCATCATTAGACGTAATTTACCATCACTGGACATCATTCTCCGTCACTAGACGTAATTCACCATCAATAGACATCATTCACCATCACTACACGTCATTCACCGTCACTAGATGTAATTCACCATCACTAGACATCATTCACCGTTACTAGACGTAATTCACCATCAGTAGACATCATTCACCATCACTACACATCGTTCACCATCACTAGACATCATTCACCATCACTAGACATCATTCACCGTTACTAGACATCATTCACCATCACTACACATCGTTCACCATCACTAGACGTCATTCACCATAACTAGACATCATTTACCATCACTAGACGTCATTTACCATCACTAGACCTCATTCACCATCACTAGACATCATTCACCATCTCTAGACATCGTCACCATCACTAGACATCATTCACCATCACTAGACATCATTCACCATCAGTAGACATCATTCACCATCAGTAGACATCATTTACCATCAGTAGACATCATTCACCATCACTAGACATCATTCACCATCACTAGACATCATTCACCATCACTAGACCTCATTCACCATCACTAGACGTAATTTGACGTAACGTAAAAGCTTACAGTTGATGCAGTTTGCCGTTAGGTTTATTCTTGAACAGTCAATCAATTTCACTCGTTTTTGGATCGGGGTTTTATATATAATAATAGGTGAGTGCGAAGATGAAATTTCAGTACTGGATAAGCTTGAATGAGGTTTTGCAAAACACTGCTTTTTTATCAGAGCAGCTTATCGCCGTAAATATCAGAAACGGAGAATTAATGTAATATTCACACACCAAGTTAACGTCTAGTGATGATGAATGACGTCTAGTGATAGTGAATGATGTGCAGTGATGTTGAATGATGTCTAGTGACGGTGAATGATGTCTAGTGATGGTGAATGATGCCTAGTGACGGTGAATGATGTCTAGTGATGGTGAATGATGTGCAGTGATGGTGAATGATGTGCAGTGATGGTGAATGATGTGCAGTGATGGTGAATGATGTTTAGTGATGGTGAATGATGTGTAGTGACGGTCAACGATGTGTAGTGATGGTGAATTACGCTTCGTGATGGTGAATGACGTCCGCTAGTGACGGTGAATAATGTCTAGTGATGGTGAATGACGTGTAGTGGTGTTGAATGACGTCTAGTGATGGTGAATGATGTCTAGTGATGGCGAATTACGTCTAGTGATGGTGAATGATGTCTAGTGATGGTGAATGATGTGCAGTGATGGTGAATGATGTTTTGTAGTGACGGTCAACGATGGGTAGTGATGGTGAATTACGCTTAGTGATGGTGAATGACGTCTAGTGATGGTGAATGACGTCTAGTGATGGTGATTGACGTCTAGTGATGTTGAATGACGTCTAGTGATGTTGAATGATGTCTAGTGATAGCGAATTACGTCTAGTGATGGTGAATGATGTCTAGTGATGGAATATGACGTCTAGTGACGGTCAACGATGTATAGTGATGGTGAATGACGTCTAGTGATGGTGAATTACGCTTAGTGATGGTGAATGATGTCTAGTGATGTTGAATGATGTCTAGTGATGGTGAATGACGTCTAGTGATGGTGAATGATGTCTAGTGATGGTGAATGACGTCCAGTGATCTTGAATGATGTCTAGTGATGGTGAATGACGTCTAGTGATGGTGAAGGATGTCTAGTGATGGTGAATGACGTCCAGTGATGGTGAATGATGTCTAGTGATGGTGAATGACGTCCAGTGATGGTGAATGATGTCTAGTGATGGTGAATGACGTCTAGTGATGGTGAAGGATGTCTAGTGATGGTGAATGACGTCCAGTGATGGTGAATGATGTCTAGTGATGGTGAAGGATGTCTAGTGACGGTGAATTACGTCTAGTGATGTTGAATGATGTCTGGTTATGGTGAATTACGTCTAGTGATGGTGAATGATGTCTAGTGATGGTGAATGATGTCTAGTGATGGAATATGATGTCTGTTGATAGTGAACAGTGTCTAATAATGTCAAATGATGTATATTAATGCCTAGTGTCGTTTAGTGATGTAAAGTTACGTCTAATGACTCTAAATGACGTGTAGTTCCATATATGGTAATGGAATTATTATGAAGTTTCTCCATTTCGTGTATATAGGACACGAATTTATTACCGATTTAGTGGTGCCAAGTCTACCTCAACATCAAAGATTGAGAGAGAACTGGGTAACAAAGTGACTGAGTGACCCGCACATGTCTCGAAGTTGGCCCACAGCAGACTGGAAAGCTACAATGAAAGCTACCACTCGAATGATTTCATGTAGGCATTTCCGTAAATGCTCTACTTTGGGTCAACTTTGCTCAGCTTGGTTATTCTCTACATCATTTCGTTCCTTACAAAATTCATTTAAGTCTATTGTCAAAAAAATAAAATAAAATATCAGTTTGCCTTTGTACCTCACTTGAAACACGACATTTACCCAGGCAGATTTGATATAACAGTGTTGACCCTCGCTGTCTTTGTTTTGTTAAAACTATAAATGTCAGAGAAGCTCAGCTTCAAAATCCCTTATAAATATCTTTAAAAACTAATATATCGTTATTAAATAAATGTTTGCCGTCGAATAATTTAAATATTCCTGTGTTGCTGACGCAGTGTTAAATTTCAATCATAATGCATTGGTTCACGCAGCGCATGAACATTTCCTCGGATATACTCTAATCTGATTGGCCCCGTTTACGAGGCGGACGTTGACTGTCTCGTCATCCAATCCCACACATTTTCTCATGCCGTACTTATCAATGGAACTTCCACAACCGGTCTGCGAAACTTTCTTACAAATGGGGAACTTTTTGACTCCGCCGCTTGCCAGCGTGACCGTCTGGTACTTGCCAGTGTAACAAGGGCCTGTATGAGACCTCTTCTGTCTGAAAAAGGGTCTGGCTTCCTTCGGTTGGATCATGTTATCTGAGCTGAACTGAGACTGTACTGCTTCATGGCTTGATGAATCTAGTTCTGATAATCTAAGAACATCAGCGGGATTCTCTTCTCGTTCAGTTGGATTCTCATTTGTCTCGTTCAAGAGTGCGTTTAATTCTTCCTCAGCTAAATCAAGTATTGTTTCAATGTTAATTTTGTTGTCGTTGTTGGTTGATGTGATAGCTCGACCATTTCCGTGGTGAAGAAAAACAGCAAGAATAACTGCAATAACCTGCAGGCCGTAAAACAACACTGTAAGAAGTTAAATACTTCGAAAGATTGAAATCAAACATCTCTTTACAAGATCAGTACACTGTTAAGTAGGCAGGCGATGAGAATAAAGAAAATAATCAAGTAAATGAAATCGTGTTGATCTAACACCAAATTCTCAGAACCAATATTTGAAGAAATCTGTTGCAACATGGGACCAAACACTTAACTTAATGAAGTCGAGAAAGAATCTTTGAGAGGACGTTTTGGCTTTTAGTACCTTTATAACTGTGTGTTTAGGTCTTTACTGAGCTGCGTGGAAGATGAAAATCAATTTGCCCATGAAGAGTTTTAGTGTCCAACATCAGTTTGAATCAGCTATGCTCCCTTTTAAAATTGAATTTTGGATAACTTTGAAGCATTTTGTGCGGTCTGTCATGAGCAAGTATAACACATTCTTACCTTAATAATCTCCATGACTTAGTTTCTTACCAACGCTTACTTGTATACATTTGTTGTCTGTTCTTCTCAGAGAAGATTTGAAGACTATGATCTGATTCCATCGTTCCTGATTTGACGCTGTAGCCAATAGCTAGAGAGGGAAACTTCCGAGGATCGTTTAAAATTACAAATGTATTTTGGAGACCGTTTCATCCTCATGTACGTTACTTTGGAGTTTCAGCGATAACGTATTTGATTCTGTACATTTTGGTAACGTTTGTGATGTTATAGCAGTAAAGTGCTGTTAGCAACGACTTCCTTTAATTCCGGTAGTAAACTGAGAACAGGAATCTTAAGCTAAGGGCCAATAAAGTTGCTCCATTTTAGAATATGCCTACTAGGTATCACTGCTCAAGTTACAAGGAAGATATTTTTAACTGAATGGCACGCAACGAAAGTTCAAAATAGTTTGACTTTTAAAAATATATGTATATTTTTTTATTATCTGAACTATTTTTGTAACAAACTCCACTTCTTTCGTTTTGCCATTTTGAAACTTTAAGTTCTTTTGATCAAGACATTTTCTTAGTTAAAGGGCAGGGCAGAGATCTGAATTCCACTCCGTCGAGCAAGGACAATTATTTTTGCATTTTAGATAGGTATTACATGACGTAATTGTTGACAATCGTAATGTAATATCACCAAGGCACTTTGCTTTGATTAATTATATAAACGTTTTCGTTCTGACAGTTCATCATTCGCACATAAATCAGAGGAGTTCATTAAATTGCAGAACATAAAGAAGTCATAGAATGAAGGTTTTATCAGGCCTCTGGCAAACTTTGACGAGAGGAAAAAAAATGGATAAATCTTGCAAAGTTAAATTGCAAATATTATTTTGTCTTTCAAATATCCTTCATCACAGTTTTCGAAACCATCCAAACGCAAAAATATACTTAATTCTCTACAGTCTTAACTTGATATCAAAATATGATACTCAGGTCAATACTCTGATATCATATACGATCCCGCTTGGTAAGTAAGCAATAACAGCAAGATTAAAGAAACTGTTTCGAAATTTGCTTTACCTTAACGTTATAAACTGAGTTTTCAGTTCATACACGAAATTATTGTAAAATCAGCTCTTAAAAGAGATGTTAAAACTATTTTCGTTCAATAAGGCGTCCCTTATTCGACTGTATTGCTAGGCAATGACGTGATTTACATCCGGGTGTAAAATTCCCAATCATTGGTGAACACGTTGTCATCATTTTCTTGACACAATAGGTTACCATAGCAACAGTATGACCTCTGAAAACACCCTTAATTACAGCTTTAGGGGCTTATAATTCAAAAACGGCACGGTAAAAATTTTTTATATTATCAACTTTTGATAAGCATGATAAGACGCAACTTTTGGCAAAGTTTAAAAAAATTCTGTACATGGGGTTCAGAGCCACCTTAAATTTTCGAACATTTATGTAGCATCAAATGATAAACAGTGGTTATAACGACCTATCCAAATATAAGTGTTGGAAACTGTTTTGAGCCACCTTAAATCTCATTTTAACTCCTCATCCGATCTTCTGAAGTTCAGAAATGACCACATTAATCTAAAATGTTAATTTTGAGCAAATTTAAACACTTTTTATTTTGTGTATGAATTGATGCTACTTTAGCCTGTTCCAGGTTCTCGGTAGCTGGAGGCGAGCGAAAAAAGAGGCGAGCGAGAGTGAAAATGATGGGGGACTGAGACTGGAAGGGCCTTCCTCGCCTCAGTCTCCCCTCTTTTATTTCTCTCGCTCTTTCTTCTTCCAAGCGCCTTGAACATGCTAATGTTACTTTGGTTCTCTCTTTCCCTCCATCTCTGTAACTCAAGGTATATGAAAATAAACCTGCGAATGAACATGTTTCCGTGTTGCTATCCTAGCTTATCTTGGTAGCTGGTTTTCTTTACCAAATTTAAAATGAACGAAACATTTAGAAACTGGCTTTTGAATGGGCGATTTGACATTTAATTGTGTCAATAACAAAATGCTTAAATCTGATTGGTTCTTTAAAGCCCTCATTTATGGCTTAATTTGGCTGTTGCAACATCAAAACTGTCCGATTTGACCTGTCCGATTACTAACAGTCTGTAATCGGACAGGTCAAATCGGACAGTTCAACGGCCAATAAAAGTTAAGCACCAAATCTAAGTAACCAATGAAATTTTACTACCTAGCTAATGCTAGCCAATCAAAACCAAGGAAAAAATTTGACCAGGTTTCCCAGCTCCAGCTAGAGAACAAAGATGGACGAAATTAGCTGTTTCAGTAACATTTATTCGATATGTTTTCTTTAGAATTTGACAACCTGTTCAGCACTATTGATTTTGAAAGCTTTGAGAGTACAGAAAACGAAACACTGACGGAAATTAACAATACGAGTAACACGACAAACACAGCAAGCGAGCGACCTGCCTTGACAGAAACAACAAAGAGTTTCATGCATTTTGTTATTGACACAATTAATTGGTAATAGTACTTCGTGTCGTACAATTCAGGGGTAATCGTGCTTGTAATTTCAAATCGGCCTCACGCTGCGCGCTCGGCCGATTTGAAATTACTCGCCCAATTACTCCCTGAATTGTACTCCACTCAGTCCTATTACCATTACTAATCAATTATTTCCGAGTTCAGGCATTTCTGTAATAACTACAATCATGATATTTTCAGCAAGCGTAATTATTAAGGTAATTATTCCTTTATCAAAAAAAAAACCAATCATAAATTATAGACCGTCAAATCTTGGTAATTATTTTTTTCTAAAACGAACGACTGGAGGGGATTAAGAAACGTACACAGAAAATGACCTTGAAGAAAACAGTAATGTAGCGACTACGTGAGTGTAAAACAACATTCGTTTGACCTGTTTCGGGTGACTTTTCTTCTGAACCTCACCCTTATTTAGATTTTAAAGTTCCAAGAAGAACGTTTTCGGAGTGAACACTTGATAAGTAAGACTATTACGATTGCTATTCATACATCATTTTCACTCCATACATGCAATCATAGTTAATAAAGGGGAATGGTTGTATGAATCGCGGCAAACATCAAAGAACCAAACAAACACGGTAAGATTTATGTTGGAAGGTCCACGACCGTGCACAATCTTTTTTGTTTTGCGCTCATACACTCTACATGAATTACGTAACCGAAACGTTTTAATTGGTTAGTTCCTCAGTACGGAGTAAACAACTATTGTGTTTTGTGCTCGGTCAAGGAAAAAGAGCGAACAAAACTCTAGAACAAAGAAAATAGTCGGGTTTTATAATCATTCCCCTCTATTCACTATGAATCAATGGAACATTAAAAACAAAACAAAACAAAAACAGATTAAATATCTCAAATATAGAACTGGAAGTCTGTAAAAGACGTGAAAGTGCTTGTTGACTTGGAGCAACTGTCTGAAACGAATTCACTAAAAAGAGCTGCCCTGAATCCACTAAGAGAAGGCTTTAATTCAGCACTTAAATCTAGTACTTAATGCACAAGATTCAGTCATTTAGACTGTCTACACTTTCCGTATGATTCATTTTCCTAATATATTCAGTGTTTCTTAACTTCCCTCAAGCAAAGTTAGTTTGGTTTTCAAATTTACGCCGTGATGCATGTTTAATCCTTGCAACTAACATCATTTCATATTGAGTCGGACACGGACTCCTGTATGCTTCAGTTAAACGTCTGATTACAAACATACCCTGATTGCATGCTTATTTCAGATGGGATGATCCGTAAACAAGCTGCCACTTCCTGTTCGAAACTGGTGTTTATTGATTCAGAACATAGTAAATGGAATGGTGAAGACTAGCCCGGTAAACTTCAAAGAAACAAAAAAACAAAAAAAAAAACTGGCTAAGATTTATGTCGGAAGGTCCTTGACCCTGCACATCGTTTGTTTTATGCTCATTGTCTAATGCATAAATTTCATAATCACAATGCTTCTATTGGTTAGTTGTATGAGCAGAAACATTTGCTTTCAACCTTTGACCACTTTCTGCGCAAGGGTTAAAGCCCTCCTAACCCAGAAGATCTGTCTTTTCAGAATAATGAAAGTTTAGTTAAGTCACAGGCGAAGCTAATATTGATGAGCTTTTAATTAAGTGGAAAAGGCATAAAGCTTTACTTTTCTGATAATTCTAACCGCTCACTTTACGGCTGCACCCTTTGAAATCCAAACTGAGCTGAACAACTTTGTAATATTTACATCCAAAGGTAAGTGGGTGTTTTTGAAAAATAGACAAGTTTGAGCATAACACTTAACCTTCATCTTTATTACTTTTTCCCCTGCATAGCTGGTTTATAGGTAATGCGCCATTAAGTATTTCATGTATTACACTCCATAGAAAATCATTGAAATAAACCATCGAATTCAAGTGGCAAAAAGATTAAACTTGTCTCGGATCCTGCTATTTTCAGCCCCACTTTACCCAAATGCTTTTAAAATTGCCGACTTCTTGATGGTGCGGGGGCATATAAAATTTCAGTGAAGCTGGAAGGATTCAAGGCTGGGTAAGGATCGGTTTTTAACAAGTAACCTCTTGAAGATAATTGCAGTCATGTCGCGACATGAGCATAATTTCAGCCCTTGTGGCAAACATTGATGCTTAAGTTATATTCACACTTAGTAACTTAATATTTTATCAACTTATCGTTTACATCTCTTTAAAATAAGTATAAAAGTACTGTGGTTATTGTCGAAATGAAGTGACATACTTTTTCCTACGCAAGAGGAAGAAAGTTTCTACGAAGGGAGAACATGAAGCTGGTAAAGGTCGCGTTGTATTTGGCAATACTGGTGAGAAATTGTATCGTTAATTTACTATTAATTTGTGTCCTACAGATTGGGTAAGTTATGGTGGTTGGTCAAGAGACATGACTTACCAGCGCATTGATAGATTTGAATTTGATCTTCCCGACAGTTTTTCGAGAAAATAGGCACAGCCCAGTTTTACTAAATCAATCCTATTTAGAGCGGGCTTTGTTCGGCCTTCCGGGGTCGGAAGCGTCTTGTGAGACCATCACCATGTAAATTTTAGATCAAAGAAGCTATCACAATAAACGTGAAGGATTTGTAACAGGTGCAAAACAGTTTCTTTTGAGCTCTCCGTTGCATTATGACGCCATTATTTCCAAAAAGCAGGAATCTTGGATCACAATCTTGGCTCTCATGATTCTTTACAAAACATTTGGAAACCACCGAAACGCCCTGACAAAGAGTAATTAAGCAATAAAGAAGGCTAAAGGCATCTAGAAAACTAAAAGTTACGGCGAAAGTTCTCTTCATTTTCTGTTTAAAACGGGAAAATGAATGAAAACATGAAAATGAAAGCATGCCTGTCAAAATGCTGTTGGTATAAGTAACCAAATTACTTCGAGTGAAATTTGGAATAAATAAGCGCAAGTAAATTTTGAAAGAACTAAAAATATTGCACGGGCATACATTCACTGCAACGAGGCCAAAACAAAAACAATCAAAATTTACTCAATCGTGTTTATTTCTCAGATTGCTTTGACAAAGAACGGATGTTCGGCAGACCCAGCGTGGAAAACGCTGTTAGATTCAGGCGAAAATGCAGAAGAAGATGCTGCAGATAGCCTGCATGTTAAACCAGCACCACTGCGGTCTAGAGCTGAGGCATTTCTGACCAAGAGACGCACAATGGGAGAAAGAATGCGTTATGACATCAGATCCCTCGATCCTTGCGTGCTTAAAGTGCAAACAGTTGTTTACAACGGTGACCAGGACTACAAGCGCTATGTATGCGCGACACACGACATCCGATGCATAAACCATAGAACCCGTCTTAGTGGCGAATGTGAGCCTAGTTCTTATAAATTCATTACTGCTCTGAACAAGCACGTAGTGTCAGGCTGTAAGTGTAAAGACTGATTGATGAAATCAGATACTGACGTCGAAACGAGACGATCATCATAGCCTTCTTTTATTCGCCACTCGATAAATAATAATAATAATAATAATAATAATAATATTAATAATAATAATAAT
Organism: Micromussa lordhowensis; assembly: GCA_964020085.1. Taxonomy (NCBI): domain Eukaryota; kingdom Metazoa; phylum Cnidaria; class Anthozoa; order Scleractinia; family Lobophylliidae; genus Micromussa; species Micromussa lordhowensis. The sequence goes on along the minus strand of OZ026605.1, from coordinate 2,691,432 downwards.
ATTAATAATAATAATAATATTAATAATAATAATAATATTAATAATAATAATAATAACAATAATAATAATCGCTTTGATGAACCATACGATGCTTTTGAAGTTCATTTTTCAGTTGTACAATGAGAAATAAAATGAAATTATGCACCTCAGTTGTTAATATAGTGTAATGCTGGAAAGACCTGATGACGGAACTAGTTATGGATAATGGAAAAGAATTCCAAATTTCAGGGCTTGATAGAGTATCACAGAGATGCCCTTGGAAGCAATGAACTATAACACTAATAAAAGTGATTTTAACAATTTCAATGTTATTTTAAATAAAAACGACATTTGAAACGGAATGTCCATTTACATCGACCACATTTTGACATCAACTGTGGTAAAATCAAGAAATGCTGCTGACTCATTTTAAAATCGTGAAAACAAGATTTTGCTGCGCCGCCTAGTTTCTGTAGGCGATCTTGGGATAATGATTTTGAAAAGCAGACATTCGTGCTCTATTTAACAATTAGACTGCGAGCCCGAGTTTTCTACGAGCAGATAGTCAACGAGGCGCAGCCGAGTTGACTATCGCTCGTAGAAAACGAGGGCGAGTAGTCTAATTGTTTTAGTATAAATTTACCGTAGTCTCATTGCATAAAAAGAAAAAAAGTCAAGTATCGCGTAGAAAAGAACTGTTTTATTATGTTACATCAGGTTCAAACGTGACGCGCGATGTGCACTGATGCGTAACTGTTGACTATCAGCAGATAGTCGACGGTAATATAGCCAATCTCATTCACAATAGACTACGGTAAATTTATACTAATTTAAATTGAAGGGTCAGAACACTCGATTAGTAATTGTCGCATAATTTATGCTTGAGGATATTACATAGGCGCGCGTGGATATGGAATATCTCTTTGAGTGTTCAACTCGATATTTTAGGAGTGAGGGCAGCGAATCTACAAGCAACCATGTATTATTTTGTTTATTATATAAACATACTACTACATAAATACACTATTTGAACATACTAGTTATATGAACATATTACTTATTCTATAAACATACTACATAGAAAAATACTTTTGGACGATTTTCCAAAGCTACAAGTAGCTTGTTCGTCGAAGAGTTCGGAATCGATTACTTGTCTTGTTATTTACGCGGCCATGTTTAGCCAGCTGTGATGCGTGGTGGGACGACAGGTGCGCCACGTTCCCGAAGCAAAGCCACTGGTCCGTTGTGGTCTGGATCCAAAGCATTCAAGAATACTGGTGCCCAATCCCCAGATCAGCCTGAACTGCCGGCTTCGGGTTTCCTGAGGGTTAAGTTCCCTACAAGGTCCACGAATGTCTATCATCTCACCCCGTAAATTCCCATTTGCTTAGAAAGGGTAGCAGTGTTTTCGTAAGATGAATGTCTCTGAATCGGAAACAAGGTGTATATGTTGAACTGCAGTTACAGCGACATCCCAATAAATTATTCTCTTGGCAAACCAAACTGGGACTGAAGGAAATATTCTGATCAAAATAAAATTAAAGAACATGACGGTAGACTGGAATTGAAATAAACTCTCTTTATTAACTTTCTTTAATTAAAAAGATATTATCCGAGGATGTTATTATAACTAACAATTTGTCTTGTTGACCTTATAAATAGTCATTTTTTCTTATTAAATATAAATTTCTCATAAATAACAATCGTACTCTAAAAACTGAAGTGCTAACCATGAAGCTAGACTGTCTCGGTCAAGCACCTTGGCATCCTTTTCCGACTACAGTAAAAAATACTGTATAAATACTGTTTGATTAAAATATCATATATAACATCACTGATTCTTAATTATTAAATGAAGATAAACACTGTTAAACCTCAGAGTTGTGGCATCTCATGATTTTCCAAGTCAAACCTGCCGTTTGATTTTATATCTTTGTTGGATTTGAAGTAAATGAGGATTTAATGGTGCCAAGCCTACCTCAACATCAAAGATTGAGAGAGAACTGGGTAACAAAGTGACTGAGTGACCCGCACATGTCTCGAAGTTGGCCCACAGCAGACTGGAAAGCTACAATGAAAGCTATCACTCGAAGGACTTCATGTATGCATTTCTGTAAATACTCTACTTTGCGGTCAATTTTGCTCAGCTTGGTTACTCTCTACATCATTTCGTTCCTTACAAAATTCATTTAAGCCGATTGTCAAAAAAATGAAATAAAATATCAGTTTGCCTTAGTACCTCACTTGAAAAACTGCTCGACCAAAAACGAAATTTACCCAGGCAGATTTGATATAACAGTGTTGACCCCCGCTGTCTTTGTTTTGTTAAAACTATAAATGTCAAAGAAGCTCAGCTTCAAAATCCGTTATAAATATCTTTAAAAACTAATATATCGTTATTAAATAAGTGTTTGCCGGTCAATAATTTAATTATTCCTGTGTTGCTGACGCAGTGTTAAATTTCAATCATGATGCATTGGTTCACGCAGCGCATGAACATTTCCTCGGATATACGCTAATCTGATTGGCCCCGTTTACGAGGCGGACGTTGACCGTCTCGTCATCCAATCCCACACATTTTCTCATGCCGTACTTATCAATGGAACTTCCACAACCGGTCTTCGAAACTTTCTTACAAATGGGGAACTTTTTGACTCCGCCGCTTGCCAGCGTAACCGTCTGGTAGCTGCCAGTGTAACAAGGGCCTGTATGAGACCTCTTCTGTCTGAAAAAGGGTCTGGCTTCCTTCGGTTGGATCATGTTATCTGAGCTGAACTGAGACTGTACTGCTTCATGGGTTGATGAATCTAGTTCTGATAATCTAATAATATCAGCTGGATTCTCTTCTAGTTCAGTTGGATTCTCATTTGTCTCATCCAAGGCCGTGTTTAATTCTTCCTCAGCTAAATCAAGCATTGTTTCAATGTTGTCGTTGTTGGTTGATGTGATAGCTCGGCCATTTCCGTGGTGAAGAAAAACAGCAAGAATAACTGCAATAACCTGCAGGCCGAAAAACAACACTGTAAGAAGTTAAATACTACGAAAGATTGAAATCTAACATCTCCTTACAAGATCAATACACTGTTGAGTAGGCAGGTGATGAGAATAAAGAAAGTAATCAAGTAAATGAAATCGTGTTGATCTAACACCAAATTCTCAGAACCATTATAGCAAGAAATCTGTGGCAACATGGGACCAAACAGTTAACTTAATGAAGTCGAGAAAGGATCTTTGAGAGGAAGTTTTGGCTTTTAGTACCTTTATAACTGTTGTGTTTAGGTCTTTAAGCCGCGTGCAAGATGAAAATCAATTTGCCCATGAAGAGTAAAGTGTCAATTTAGTGTCCAACATCAGTTTGAATCAGCTATGCTCCCTTTTAAAATTGAATTTTGGATAACTTTGAAGCATTTTGTACGGTCTGTCATGAGCAAGTATAACACATTCTTACCTTAATAATCTCCATGACTTAGTTTCTTACCAACGCTTACTTGTATATATTTGTTGATTTGAAGACTATGATCTGATTCCAAGCAAGTAACTCTCCCCTTAAATACAATTTTCAACGTTCCTGATTTGGCGCTGTAGCCAATAGCTAGACACGGAAACTTCCGAGGATCGTTTAAAATTACAAATGTGTTTTGGAGACCGTTTCATCCTCATGTACGTTACTTTGGAGTTTCAGCGATAACGTATTTGATTCTGTACATTTTGGTAACGTTTGTGATGTTATAGCAGTAAAGTGCTGTTAGCAACGACTTCCTTTAATTCCGGTAGTAAACTAAGAACAGGAATCTTAAGCTAAGGGCCAATAAATTTGCTCCATTTTAGAATATGCCTACTAGGTATCACTGCTCAAGTTACAAGGAAGATATTTTTAACTGAATGGCACATAACGAAAGTCCAAAATAGTTTGACTTTTAAAGATATATATTTATTTAACTATTTTTGTAACAAACTCTTCTTCTTTCGTTTTGCCATAACATAGCGCCAGTAGAATTTTGAAACTTTAAGTTCTTTTGATGAAGACATTTTCTTAGTTAAAGGGCAGGGAAGAGATCTGAATTCCACTCCGTCGAGCGAATTTTGTTATCAGTTTTTAAATTATTATTTTTGCATTTCAGATAGCTATTTCATGACGTAATTGTTGACAATCGCAATGTAACATCACCAAGGCACTTTGCTTTGATTAATTATATAAACGTTTTCGTTCTGACAGTTCTACATTCGCACATAAATCAGAGGAGTTCATTAAATTGCAGAACATAAAGAAGTCATAGAATAAAGGTCTTATCAGGCCTCTGGCAAACTTTGACGAGAGAAAAAAAATGGATAAATCTTGCAAAGTTAAATTGCAAATATTATTTTGTCTTTCAAATATCCTTCATCACAGTTTTCGAAATCATCCAAAAGCAAAAATATACTTAATTCTCTACAGTCTTAACTTGATATCAAAATATAATACTCAGGTCAATACTCTGATATGATATACGATCCCGCCTGGTAAGTAAGTAACAACAGCAAGATTAAAGAAACTGTTTCGAAATTTGCTTTACTTTAACGTTATAAACTGAGTATTCAGTTCTAGCACGAAATTATTATAAAATCAGTTCTTAAAAGAGATGTTAAAACTATTTTCGTTCAATAATGCGTCGATCCTTATTCGACTGTATTACTAGGCAATGACGTCATTTTCGTGGATTTACATCCGGGTGTAAAATTATTATTATTATATAGAGTAAATTTAAACACTTTTTATTTTGTGTATGAATTGATGCTACTTCAGCCTGTTCCAGGTTCTCGGTAGCTGGAGACGAGCGAAAAAAGAGGCGAGCGAGAGTGAAATGATGGGGGACTGAGGCGTGGAAGGGCCTTCCTCGCCTCAGTCTCCCCTCTTTTATTGCTCTCGCTCTTACTTCTTCCGAGCGCCTTGAACATACTAATGTTACTTTGGTTCTCTCTTTCCCTCCATCTCTGTAACTTAAGGTATATGAAGATAAACCTGCGAATGAACATGTTTCCGTGTTGCTATCCTAGCTTATCTTGGTAGCTGGTTTTCTTTACCAAATTTAAAATGAACGAAACATTTAGAAACTTCTGGCTTTTGGATGAGCGATTTGACATTTAAAACATTTATTCCCGAGTTCAGGCATTTCTGTAATAACTACAATCATGATATTTTCAGCAAGCGTTAGGCAGGTAATTACTGATTCCTTTATCAAAAAAAAAAACAATCATGAAATTATAGACCGTCAAATCTTGGTAATTATTTGTTTTTCTTAAACGAACGACTGGAGGGGATTAAGAAACGTACACAGAAAATGACCTTAAAGCAAACAGTAATGTAGCGACTACGTGAGTGTAAAACAACATTCGTTTGATCTGTTTCGGGTGGCTTTACTTCTGAACCTCACCTTTATTTGGATTTTAAAGTTCCAAGAAGAACGTTTTCGGAGTGAACACTTGATAAGTAAGACCGTATTACGATTGCTATTCATACAGCATTTTCAGTCCATACATGCAATCATAGTTAATAAAGGGGAATGGTTGTATGAATTCCGGCAAACATCAAAGAACGAAACAAACATGGTAAGATTTATGTTGGAAGGTCCACGACCGTGCACAATCTTTTTGCGCTCATACACTCTACATGAATTACGTAACCGAAACGTTTTAATTGGTTAGTTCCTCAGTACGGAGTAAACAACTATTGTGTTTTGTGCTCGGTCAAGGAAAAATAGCGAACAAAACTCTAGAACAAAGAAAATAGTCGGGTTTTATATTCATTCCCCTCTCAGTATTCAGTATGAATCAATCGAACATAAAAAACATAACAAAAACAGATTAAATATCTCAAATATAGAATTGGAAGTCTGTAAAAGACGTGAAAGTGCTTGTTGACTTGGAACAACTGTCTGAAACGAATTCACTAAAAAGAGCTGGCCTGAATGCACTAAGAGAAGGCTTAAATTCAGTACTTAAATCTAGTACTTAATGCACAAGATTCAGTCATTTAGACTGTCTACACTTTCCGTATGATTCATTTTCCTAATATATTCAGTGCTTCTTAACTTCTCTCAAGCAAAGTTCAAGGACATGTTCTGGTTACAGTTTGGTTTTCAAAAATTTACGCCGTGATGCATGTTTAATCCTTGCAACTAACATCATTTCATATTGAGTCGGACACGGACTCCTGTCTGCTTGAGTTAAACGTCTGATTACGTCTGATTACAAACATACCCTGATTGCATGCTGCTACTTCCTGTTCGAAACTGGTGTTTATTGATTCAGAACATAGTAAATGGAATGGTTAAGACTAGCCCGGTAAACTTCAAAGGAACAAACAAACAAGAAAAAACTGGCTAGGATTTATGTTGGAAGGTCCTTGACCCTGCACATCGTTTGTTTTATGCTCATTGTCTAATGCATAAATTACATAATCACGATGCTTCTATTGGCTAGTTGTATGAGCAGAAACATTTGCTTTCAATCTTTGACCACTTCTTGCGCAATAGTCGAAGCCCGCCTAACCCAGAAGATCTGTCTTTTCAGAAAAATGAAAGTTTAGTCAAGTCACAGGCGAAGCTAATATCGATGAGCTTTTAATTAAGTGGAAAAAGCATAAAGCTTTACTTTCCTGATAATTTTCAACCGCCCACTTTACGGCTGCACCCTTTGAAATCCAAACTGAGCTGAACAACTATTAATTTTTGCATCCAACGTTAAGTAGGTGTTTTTGAAAATAGACAAGTTTGGACATAACACTTAACCTTCATCTTTATTACTTTTTCCCCTGCATAGCCGTTGGATAGGTAATGCGCCATTTAGTATTTCATATATTACACTCCATTGAAAATCATTGAAATAATCATCGAATTCAAGTGGCAAAAGATTAAAATTGTCTCGCATTCTGTTATTTTCAGCCCTCTTTACCCAAATGCTTTTAAAATTGCCGACTTCTTGATGGTGCGGAGGCATATAAAATTTCAGGGAAGCTGGAATGATTCAAGGCTGGGTAAGGATCGGTTTTTAACAAGTAACCTCTTGAAGATAATTGCAGTCATGTCGCGGCATGAGTATAATTTCAGCCCTTGTGGCAAACATTGATGCTTAAGTTATATTCACACTTAGTAACTTAATATTTTATCAACTTATCGTTTACATCTCTTTAAAATAAGTATAAAAGTACTGTGGTTATTGTCGAAATAAAGTAACATACTTTTTCCTACGCAAGAGGAAGAAAGTTTCTACGAAGGGAGAACATGAAGCTGGTAAAGGTCGCGTTGTATTTGGCAATACTGGTGAGAAATTGTATCGTTAATTAACTATTAATTTGTGTCCTGCAGATTGGGTAAGTTATGGTGGTTGGTCAAGAGCCATGACTTACCAGCGCATTGATAGATTTGAATTTGATCTTCCCGACAGTTTTTAGAAACCAGGCACAGCCCAATTTTACTAAATCAGGTCCAAAACAGTTGCCTTTGAGCTCTCCGTAGCATTATGACGCCATTATTTCCAAAAAGCAGGAATCTTGGATCACAATCTTGGCTCTCACGGTTCTTTACAAAAGATTTGGAAACCACCAAAGCGCCCTGACAAAGAGTAATTAAGCAATAAAGAAGGCTAAAGGCATCTAGAAAACTAAAAGTTACGGCGAAAATTCGATTTGTTTTCTGTTTAAAACAGGAAAAGGAATTTGTAAAACATGCCTGTCAAAATGCTATTGGTATAGATAACCAAATTACTTCGAGTGAAATTTGGAATAAATAAGCGCAAGTAAATTTTTAAAGAACTAAAAATATTGCACGGGCATACATTCACTGCAACGAGAGCAAAACAAAAACAATCAAAATTTACTCTATCGTGTTTATATATTTCTCAGATTGCTTTGACAAACGACGGATGTTCGGCAGACGCAGCGTGGAAAACGCTGTTAGATTCAGACGAAAATGCAGAAGAAGATGCTGCAGGTATCCTGCATGTTAAACCAGAACCACTGCGTGCTAGAGCTGAGGCATTTCTAACCAAGAGACGCACAATGGGAGAAGGAATGCGTTATGACGTCAGATCCCTCGATCCTTGCGTGCTTAAAATACAAACAGTTGTTTACAACGGTGACCAGTCCTATAAGCGCTATGTGTGCGCGACACACGACA
>OZ026605.1:2645800-2675800 GCA_964020085.1 Micromussa lordhowensis | reverse complement strand
ATAATCCGTTGGACCTGGGACCTGGGGAGATAACCCGACAGGCAAAGTGTAGAGACCCAATGAGGGATTGAAGGGCCTGCAGACTACAGGATTTTTTGGAGGACCAGGAGGCAAGCATTAAGCGGGCATTATGTAGTTTATCCTCTGGCAGCCTGGCTTCCATGCTGACAGAGTCGAGTGTTATACCCATAAACGCAAGGCACTGGGAAGGGCGGAAAGTCTTCTTTGGGGCAAGAGAAACATTTAATTCCTCAAAAAGGATACGAACCTGGCAAAGGGCTGTGGCACTACAAGAGAGTGGAGAGGGCTGGGCAAACCCTTGCTTGACCCAGCAGTAAGGTTAGCTACGGAATTCTCATTAGGATGAGTCTTAAGGAGGTCAGTTAAGAGGGGAATATTCACAGCGGTCTAAGGTTTCATAGACAGCAGGGCTTCAGCTTGGCCTCTAGTTTTTGAAGGGGGATCATAGGCTGGGTGGTCTCCGTGTCAGGTTTTGCAGCGGTTGCTGAAAGGACAAGGGTCTTGGTTGCATTTGGTGCTTCGGTTGTAATTGTTGCAGAGTCTGCCTGTGCATTGTTGGGTCTGAGGGCAGAGAGAGAGCATCCATAAGAAGGATGGTCCCCACTCCCACAAAGAGTCTACAAATGGAACAACAAGATTTGGCTTGCCCAGTGAACTTCATGAGGTAAAGCTGGGTATCGCGTTCTCCCCAATTGGTGGAAAGATTGCAGACCACTTTACAGCGAAAATCGATGTCATAAAAGAGCCATGCAAACCCTGCGAACTTCAGCTGGGCTGATCGGATGATCTCCTGGTAGGCGAACATCTCAACCGCTCTCGACATGTTTTTTCTTCTTACGGGATTAGGGAGATCTACCTGTTTCTCGCCAACAGATATGGACACCCCTATAAGCTCGTTATCGGTTAAAAGGGACAATTTTCTGGCAGTAGCAAATCAAACTCAACGTACTCGCCGCGCAAGATAGCTTAATTGGTCTTTGTGGAAACGTGATCAGCGAGAGTAGATGATGGCGTTGTCGGAGGTAGAGGAACGTCGGCGCTTGCGGACGTATACGGCTGCGAAAGTAGCCTGGCCACGAAGAATGGATCCGCAAGGTTGTCGAGTTGTTAAGGGCTGGGATGTCAAAGCGGAAGCTGAAGGCGTTGTTTGAAGCGCCGACGCACTTTGCTGGGCTGGCATGAAACTCTACAGGTTTTGATCGACGATGTTTCCGATCAACGCAGCCAGCTGTGCCGGATCGAATGCAGGAGTGGCAAGAGAGGCCTCGTCGCCGTCGCCATCTTGGTTGTTGCCGTCGGCTGTTATGCCGGGCCTCTCGTTCCCCGGCGTTGAATCATGAGGCTCATCATGAGGTTCCTCGCGATTTGGACGAGGTCGTTTGGCAGCCGATGCAGAAGAGTCTGGGCTTCTCGTGCGTGCAACCCAGGAATGGGAGATCGATCCAAGCCGTTCGATCAACTATTCGCGCGAACTATAATCGGCAAGTTGTTTTGTGCTAATAAAAGGCGCAGGACTTCATTAGTGAGCCCAGTCATCTCCATAAGCTAGGTGCAGTATCGGCCGCTTGGCGAAAAAGAACGAGGTTTCGCTTGATGTAAAGTAAAACTTGCAGTACTGAGAGAGGAGAGAAACTGATAACTCGCATGGCATGCAAAGCCTGGATAGCACTGACCAAATATGGAAAGGACATGTACAGTTCAGGACCGCAGAGGTGAGTTCGGGATCATCAAAGTTTAAGGTTGCTTTCCAACATCAACCTTTATATCATATTGATATTTTAAATTTTAATTTATACACGTTCGTATTTTGAACTGAGCTCCTCGACGAAACGCACTAAAATAGATGATTGGTTGATTGATATGGACAAGCAACCATGTATTAATTTGTTTATTATATAAACATACTGATAACGAAGTTTTTAACGATCTTCCGAAGATTTTTTACCACTTTCCAAAGATTTTTGAAGATTCTCCAAGTATTGTCCGAAAGCCACATGAAAGTTCCGATCATTTTCCGAAAATTTCCGAAAATTACCAAAGATTGCCGAAGATTTTTGAGAAAGATCCGAAGATGTTTCGATTATACACCAACAAATGTAAGTACAGTTTAAGGGTCATACATGATATCAGCGAAGTCACAATATCTTCACTGGTGAGGTTATGGAAAACTATGCTACCAAAGTCCCGGATGTGGTTCGTATGAATTTTACTAGTGGTGCATTTTCCAGTAAAACACTCGTGTTTATATAATGAAATCATATCTGCGTCATACTTTAAACTTGTCCACAATGAGACAGCTAGTCACATGAGAGCCAAGAAGCTAAGTAATACTTACACAAAATCGTATATTTGTCATAAGCCTTCGCTTTTTTACTATATTGAATTGCATGGACAAAAATTAGCTCAATTTGTAACAAAGTATTCAGTTTAGAGCCCATTTTTATTAGCGCATCAAAATTCTTATTTGGGTCAAACCTCGCCAAAACATCGTCCAGTTCAAAATACAGTTTATTAAATATACCAATTCATTTTTATAAACTGTATCTTAAATATATGTGAACTGAAATTTTAACACTGAAGACAGCTATTTTCTGCACTGTAGTCTACAACACTACTCCTGCATTGTAGTCTATTTTCATCAGTTTATAAAATAACTGAGATAATACGCACGCTCTGATTGGTCAACCTATGTTCTATTGTACCGGTAAACAAAAGTGGTTACGTCATCGTTCCCATAATAACCGAAGAGAGAGATAAAAATTTCTATTGTGTCATATAAATAAATATCCAGTTTTAAATAATGTTCACCAATCAATAATTTAAATATCCGTGTGTTCCTGACGCAGTGTTATATTACAATCATTGGTTCACGCAGCGCACGAGCAGCTCTGAGAAAATACGCCCAACTGACTGGTTCCATCATCGCCGCGGACGAGAATCGTGGTCAATGACGCCACACATAACCTCGTGCTCTGCGTGTTGCTTGATATTGTACTAGTACAACCGGTAAGCGAAACTTTCTTACAAATGGGGAACTTTTTGACTCCGCCGCTTGCCAGCGTGACCATCTGGTACTTGCCAGTGTAACAAGGGCCTGCATGAGACCTCTTCTGTCTTAAAACGGGTCTGGCTTCCTTCGGTTGGATCATGTTATCTGAGCTGAACTGAGACTGTACTGCTTCATGGCTTGATGAATCTAGTTCTGATAATCTAAGGACATCAGCTGGATTCTCTTCTCGATCAGTTGCACTCTCATTTGTCTCATTCAAGACGGAGTTTAATTCTTCCTCAGCTAAATCAAGCATTTTTTCAATGTTGTCGTTGTTGGTTGATGTGATAACTCGGCCATTTCCGAGGTGAAGAAAAACAGCGAGAATTACTGCAATAACCTGCGAGCGGCGGAAAAACAACACTGTGAGATTAACTATTTATTAATTACCAAGAAAGATCAACACCTAACCTCTTCTTGCAAGATCAAGACACTGTTAAGTAGGCCGGGGATAAGGAAAAAGAAAATCATCAAGTAAATAAAACTAATTGCGTTATCTCTCGCCAAATTAAAACTGGCATTGGAAGAAATATATGGCAACTTGTAAAGTACTGATCTTCTAAGACCTGAGACCAACAATTGATTTATCATGATCTTTGAGATGGCTTTTCTTCAGTTTCTACAACATTTTTGACTACGAAAGCAAAAGAAAGGAATTTAGGACAATATCGGTGTACACGAAATTCTTAAATATTGTCCAGTATTTGATTTGAATACATAATCATTAGTCCTCGACAAAAGACATTTGAAATACCTGGAAATATGTATAGTTTGTACACTCATAAACAATAAAAGTGTCTTCTTACCTTAATAATCTCCATGACCTATTTCTTTTATTCTCTGGCTTTTCACTAAAGTTAACTTGTAGAGATGTTCTCTGTTCTTGTGTAAGGACTTGTTCTGATGTCAAGAAAACTAACTATCCCCTTAAATACAATTTTCAGTGGTTCTGATTTGGAGGTTTAGTAAATAACTAGAAAGGGAAACAAACATTACTTCATCAGCCACTTTTATTCTGTTCATCCTTGTTCGTGAAAGTAACTGTACGGCTTCACTGATACAGTAACCGATACATTATTACAATGTTTGTAATGTTCTAGCTGTGAAGTGCTGATAGCAACGATTCCCTTAGGATCCGGTAGTAAACTAAAAATATACGATAGTCAATTCAACGGCCAATAAAATTGCTCCATTTTATTACGTACAAGGAACTACCGCTCAACGAAGATATTTTGAGTTGAATCAGGCACCCAGCCAAAGTCTAAAATAGCTTGACTTGTAAATACGTGTTAACTTTACACATTTACCAAATCATCGGATTATTTTTGTAATAATTTCTGCTTCCTCCGTTTTATTGCATCCTTTTGGCGAAAAATACAGCGTATAGTAACATCTTTTCTGCCAATATATTTTTTTCCTTTTATCCCTGGATTAGGTAGTTAATAGCGCATTGCAAATCTTAATTGTCTTAAAACTGTATTTGCTCAGCATGTTAAGATTCGTTCCTCGACAAGCCAAATTCTGATGTCGTGAATAATTACTTATTGAAATCAGAGGGGTGCATTAATTATATATAATACTGGAATCATGGGTTTAAGAACTTATCATAACCACTGCCGGGGATAAGTTAAAAATAACACAAAAATGGACATTTTGTTTCAGAATTGAACGTTCAATTGCAAAAGTTAGTATATTTCACAAATGTCCTTGGTCGCAGTTTTCGAAACTGTTAACCAACCAAAAACAGAAACACACTTCCGTTAATCTTGAATATCAAAATATGATATACGATTCCGAATTTAGCAAAGAAAGTCACAGCTCGATGAAAGGAAAGCATTTCTTAATTTTAAAACTTCTCTATTTTCATTTTAGTGATTAACTGATGTTTTTTTATTATAACATGAAATAATTACGTAGTCCAGCTCTAGGAAGAGATTGTAAAGACGTTTTTCATCTACTCAGTGGTCTCAGTGGCTCCTCAGTCTGAGGCATTCAAGACTGCCATATGTTTGTAGGTGATGTTATTTTCGTGGATCTACATTCTTGAAGTAAATTACTGATGAACTCGAGATGGGCACAATCCGAGTCAACTAATTATTTTAGTATAAATCTACTAGTCGTTGGTGTAAATTCTCTTCGCAAAGGCAAAGAAGCGACCGCCATTTTGTTAATACTGACCCGCACACTGCTCGCCGGCTGATCACTCTCCACAGCAGAATAGATAGTGCGCAGCGTAGCCAATAAGAGAACAGTATTCGGGATAAAACGCTAGGAAATTTAAACCAAAACAAAATTGCCACTAGAAACTGGAACGGAAATACTGGATATACGGATCTAAAGTATGAAATTATAAACGTTTAAAATTTAATAGGCTATCACATTTCAACAAATTGTGTTTTGTAATAAATACGAATAGAAATCTAGGTATTAAACTTATTGGTTAAAAAAAAATGAAAAAACTCGGCAAAAAATTCAGAAACTGGCTTTTAAATGTTAGCTTTGGTATTTGTAACAATGCCATATGGATATAAAATGGCTTCAATCGTAACTGAACAAGGGCAATTGGAGTAATCGTTTTGTAAAAAACATTCACGAAACTGTCTCGTTAAATCTTGCTAACTTCATTTTGAAGAAGATTGGAAGGCGACAACTTACTGACCTCATTAAATGACATGATCATGGGAGAATTGTATTCTTGTGATTAGCCGAGACTGAATTTGCTCAGTCGTGTAATAACTGAATTATTGTATGAAATCTCTAGCAATTAAGACTGGTTTTCAGCTTGTAGTGCATAAGAATAACCATAAGAACATAGGCAGACATGGTAACGCGTTTGTTAGGGACTAACTGTTGATACTTATGCGTTTGTGAAAACGAGCCCTTAAACACCGAAATTGTCACAAAAAATGCCGTTTTAAAACGTTCGATCAGTTTTTTTGGCTGCTATATTGGTGAAAAAGCTTTTTTCCAAAAAGATAGATTTCTGAAGATTAGGTACAAAAATGTACAATATTCTAATTTTCTTGTTTTTGGCGATTGCCCGTTACAATTTTTTTTTCTTGCCCCTTTCCTATCTTTTTTTTCGGCCCTTTTACTTGCGTTTCCTTTTGCGTTTCATATTCTTTCTGGCTGCCGTAAAGAGTTGGGTGTTAATTATGGGCAAAGCCTGGAAATGGGAACTTGATAAATTATAGTCATAATGAGCCATTTTACCACCATTTTTGAACCAAAATTGATAACGACTGTTGTGCCAAAACCGACTGTTGTGCGGATAGATCTATCCCAGCTCCATTATCTGCTTATCAAGAATATCTGGTGACCTTTAAATTGACAAGGTCACAAGCGGTACAAAGGGCGTATGTGCTTGCTTGGGAATCAAAGGGTTAAGGATAATATCTGAGAAAATCTTCGAGTATCACTCGTATTGTGAATCCTTAATTGATTGAGATTCCATACCATTACCAACGCATATAAGAAACGCTTGTTAGAATGCATCAAATATTTTCGCTGACTCGCGATTGGTCTAAGTGCGTCACGTGACTGAATATGAACAATTTTCCCAATTTTCACTCCCGCATGTTGCGAAAAACATTTTGAAGGATAACAAGTACAATTGCCGCTATTTAACTTTAAAAATATGCTCGTATATTTGACCTTGCTGGACATTGTCTGTTCCTCGAAGCTCACAGTATTCTTCAAACAAAATGAAGTCACAATCAGAATTGGTTTAACCAAAAAAACACTTAGTGATTCAATGTAAGGAATACTTTGAATTAAGCGTGATATTACCCTAAGTTTTTTATTATTTACCTATAAGAATAATTTATGCGCTTCGACAGGTCAGTCCGACATTTTGATTTATTGAATTGCGTGGATGAAAATCGGGATCTGTTAATTATTTTGGCCAGAAATACAATTAAAAAATTAAATTTGGCCAGATGAGACAGACAGAGTCCTAGTGTCCAAATAAGTCAAATTAGCGTATGGTTTCACAAATCAAATATTCCCATTGAGGTTTCACGAAAATAGTTTATTAAATATATAAGTTCGTTTTTACAAAATGTATCTCAAACAACAATTGTACTCCAGATAGACTGGAATTTAAACAGAGTCAGACTTTATCAGTCCACTACTTCTGCACTGCAAAAATCAGTGTAAAATATCGTACAAAGTAAAGATAATTTATGCAACATTAATTAGCATGTAATATATAATTTTGTAATTATTCTAATATAATATTAAAAAAGTAACACTGTTAAACCCGAGATTCCTGGAACCTGCTTGATTACATGTACTTCCGTTTTGTAGAGTCTATCTTTAAGTCAGAGGAAGCGGAAGTTCATCGCCATGATGTCGCTCATGGGATGTAATTGGTCCTTTTGAAACCTGAGCTGGACTAAAAACTACCTCTGAAACGATAATCTGAATGTGATTTGCTTTGAGATGATTCAATTCCGAGTATTACTCAATTCATTAAGCAATAGATAAGAACGAAATATACCTGAGTGTCAAAGCGAAAACATCTTGGTCAAAAACCACATTACATTAGCACAATTAACAGCGTTTTTACTTTTGTAAAACAATACCAGAAGCCCAGCTTCTACTGTGTCTAATAATTTTGAAAATAAATATCCTAAAATACTCGTAAACGGATACAGTTTTAAATAAATGTTTGCCGGTCAATAATTTTAATATTCCTCTGTTTCTGACGCAGTGTTCAATACAATCATGGTGCATCAGTTCACGCAGCGCATGAGCATTTTGTCGGAATATATACATTGTCCATAGGATAGTACTTGTAATTTGATGGCACACATTTCTGCATGCCGTAGTCTTTTATCGCATCAGTACAAGCGGTTTTAAATGCAACAGGCCTACATTCAGGGTATGTTATGCTTCCAGCATGTTTCAGGGTTGTCGACTTATAGACGCCAGTGTAACATTCAGGTTCGTCAGCAAGAGACCTCTTGTGTCTCCAAACAGGATTGGCTTCCATTGGTAAGGTCACGTTATCAGAGCCTTTGTTAGCAGATTCACCGATGACATCATCACCGAACTGAGACTGCAGTGCTTCATGGCTTGATGAATCGGGTTCCGATAATCTAAGGACATCATGATCAGCTGGATTCTCTTCTCGTTCAGCTGGATTCTCATTTGTCTCATTCAAGACCGAGGTTAATTCTTCCTCAGCTAAATCAAGCATTCTCTCAATATTGTCGTTGTTGGTTGATGCAATAGCTCGACCATTTCCGTGGTGAAGAAAAACAGCAAGAATAACTGCAATAACCTGCAGGCCGTAAAACAACACTGTAGGCAAGTAGGCAGGTGATGAGTAAATAAAATCGTGTTGATCTAACACCAAACGTATTCTTACCTTAAAAGTATCCATGGCTTATTTTCTCATGAGATTGTGGCTTTTTTCCAACACTTACTTGTGCTATGTGTCTGGTTTTCTCGAAGAATGTTTGAACACTTTGATCTGATTTTTAGCAAAATAAGTCTCCCTTAAATACAATTTTTAGCTCTTCCTGATTTGGCGCTGTAGCCAATAGCTAGAGAGGGAAATTACCGAGGATCGTTTAAAATTACAAATGTATTTTTGAGACCGTTTCATCCTCGTGTATGTTACTTTACAGTTTCAGTGATAACGTATTCGATTCTATACTGACTTTTTTTGTAAGGTTTGTGATGTGATCGCAGTAAAGTGCTGTTAGCAACGACTCCTTTAATTCCGTTAGTAAACTAAGAACAGGAATCTTAAGCCTAAGGGCCAATAAAAATGCTCCATTTTGGAATATACCTATGAGGTATCACTGCTGAAGTTACACTGGAGATATTTTTAGCTGAATCGCAACGAAAGTATGAAATAGTTTTACTTTTAAAGATTATATCTATTTTAAAATTATTTGATCTATCTGTGAGATAAGCTTTACTGTTACATAGCGCCCACAGAATTCTGCGAATCCAGACTGAAATTTTCATTTAATTTCTTAATGCAATTACTTTATATATTCTTGATCAAGACATTTTCTTGGTTTTACTGGCCGGCAACAGGGACCTGGATTCCAGTGGCACGGAGCGAGGAATGTTTTCAATTTTAAAATTGTTATTTTTAGATATTAGATGAGTCCTCATGACGTAAAACTTGAGAATTTTACTGTAACATAACCAACTCCCTATGCCTTGATTAATTATATAAACATTTTAGTCCTTACATTTTTAAATTGGCACATAATTTATAAATCAGAGTAGTTCATTAAATTATAGAACATACAGAAGTCATAGACTGAAGGCGGCGTCAGACGACTGGGAAACTTCATTAAAGGAGAGAAGAAATGGATATATTTGGCAAAGTTAAATTGCAAATATTACTTTATCTTTCAAATATCCTTCTTTGCCGTTTTCGAAACTAAAAATCAACTAAAAGCAAAAACAAACTTCCTTTAAGTCTTAACATGATATCCAAATATAATCAAGTGCTCAAGTCAAACATCTAATGTGATATACGATCCCGCCTTGTAAGTAAGTAATAACACCAAGATGAAAGAAACTGTTTCGAAATTTCCTTTTCCTTAAAACCGAGTTTTCATATTTTACCATGAAATAATTATGAACTACAGGTCTTAATTTTTAATTTCCTAAGGCGACCCTCTCTATAGTGTACTAAGTGACCAGGTGATCACGTCATTTTCGTGAATTTATATACGGTTATCAAGTTGCATCACTGAAACGATTGACTTTTGTCCTAAATTAATTTGTTTCGAACTGTTCATCTGATCCTCTGAGATACAGAAGTGACTGGAGTTCAAAATGGATTAATCTTAACTGTTAAACATGCTGTAATGTAAAGAACTCTTTATTTTAATTTCAAATAATGCTACTTCGGTATTCACTAGTTTTCTATTTCTGTAATTTAATAAGTGTGAAAATACATCTAGCAATGAATATATTACCTTATTACTATCCTAGGTTATTTTGGCAGCTGGTTTTCTTAAAAGTTTTAAAGTGACTCAGTGTGGCAAAACATTCTAATATTGCCTTTATATAGCTGACCAATTTGATATTTAAAACAATTATCCTACAAGCTTCCTACAATTTCGCCATTAATAACCGCTTTATCAAAAAAAACACATAAAATATCATAAAATGGTGTCAATGTTTTCAGTTTTATGAAAGGAAGACCGGAAGCAGATACCGGTAACTGACCATATTGGGTGGACATTGTACACTGAACTGACTGAAAATGTATTTTCCCATGTTTTATATTTCCCTTTTAATTATGAAGCCTCGCTTAAATGAGCCCTCACCAACCTTACTGGTTACAGGATTAAAATAAAAAGCTTGGAAAGTTGCGATTTTATTAATGATGCTTTTAAGGTTCGGATAATCCGTGATTTTAACTAAGCTGTCATGGTAAATTCTCATTCCTTCAGCAACAGAATTGAGAATTTAGCTATAAATCAAACGTGTTAGCCTGAGGTGTCATTATTAACAATCCAAACATTTCCCCACAAGTCCTACCTCTGCACTTCGTTCTGTTAGTACATTGGCATTGGTAATAGTATAATGCAATGAAAGAGTTATAGTACAAGTCGAATTTTTTCTCTCAAAATTGCAGGAGCCAGTGCAATTTGAAAGAATTTTCAAATTTCTTCAAAAATTTTCGGTCACATGCAATGGCTGGTTCACAGTGTCACTGAATCAAATATAAAAAATCGTAACCATTCAAAAAATTAATGGGATATGATAGATGATTCATAAATAAACAACCTTGCCAAGATTTAGGTCTGTGCTGTTTTTCATTCGAGCATTATTTGGAAAAGTGTTTCACCCAAATTTATTTAGTAATCTATTTATTTTATTTATTTTATGTATGTAGACGCCATGTTGGCATGGTGCCGTTCCAAGAGGCACCAACATGGCGGACGTAAAGTGACAAACACATCTGTCATTGAGTTTTGCCATTAAAACGAAAAATTATTCCTCTAGAGCGCCGACACATTGAAAGTACTACTTCTTCAGTCTATTGCAAGAACTGTTCAGTTAGCAAAAACGTGAGCGATAACGCCTCTTTAGAACTATGTGAGAGCCCTCTCGTGCCGCCATTTCACTGTCATGTCATGAAACTAAAACTTCATAAAGATTGGTAATTTTTAGTTTTGGAAAATGATGACGTCAAATGAAAACCACCAATTTTCCAAAGGTTATGCGTGCTGCGAAAACTATTTGATGGATACTAAACACAATAATCTCCATTTGGTTTCAAAAAAATCCTGGAATGTTTGTCCTTGGATATCATCTGTTCCAATAAACGAGCAGTTTTCTGAGAGCGAAGTTCACAGTTTCCCTCGACATTGCCTCTTGGATAACCATTTAGCCGTAAGACTAAAGACACGCTGCGATTTGTCCGCCCGACTTTTTTGCTTTATTTGAATTACGTGGATGCCCAAATTGTAAGGTAATTTTCCCTAAGAAATACTTTATCATTTTCTAATCAAATGTTGGCCAAATAGGACCGACTAATTGTAGTTTATGAATTAGTCTAATGGCATCAGAAAACTTTTAGATTTTACGAATATAGTTTATTAAATAAATAGGTCCATTTTTACACCATGTATGTGAAACAACAATTGTTCTCTAAATGGACTGAAATTTAATTCAGAGGTTCTCCGTCCACTCCTTCTGGATTACAATCAATTTTCCATCAGTATAAAATACTGTACAAATTACTCTTTTTAAGAGAATTAACGTAATATTAATTACTATAGCATATAATTTATAGCTTTCCAATTATTTTAATATAGATAAAAAAAGAAACACTGTTAAACTTATGATTCCTGGTATCTCGGAATTTTCTATGTCAATCCTGCTCGATTAAATTTACTTGTAATCTTAGAAGCAGCCGGCTGATTTCACCATTATGTGGCTGGCGATATGTTGTCTTTCCTGATGTTGGTCCTTCAGTAGATTGATTGAACTACTTCGGATCGATAACCGGAATGCTTTGCTTTGAGATAATTAAATGCTATTATTAAATTCATTAAAGTAAGCAATTGATAAGAATGATGTATACGAGAGCGTCTTAGCGAAAACATCTTGGTCAAAAATAACATTCACCTTAGCACAATTAACAGTATTTACTTTTGTTAAAACAATATCAGAGAAGCCCAGCTTCTACTGTGTCATATAATTCTCTTATAAATATATCCGTCCTTAAATACTCTTAAACTGTTTCAGTTTTAAATAATGTTCACCGATCAATAATTTCAATATCCGTGCGTTCCTGACGCAGTGTTATATTACAATCATTGGTTCACGCAGCGCATGAGCAGCTCTGAGAAAATACACCCAACTGACTGGTTCCATCATCGCCGCGGATGAGAATCGTGGTCAATGATGCCACACATATTCTCGTGCTCTGCGTGTTGCTTGATATTGTACTAGTACAACCGGTAAGCGAAACTTTCTTACAAATGGGGAACTTTTTGACTCCGCCGCTTGCCAGCGTGACCATCTGGTACTTGCCAGTGTAACAAGGGCCTGCATGAGACCTCTTTTGTCTTAAAACGGGTCTGGCTTCCTTCGGTTGGATCATGTTATCTGAGCTGATCTGAGACTGTACTGCTTCATGACTTGATGAATCTGGTTCTGATATTCTAAGGACATCAGCTGGATTCTCTTCTAGTTCAGTTGGATTCTCATTTGTCTCATTCAAGACGGAGTTTAATTCTTCCTCAGATAAATCAAGCATTTTTTCAATGTTGTCGTTGTTGGTTGATGTGATAACTCGACCATTTCCGAGGTGAAGGAAAACAGCGAGAATTACTGCAATAACCTGCGAGCGAAAAAAAAAACACTGTGAGATTAACTCTTTATTAATTACCAAGAAAGATCAACACCTAACCTCTTCTTGCAAGATCAAGGCACTGTTAAGTAGGCCGGGGATGAGAATAAAGAACTCATCAAGTAAATAAAACTAATTGCGTTATCTATCGCCAAATTAAAACTGTCATTGGAAGAAATATATGGCAACTTCTTAAGTACTGATCTTCTAAGACCTGAGACCAACAATTGATTGATCATGATCTTTAAGATGGCTTTTCTTCAGTTTCTACAACATTTTTGACTAAGAAACCAAAAGAAAGGAATTTAGGACAATTTCGGTGTACACGAATTTTTTGAATATAGTCCAAAGTATTTGGTTTGAATATATAATCATTAGTCATTTGAAAGACCTGGAAATATAGTTTGTACACTCATAAACAATAAAATGTCTTCTTACCTTAATAATCTCCATGACCTATTTCTTTTGATTCTCTGGCTTTTCACTAAAGTTAACCGTGTAGAGATGTTCTCTGTTCTTGTGTAAGGACTTGTTCTGATATCAAGAAAACTAACTATCCCCTTAAATACAATTTTCAGTGGTTCTGATTTGGAGGTTTAGTAAATAACTAGAAAGGGAAACAAACATTACTTCATCAGCCAGTTTTATTCTGTTCATCCTTGTTCGTGAAAGTAACTGTACGGCTTCACTGATACAGTAACCGATACATTATTACAATGTTTGTGATGTTCTAGCTGTGAAGTGCTGATAGCAATGATTCCCTTAGGATCCGGTAGTAAGCTAAAAATACACGATAGTCAATGCAACGGCCAATAAAATTGCTCCATTTTGTTACGTACAAGGAACTACCGCTCAACGAAGATATTTTGAGTTGAATCAGGCACCCAGCCAAAGCCTAAAATAGCTTGACTTGTAAATACGTGTTAACTTTACACATATACCAAATCATCGGATTATTTGTGTAATAATTTCTGCTTCCTCCGTTTTATTGCATCCTTTTGGCGAAAAATACAACGTATAGTAACATCTTTTCTGCCAATATATTTTTCCCTTTTATCCCTGGATTAGGTAGTTAATAGCGCATTGCAAATCTTAATTGTCTTAAAACTGTATTTGCTCAGCATGATAAGATTCGTTCCTCGACAAGCCAAATTCTGATGTCGTGAATAATTACTTATTGAAATCAGAGGGGTGCATTAATTATATATAATCATGATACCCGAATCATGGGTTTAAGAACTTATCATAACCACTGGGATAACAAAAAATGGACATTTCGTTTCAGAATTGAACGTTCAATTGCAAAAGTTAGTATATTTCACAAATGTCCTTGGTGGCAGTTTTCGAAACTGTTAACCAACCAAAAACAGAAACACACTTCCGTTAGTCTTGAATATCAAAATATGATATACGATTCCGAATTTAGCAAAGAAAGTCACAGCTCGATGAAAGGAAAGCATTTCTTAATTTTAAAACTTCTCTATCTTCATTTTAGTTATTAACTGATGTTTTCAATTATAACATGAAATAATTACGTAGTCCAGCTCTAAGAAGAGATTATAAAGACGTTTTTCTTCTACTCAGGGGCTCCTCAGTCTAAGGCATTCAAGACTGCAATATGATTGTAGGTGATGTTATTTTCGTGGATCTACATTCTTGAAGTAAATTACTGATGAACTCGAGATTGGCACAATCCGAGTCAACTAATTATTTTAGTATAAATCTACTAGTCGTTGGTGTAAATTCTCTCCGCAAAGGCCAAGAAGCGACCGCAATTAAATTGTTAATACTGACCCGCACACTGCTTGGCGGCTGCTCACTCTCCACAGCAGAATAGATAGTGAGATAGCGTAGCCAATAAGAGAACAGCATTCGGGATAGAACGCTAGGAAATTTAAACCAAAACAAAATTGCCACTAGAAACTGGAACGGAAATACTGGATATACGGATCTAAAGTATGAAATTATAAACATTAAAAATTTAATAGGCTATCACATTTCGACAAATTGTGTTTTGTAAATATAAATCTAGGTACTAAACTTATTGGTTAAAAAAATGAAAAAACTCGGCAAAAAAATTCAGAAACTGGCTTTTAAATGTTAGCTTTGGCCTTTGTAACAATGCCATATGCATATAAAATGGCTTCAATCATAACTGAACAAGGGCAATGGGAGTAATCGTTTTGTAAAAAACATTCACGAAACTGTCTCGTTAAATCTTGCTAACTTCATTTTGTAGAAGATTGGAAGGCGACAACTTACTGACCTCATTAAATGACATGATCATGGGAGAATTGTATTCTTGTGATTAGCCGAGACTGAATTTGCTCAGTCGTGTAATAACTGAATTATTGTATGAAGGATGGACCGCTGGGATGAGCCGCCCAGGTTAGACGCAACGTTTGCGAGCTCCGCGAAAACTGTAACTTTTCATCTTTAAAAACCTTTTAAGGAAGGCTCTATATTGATAAACTATGGGAAACCAAGACGACAGCAAAAAAGAAAAAAAAGGAGAGAAGAAAAGGCCACGCATTAGCAGTTCAAGCGGTAATGAAAACTCAGAAACAATCCAAGATGGCGCCTTCGTCACATTGAAACTAACGGAGTACCAAGCCCTTCTTGACAGAATAAAAGCTGTTGAGGATACAATGAAAGAACGTGAGGAACACATTCTCCAACTAGAAGCTAGATTGTGTGCGGCCGAAACCAGCATCAACGAAGTGAAAACAGAAAGCTTAAATGTCGCTGAATCACTTAACTATGCTCAGAAAGAACAAGACGACCTCAAGGAAAGAATGTCTCTGTGTGAAAACGAATTGTCCGCCCAAGGCGACGAGATTTCCAAACAGAGCGTTTACAGTCGGCGATGGAATCTCATCTTTTATCGCATTCCCGAATTTACTGGAGAAGACTGTGTATCGCTTGTTCAAAATGTCCTAACTGAAAATTTGAAATTGGAAGAAGCAGAGGTGAGAAGTATGAGATTCTGCGGCGTGCACCGAATTGGACAGCATAGGAGGAGTAAGATCCGCCCGATCATCGTCCGCTTTACTTGTCGTGCAGACCGAGACAAAGTATGGAAATGTCGCTACGCACTCAAAAATTCATCAGTCAGCGTCGGTGAAGACCTACCCAAAGCAATACAAGATATCAGAGCAAAAATTTTGTTCCCAGCCATGAAGAAAGCAAAGGAAACCCCCAGCACTAAAGCTACCATTGTGGGAGACAGGCTGATTGTTAACGGCAAGTCCTATTTTCACTACCAAATCCCAGAAAAGTGGCAGGTCAACCAACAAGTACCACAACAGCAAGTTGAAGAACTAGAAGAATCGTAAGACAATGGCCCCGCTCACACCAGAATGCTTGTTGATACTATATCCTACAGCTAAGTACACAGCTAATGGTTTATAGTTTATTTATCTTTACCCAGGGTTTGTTATATAACGCTCTAAGCTTTATTGTCTCTAAGAAAGGGCCTCTTATTAAATTTAAGCATTTTTAGTTACCGTCGAGCGGAGTTCCAAAACTTTTACCATCTATGCCTCACGGTCAAAAACATACCAAATGTTTTGCAAGGCCAATTTGTGAGCCTTTTTTACTCCTTCTTTTTGTGTGTATCTTGTTTATAATTAAGGTTTACGTTTCCTCCAGCTTGCCAATCAGTAAAATGAAAATCAAGTTAGTTTACCTTATATATTTTGGGCATAACAGTATTTTGTTTTGTTTACTAGGAAATATGCTAACCAAATTTGAAGTTTTGAAATTTAAACTCACTAAATGTAATCGAAAGAAAGCTGCCAAAATGCAAATAACTCACACGTTATATTTCAATAGCTGTACATACCACAGTGCGCTATCTCTCTAAACATTTCTCCCACTGTAAATGAGCATGCATGATAGTCTCAACTTCAGGTGTCATTCACTAAATGTAAAAGGGTTGAACAAATCGATAAAACGCCGTTCGATATTCAGAAGAATTCACAACCAAAATCATCACTTCTCTTTTCTCCAAGAAACTCATAGCTCCAAAGATAGTGCCATCACATGGGAGGCGGAATGGGGTGGAAACGCGCTTTTTAGTCACGGTTCTACAAATAGCAAGGGAGTAATGATTTTAATAAACCCAAAATTGGACTGCAAAATCAAAAAGGTAATTGCAGATAAAGATGGCAGGTACATCATTGCGGATATTCTTTTGAATCAAATACGCATTGTTTTGGTGAACATCTATGCACCAAATGATCAAACTCAACAGGTGCATTTTTTTAAAAAGTTACAACAACATTTAAAGCCTTTCGTAGATGAACAAATTGTAGTCGGGGGTGATTTTAACTGTGCCCTTACAGAAAAGGATAAAAAGGGAGGAAATCCGGTATCTAAGAAAGCCTTGGTAATTAATGAGATCAACCAACTTTGTAATGCATATAATTTAACAGATGTTTGGCGATCTTTAAACCCAGATTTGGAAAGCTTTACCTGGAGAAACAAGTCTTTCAAAATACAATGCCGTTTAGATTACTTTCTTGTTTCTCAAGACCTCTGTCGACTGGCTACCTCGTGTAAAATTATTCATGCAGCTGAAACTGATCATTCTGAAATTCTAATTCATTTTAAAAACGAAAACGCGAACCAGAGAAAAGGCCCAGGCTTCTGGAAATTCAATAACTCACTTTTAAGGGATGAAAAGTACATCAATAAACTACGAAACAATTTAGACAGGTACAAAGATAAGTACAAAGATGTCGAAGACCGAGGTCTACAATGGGACCTACTCAAAATGGAAATAAGAGGGTTCACAGTTATGTATTCAAAATCGAAAGCTAAGGGGCGACAAAAAGAAGAAACTGAGCTTCAAAACAAAGCAAACGAGCTGCGTCTAAAAGCAGAAAGAAACCCGGCTGATAAAAAAATTCTAAACGAGTTATTTGCAACAAATTTACGCCTCGAAAAATTATTGCAATATAAAACTAAAGGCGCAATCCTTAGAAGCAAAGTGAGATGGTTTGAACATGGCGAACGCAACACAAAGTACTTCCTTAGTATAGAAAAAAGAAACTCCTGCCAAAAAGCTGTGACAAAGTTGAAACTTAAAGACGACACGTACACTTACGACCAGTTCGAGATTCTACAAGAAGAAAAGCAGTTTTATGAATCGCTTTACACGTCAAAGGACGTCGATGCCGAAAAATTCTCGCATTCGCCTTTCTTTAAACAAAACAACATAACACCGCTTTCGCACGAGGACAGATTAGCATGTGAGAACCTCATTTCCACTAACGAATGTTTGAAAGCACTGAAAGAATTCACCAACAATAAAACACCGGGTACTGACGGCTTTACTTCAGAGTTTTACAAATTCTTCTGGCCGGAGCTGTGTACTGAAATGATTGCGAGTTTTAATTATGCATTTCATTCAGGAATCCTGTCGATTAGTCAAAGACGAGGAATAATATCACTCATCCCTAAAAAGAATAAAGACACATCATTACTAGAAAACCTGAGACCAATTTCATTACTAAACGTTGATTACAAGATCCTTACAAAAGTAATCGCTAAAAGACTGGAGAAGTTATTGCCGAAAATTATAAACCCTGATCAAACCGGATACGTGAAAGGTCGATATATTGGCGAGAACGTGAGACTTATTCAAGATATCATGTTTTATACAAAACGCATGAACAGCCCCGGAATTGCGATCTTTCTGGACTTTCGAAAGGCTTTTGACTCAATAGAATGGGAGTACTTAAAAGCTGCCCTGAAAGCATTTAACTTTGGACCAAACCTTTTAAACTGGATAGATGTCTTATACAACGATGCTTCTAGTTGCGTAATAAATAATGGACACGCTTCTTCTTTCTTTCGCCTGCAACGCGGTGTTAGACAAGGTTGTCCTCTATCCGGCCTGCTGTTTATAATTGGCATTGAACTTTTTGCAAGAGCTCTCAAAAACGATCAATCCATTAAAGGAATTAATGTTGAAACAAAAGAGATAAAAATTACGCAATATGCCGATGACACCACCGTGTTCCTAAGGGACGAAGAGTCTGTTGAGAAAGTCTTAAGCCTACTTGACGAGTTCAAATCGATATCTGGGCTAGAAATTAACACTTCTAAAACAGAAGCAATGTGGCTTGGACGCTGGAGAGATAAAACGCACACCCCTTTTAATTTCAAATGGCCGAAAGAACCTATCTGTGCACTCGGCATATGTTTCTCATACAACACTGAAGATGCAAACAAACTAAATTTTGAGGAAAAGATGAAAAACCTAGAGAAAACTCTCAAGGGCTGGAAGCGAAGAAAACTCACTCTGCTGGGAAGGATAAATATAGTTAAAACTTTAGGTTTGTCTAAGCTTATATACAGCGCATCTGTACTCCCCATCCCAAAACATTTAGTGAAAGAAATTAATAGGATTGCCTTCAATTTTATTTGGGACGGTAAGCCAGCAAAAGTCAAAAGAAGTACCATTATTAGAGAAAAAAAACGTGGTGGACTTAAAATGCTAGACTTCGAAATTATGGACAAAGCGCTTAAAGTCGCGTGGACCGAGCGATTAAAGACTCCCTCCAGTGCATCGTGGAAAATAATTCCAGAGTTAGGTGTAAAACAATACGGCGGCTTAACCTTCCTAATTAACTGTCAGTACGACATCAATATGCTGTCCCTTGACAATCTGCCAAGTTTTTACCACACGTTGCTAACATACTTGCAAGACTTGAACTCCATAACAACGGCTGATGTAGATAATGTACCAGATAAAATTATCTGGAACAACCAAAATATAGTAATCAACGGAAAATCTATTTTTTATAGTTCTTGGTTTAAGAGAGGCATTATCAATATCCGCAGCATGATGACTGAGAACAACCAATTCCTCTCCCTACCCGAATTAGAACAAAAATTTAATTTGAAGATTCCCTTTACCCTCTACTACGGGCTTGTAGCCGCCATTCCTAAAGAATGGAAGTCGTCTTTAAGAGACGCCCTCTCTAGGGACAACGACAGCGTTGAAGAGGCCACATGTTCTATCAAACCGCTGACTACACGCACCACCTATTCCGCTTTCCTAAGTAAGATGGCTACCTCTCCAACTTGCGAAAATAAGATTTTTAAGTACGGTTATACAAAAGAAAATATTCAAAATGTCTATTTACTTCCTTTCACAACCACTAAGGATACAAAATTAATCACGTTTCAATATAAAGTAATTCATAATATCCTTCCTAACCGAGTCAGCCTGTTCCGGGCCGGTATAGTTAATGATGACATTTGTCCACTGTGTAATGCTGAAAAACAAACTAACAATCACATGCTTTACAGCTGTCCCGAGACCACCACGTTTTGGGATCAGTTCACCGACTGGTGGTATCAAAAATTTAAGCAAAACTTAATTCTCAATGAAAGCATAATCTTGTATGGATGGCACCAAAAATCACTGAACAAGCGAGTTCTCAACTACGCTCTCCTCCTTGCAAAATATCATATTTTTTGCAGCAGCGTACGAGATAATAAGTTGGATTTTGACAGCTTCCTTTCACGTCTTAGAACAAAACTTAATATTTTAAGAGAAGTCTCTCTTGAAAACAAAACTTTCAACAATTTTCAATCTACTTGGGCCCATCTTTTGTGAAAAATTAATACAAAGTATTATATAATTGTTACTACTATTAAGACAGTGCGAGCTATGTTCATGCTTTTTTTTTTTTTGTTTTTTTTGTTTTTTGTTTTTTTTTTGTTTTGTTTTGTTTTGTTTTGTTTTGTTTGTTTTTTTTTTTTTTTTTTTTTTTGTTGAGCTTTTAGTTTTCTCTTTCTCTTTCTTTCTCAGTCTGTGTTTCCGTCCCTTGTTAGCTATTTTGTCCTATTTTCAAGCAAGAAGTAATATCAAACAATCTGTTAAAGGAATAAAAATTAAAGCATTGTAACTAGAGCTTGTATAGGTAGTATTGTCAGTATTGTTAGTATTGTAAGTAAGGTTAGTATTTGCCAGAATAAATTAAAAAAAAAAAAAAAAAAAAAAAAAAAAAAAAGAGAAATTCATTAAAAACATGTCCAATACAGAAAAAAAAAAAAAAAAAAAAAAAAAAAAGAATTATTGTATGAAATCTCTAGCAATTAAGACTGGTTTTCAGCATGCAGTGCATAAGAATAACCATATAAGAACAGAGGCAGACATAGTAACGCGTTTGTTAGCGACTAACTTTTGATACTCATGCGTTTGTGAAAACGAGCCCTTAAACACCGAAATTGTCACAAAAAATGTTTTAAACGTTCGATCAGTTTTTTTGGTTGCTATATTGGTGAAAAAGCTTTTTTCCAAAAAGATAGATTTCTGAAGATTAGGTACAAAAATGTACAATATTCTAATTTTCTTGTTTTTGGCGATTGCCCGTTACAATTTTTTTTTCTTGCCCCTTTCCTATCTTTTTTCTCGGCCCTTTTACTTGCGTTTCCTTTTGCGTTTCATATTCTTTCTGGCTGCCGTAAAGAGGTGGATGTTAATTATGGGCAAAGCCTGGAAATGGGAACTTGATAAATTATAGTCATAATGAGCCATTTTACCACCATTTTTGAACCAAAATTGATAACGACTGTTGTGCCAAAACCGACTGTTGTGCAGATAGATCTATCCCAGCTCCATTATCTGCTTATCAAGAATATCTGGTGACCTTTAAATTGACAACGTCACAAGCGGTACAAAGGGCGTATGTGCCTGCTTGGGAATCAAAGGGTTAAGGATGATATCTAAGAAAATCTTCGAATATCACTCGTATTGGGATTGATTGAGATTCCATACCATTACCAACGCATATAAGAAACGCTTGTTAGAATGCATCAAACATTTTCGCTGACACGCGATTGGTCTAAATGCGTCACGCGACTGAATATGAACTATTTCCCGCATGTTGTTGTACAACTGCTCCCATTTGACTTTAAAAATATGCTCGGATATTTGTCTTTGCCTGTTCCCCGAAGCTCACAGTATTCTTCAAGCGAAATGAAGTCACAATCAGAATTGGTTTAATTAAAAAACACTTATTGCTTGTAAAGAATACTTTATGATCTTCGTTACTATAAAATCTTAAAATTAATTTACACTATGCAGTGGCTGTGCAGGGTTTGCTGGGAAGAATAGACAAGACATGATCTGCCATTTTTGGCCACCGAGGTGGTCGTTCATTTTCATAAACATCAACTTTTAACTCTGAAAAAAAACTAGAAAAAAAGAAATGATTCCCAGCTAAGGTGGGGGAGTACCCGCCATGCACAAATGTTTGAAGTAACCGCTGTCTATACTGAGGGTGGGTGGGTGGGAAATGGCGAACTGCTCGGAGAGCTCGAGTTGTGGAAAAAAGGACAGTAACCTGGCCTCATACGCTTAAGTACTTGATTTTCTAAGTCCCGGATGACCCCCAACCACTTGCTGGGAGACTGCCACTAACAAGCAGCATAAAATCATTTATTCCCCTGGTGGGGTGAATAAATTTCCTTTAAATTTAGGCTTGATATTTCCCCTAAGTTTTTTATTATTTACTTATAAGACTAATTTAGGCGCTTCAACTTGTCAGTCCGAAAGTTTGATTCATTGAATTGTCTGCGGGATGGAAATCTCATTAAATTTTGTTCAGATCGCACCGACAAAGTCGTAGTGTACGAATAAGTCAAATTAACCTATGGTTTCACTAACGGAATTTTCCCATTGAGTTTTTACGAAAATAATTTATTAGATGTATAAGTTCATTTCTACAAAATGTATCTCAAACAACAATTGTACTCTGGATGAACTGAAATGTCAGACTTAAATCAAACTTGCTTGAATGATTCTTTTTCAGAATCCATCTTCAAGTTAGATCTTCTGTAGATTGAAAACTGGGCCGGACTAAAAACTTCCTCAGATAAAAGATTTATTTAGAAAAAAGATAAAAGCTTTGATTTATTTCGGAGTATTACTAAATTCATTGAAGAAAGCAATTAATAAGAATAAAGTATACCAGAGCGTCAAAGAGACCACATTTACTCTAGCACAATTAACAGTGTTTAGTTTTGTTAAAACAATACCAGAGAAACCCAGCTTCTTCTGTGTCTAATAATATTCTAATAAATATTCTTAAATACTCCTAAATTGATACAATTGTAAATAAATGTTTGCCGGTCAATACAATAATTAATGGTGCATCAGTTCACGCAGCGCATGAGCATTTTGTCGGAATATATACATTGTCCATAGGATAGTACTTGTAATTTGATGGCACACATTTCTGCATGCCGTAGTCTGCTATCGCATCAGTACAAGCGGTTTTAAATGCAACAGGCCTACATTCAGGGTATGTTATGCTTCCAGCATGCTTCAGGGTTGTCGACTTAAAGACGCCAGTGTAACATTCAGGCTCGTCTGCAAGAGACCTCTTGTGTCTCCAAACAGGATTGGCTTCCATTGGTAAGGCCAAGTTATCAGAACCTTTGTTAGCAGATTCACGGATGACATCATCATCGAACTGAGACTGCAGTGCTTCATGGCTTGATGAATCGGGTTCCGATAATCTCAGGACATCAGCTGGATTCTCTTCTCGTTCAGGTGGATTCTCATTTGTCTCAGTCAAGACCGAGGTTAATTCTTCCTCAGCTAAATCAAGCATTGTTTCAATGTTGTCGTTGTTGGTTGATGTGATAGCTCGGCCATTTCCGTGGTGAAGAAAAACAGCAAGAATAACTGCAATAACCTGCAGGTCGAAAAACAACACTGTGAGATTAACTGTTTATTAATTACCAAGAAAGATCAACACCTAACCTCTCCTTACAAGATCAATACAATGTCAAGTAGGCAGGTGATGAGTAAATAAAAGTAAATAAAATCGTGTTGATCTAACACCAAACGTATTCTTACCTTAAAAGTATCCATGGCTTATTTTCTCATGAGATTGTGGCTTTTTTGCTATGTGTCTGGTTTTCTCGAAGAATGTTTGAACACTTTGATCTGATTTTTAGCAAAATAAGTCTCCCTTAAATACAATTTTTAGCTCTTCCTGATTTGGCGCTGTAGCCAATAGCTAGAGAGGGAAATTACCGAGGATCGTTTAAAATTACAAATGTATTTTGGAGACCGTTTCATCCTCGTGTATGTTACTTTACAGTTTCAGTGATAACGTATTCGATTCTATACTGACCTTTTTTGTAAAGTTTGTGATGTGATCGCAGTGAAGTGCTGTTAGCAACGATTCCCTTTAATTCCGTTAGTAAACTAAGAACAGGAATCTTAAGCATCAGGGCCAACAAAATTGTTCCTCCATTTTGAAATATACCAATGACGTATCACTGCTGAAGTTACACTGGAGATATTTTTAGCTCAATCGCAACGAAAGTATGAAATAGTTTGACTTTTAAAGATTATATCTATTTTAAAATATTTGACCTATCTGTGCGAGAAGCTCTACTGTTACATAACGCCCACAGAATTCTGCGAATCCAGACTGAAATTTTCATTTAATTTCTTAATTACTTTATATATACTTGATCAAGACATTTTCTTGGTTTTACTGGCCGGCAACAGGGACATGAATTCCAGTGGCACGGAGCGAGGAATGTTTTCAATTTTAAAATTGTTATTTTTAGATATTAGATGAGTCACCCCATGACGTAAAAGATGAGAATCTTACTGTAACATTACCAACACCCTATGCCTTGATTAATTATATAAACATTTTAGTCCTTACATTTTTAAATTGGCACATAATTTATAAATCAGAGTGTTTCATTAAATTATAGAACATACAGAAGTCATAGACTGAAGGCGGCGTCAGACGACTGAGAAACTTCAGTAGAGGAGAGAAGAAATGGATCAGTATATTTGGCAAAGTTAAATTGCAAATATTACTTTATCTTTCAAATATCCTTCTTTGCCGTTTTCGAAACTAAAAATCAACCAAAAGCAAAAACAAACTTCCTTTAAGTTTGAGCATGATATCCAAATATAATCAAGTGCTCAAGTCAAACATCTGATGTGATATACGAACCCGCCTTGTAACTAAATAATAACACCAAGATGAAAGAAACTGTTTCGAAATTTCCTTTTCCTTAAAACCGAGTTTTCATATTTTACCATGAAATAATTATGAACTACAGGTCTTAATTTTTAATTTCCTAAGGCGACCCTCTCTATAGTGTACTAAGTGACCAGGTGATCACGTCATTTTCGTGAATTTATATACGGTTATCAAGTTGCATCACTGAAACGATTGACTTTTGTCCTAAATTAATTTGTTTCGAACTGTTCATCTGATCCTCTGAGATACAGAAGTGACTGGAGTTCAAAATGGATTAATCTTAACTGTTAAACATGCTGTAATGTAAAGAACTCTTTATTTTAATTTCAAATAATGCTACTTCGGTATTCACTAGTTTTCTATTTCTGTAATTTAATAAGTGTGAAAATACATCTAGCAATGAATATATTACCGTGTTACTATCCTAGGTTATTTTGGCAGCTGGTTTTCTTAAAAGTTTTAAAGTGACTCAGTGTGGCAAAACATTCTAATATTGCCTTTATATAGCTGACCAATTTGATATTTAAAACAATTATCCTACAAGCTTCCTACAATTTCGCCATTAATAACCGCTTTATCAAAAAAAACACATAAAATATCATAAAATGGTGTCAATGTTTTCAGTTTTATGAAAGGAAGACCGGAAGCAGATACCGGTAACTGACCATATTGGGTGGACATTGTACACTGAACTGACTGAAAATGTATTTTCCCATGTTTTATATTTCCCTTTTAATTATGAAGCCTCGCTTAAATGAGCCCTCACCAACCTTACTGGTTACAGGATTAAAATAAAAAGCTTGGAAAGTTGCGATTTTATTAATGATGCTTTTAAGGTTCGGATAATCCGTGATTTTAACTAAGCTGTCATGGTCAATTCTCATTCCTTCAGCAACAGAATTGAGAATTTAGCTATAAATCAAACGTGTTAGCCTGAGGTGTCATTATTAACAATCCAAACATTTCCCCACAAGTCCTACCTCTGCACTTCGTTCTGTTAGTACATTGGCATTGGTAATAGTATAATGCAATGAAAAATTGCAGGAGCCAGTGCAATTTGAAAGAATTTTCAAATTTCTTCAAAAATTTTCGGTCACATGCAATTCACAGTGTCACTGAATCAAATATAAAAAATCGTAACCATTCAAAAAATTAATGGGATATGATAGATGATTCATAAATAAACAATCTTGCCAAGATTTAGGTCTGTGCTGTTTTTCATTCGCGCGTTATTTGGAAAAGTGTTTCACCCAAATTTATTTAGTAATCTATTTATTTTATTTATTTTATGTATGGAGACGCCATGTTGGCATGGTGCCGTTCCAAGGGGCACCAACATGGCGGCCGTAAAGTGACAAAAGCATCTGTCATTGAGTTTTGCCATTAAAACGAAAAATTATTCCTCTAGAGCGCCGACACATTGAAAGTACTACTTCTTCAGTCTACTGCAAGAACTGTTCAGTTAGCAAAAACGTGAGCGATAACGCCTCTTTAGAACTATGTGAGAGCCCTCTCGTGCCGCCATTTCACTGTCACGCAACTCAAAACACTGAAATCCAAACGTCTTCTCTAACAAAATGAGAAGCCCTGTCGGGCTGAAACGTTGTAAAACGTCAAGTCACTAGAGGGTCTTACATCTCATGAAACTAAAAATTCATAAGGATTGGTAATTTTTAGTTTTGGAAAATGATAACGTCACATGAAAACCACCAATTTTCCAAAGGTTATGCGTGCTGCGAAATATATTTGATGGATACTAAACACAATAACCTCCATTTGGTTTCAAAAAAATCCTGGAATGTTTGTCCTTGGATATCATCTGTTCCAATAAACGAGCAGTTTTCTGAGAACAAAGTTCACAGTTTCCCTCGACATTCCCTCTTGGATAACCATTTAGTCATAAGACTAAATGTCCGTCCGACTATTTGACGGCTTTATTTGAATTGCGTGGATGCCCAAATTGTAAGGTAATTTTCCCTAAGAAATGCTTTATCATTTTCTAATCAAATGTTGGCCAAATAGGACCGACTAATAGGCCATTTGCGATATATTAAAATTCTAACATGGCTCCGAGGCTTGGGGGAATAAAACAATACAAATTAATTATTTATCTCTCAAACTCGATGTGATTTCTTTTGTTTTATTCCCCCAAGCCTCGGAGCCGTGTTAGAATTTTGATATATCGGAAATGGTCTATTGTAGTTTATGAATTAGTCTAATGGTATCAGAAAACTTTTAGGTTTTACGAATATAGTTTATTAAATAAATAAGTCCATTTTTACATCATGTATGTCGAACAACAATTGTTCTCTAAATGAACTGAAATTTAATTCAGAGGTTCTCCGTCCACTCCTTCTGGATTGCAATCTATTTTCCATCAGTATAAAATACTTTACAAATGACTCTTTTAAAGAGAATTAACGTAACATTAATTACTATAGCATATAATATATAGCTTTCCAATTATTTTAATATAGATAAAAAAGAAACACTGTTAAACTTATGAAAACTGGGTATCTCGAAATTTTCTATGTCAATCCTGCTCGATTAATTTACTTGTAATCTTAGAAGCAGCCTGCTGATTTTCGCCATTATGTGGCTGGCGATATGTTGTCTTTCCTGATGTTGGTCCTTCAGTAGATTGATTGAACTACTTCGGATCGATAACCGGAATGCTTTGCTTTGAGATAATTAAATGCTATTATTAAATTCATTAACGTAAGAAATTGATAAGAATGATGTACACCAGAACGTCTTAGCGAAAACATCTTGGTCAAAAATAACATTCACCCTAGCACAATTAACAGTATTTACTTTTGTTAAAACAATATCAGAGAAGCCCAGCTTCTACTGTGTCATATAATTCATTTATAAATATCCGTCCTTAAATACTCTTAAACTGTTTCAGTTTTAAATAATGTTCACCCATCAATAATTTCAATATCCGTGCGTTCCTGACACAGTGTTATATTACAATCATTGGTTCACGCAGCGCATGAGCAGCTCTGAGCAAATACGCCCAACTGACTGGTTCCATCATCGCCGCGGATGAGAATCGTGGTCAATGATGCCACACATAACCTCGTGCTCTGCGTGTTGCTTGATATTGTACTAGTACAACCGGTAAGCGAAACTTTCTTACAAATGGGAAACTTTTTGACTCCGCCGCTTGCCAGCGTGACCATCTAGTACTTGCCAGTGTAACAAGGGCCTGCATGAGACCTCTTCTGTCTTAAAACGGGACTGGCTTCCTTCGGTTGGATCATTTTATCTGAGCTGAACTGAGACTGTACTGCTTCATGACTTGATGAATCTAGTTCTGATAATCTAAGGACATCAGCTGGATTCTCTTCTCGATCAGTTGCACTCTCATTTGTCTTATTCAAGACGGAGTTCAATTCTTCCTCAGCTAAATCAAGCATTTTTTCAATGTTGTCGTTGTTGGTTGATGTGATAGCTCTGCCATTTCCGTGGTGAAGAAAAACAGCAAGAATAACTGCAATAACCTGCAGGTCGAAAAACAACACTGTGAGATTAACTGTTTATTAATTACCAAGAAAGATCAACACCTAACCTCTCCTTACAAGATCAATACAATGTCAAGTAGGCAGGTGATGAGTAAATAAAAGTAAATAAAATCGTGTTGATCTAACACCAAACGTATTCTTACCTTAAAAGTATCCATGGCTTATTTTCTCATGAGATTGTGGCTTTTTTGCTATGTGTCTGGTTTTCTCGAAGAATGTTTAAACACTTTGATCTGATTTTTAGCAAAATAAGTGTCCCTTAAATACAGTTTTCAGCGCTTCCTGATTTGGCGCTGTAGCCAATAGCTAGAGAGGGAAATTACCGAGGATCGTTTAAAATTACAAATGTATTTTGGAGACCGTTTCATCCTCGTGTATGTTACTTTACAGTTTCAGTGATAACGTATTTGATTCTGTACTGACCTTTTTTGTAAGGTTTGTGATGTGATCGCAGTGAAGTGCTGTTAGCAACGACTCCCTTTAATTCCGTTAGTAAACTAAGAACAGGAATCTGAAGCCTAAGGGCCAATAAAAATGCTCCATTTTGGAATATACCTATGAGGTGTTACTGTTGAAGTTACACTGGAGATATTTTTAGCTGAATCGCAACGAAAGTATGAAATAGTTTGACTTGTAAAGATTATATCTATTTTAAAATTATTTGATCTATCTGTGCGAGAAGCTTTACTGTTACATAGCGCCCACAGAATTCTGCGAATCCAGACTGAAATTTTGATTTAATTTCTTAATAGCTCTTTTTCAAAATCACGTGACATTTTTTTTTCTGCCGCGGACTAAAAGTAGCGTGGGCTCGTATTGGAAGGACAAATTTCAAAATGGCGGCCTCGGAGTGAGAAAAATACTTCTGCGTTTATCATGCCTTCTCATTACAACTGCTGCGTTCCATTGTGTACGAACCACTCCAGAAAAAATAGAAATTTATCATTTTATCGTATTCCAAAGGATGAAAGTCTTAGGAAGAAATACACAAGGTTAATCAGAAACAAAACATTGAAGCTAGAATCCTCTCACACTCGAATTTGTTCCGCACATTTTGAAGGAGGTAAGAAGAAATATTCCTGGCAATTGCCGTATATCTTTCCATGGAGTAAACCCTGTAAAGAAAGGAAATTACCTACAAGGAGGGGGCTTGGTTTTAACGATGTTATGTCAGAAACTGATCTCGCTGTTGGCGCTGAGTTTGAGTTTGAAGCTGGTGTAGTGAAAGACAACCAAGAGACTATCGAGTCTGAGACACCGTCAGTGGAAGCTAACAACATTCTGTCCGCTGAAGTTAACTGTGCCAAGTCCCAAGAAACTCAAACAGATACAAATGAGAGGAAATGTGAAGAGCAGAAAGAGATGGAGGAGCAAATTAAAATACTCCAAGAAAAAATCAGTGCCCTTAAGATTGAGGTTCACAAGCGAGAGTTCTGTATCAAAAGGTTTCAAAATGACAATGAGAGCATCTCCTTTTATACTGGATTTCCTAATTATGAGACATTAATGGCCTGCTTT
>OZ026605.1:2585800-2640800 GCA_964020085.1 Micromussa lordhowensis | reverse complement strand
AGCTGTGAATTTCGTATTTTCCGCCATTTTGTTACTATTTTTAGAAATTTGGTGATCTTTAGAATGTTATATCTTCTTAACCAAGTGAGGTTTTCAAAAAATTTTTTCACATTTAAGTTCTCCTCGGAGTACTCTTTCAAAATTGCCAACTTGTTATGGCATTACTTAAAAGTTATATTTTACTGTCAGTCTTATGACGTCATTTTCGCGCCAAAAACCGTTAAAATCAAAAATTCAAAAACATACGATTGTTGGGTATACAAAATTCTATTATCATGCAAAGTCTCAGCTCAAACGGTTGAAAATTGAAAAACTAGTTTGAAAGTGATCCCTTTTTGATGACAGCTGACCCGGCGTGAACGATCCTTTTAAGGTTCGGATAATCCGTGATTTTAACTAAGCTGTCATGGTCAATTCTCATTCCTTCAGCAACAGAATTGAGAATTTAGCTATAAATCAAACGTGTTAGCCTGAGGTGTCATTATTAACAATCCAAACATTTCCCCACAAGTCCTACCTCTGCACTTCGTTCTGTTAGTACATTGGCATTGGTAATAGTATAATGCAATGAAAGAGTTATAGTACAAGTCGAATTTTTTCTCTCAAAATTGCAGGAGCCAGTGCAATTTGAAAGAATTTTCAAATTTCTTCAAACATTTTCGGTCACATGCAATGGCTGGTTCACAGTGTCACTGAATCAAATATAAAAAATCGTAACCATTCAAAAAATTAATGGGATATGATAGATGATTCATAAATAAACAACCTTGCCAAGATTTAGGTCTGTGCTGTTTTTCATTCGCGCGTTATTTGGAAAAGTGTTTCACCCAAATTTATTTAGTAATCTATTTTTTTTATTTATTTTATGTATGGAGACGCCATGTTGGCATGGTGCCGTTCCAAGGGGCACCAACATGGCGGCCGTAAAGTGACAAAAACATCTGTCATTGAGTTTTGCCATTAAAACGAAAAATTATTCCTCTAGAGCGCCGACACATTGAAAGTACTACTTCTTCAGTCTATTGCAAGAACTGTTCAGTTAGCAAAAACGTGAGCGATAACGCCTCTTTAGAACTATGTGAGAGCCCTCTCGTGCCGCCATTTCACTGTCACGCAACTCAAAACACTGAAATCCAAACGTCTTCTCTAACAAAATGAGAAGCCCTGTCGGGCTGAAACGTTGTAAAACGTCAAGTCATTAGAGGGTCTTACATCTCATGAAACTAAAACTTCATAAGGATTGGTAATTTTTAGTTTTGGAAAATGATGACGTCAAATGAAAACCACCAATTTTCCAAAGGTTATGCGTGCTGCGAAAACTATTTGATGGATACTAAACACAATAATCTCCATTTGGTTTCAAAAAAATCCTGGAATGTTTGTTCTTGGATATCATCTGTTCCAATAAACGAGCAGTTTTCTGAGAGCGAAGTTCACAGTTTCCCTCGACATTGCCTCTTGGATAACCATTTAGCCGTAAGACTATACTAAAGACACGCTGCGATTTGTCCGCCCGACTTTTTTGCTTTATTTGAATTACGTGGATGCCCAAATTGTAAGGTAATTTTCGTTAAGAAATACTTTATCATTTTCTAATCAAATGTTGGCCAAATAGGACCGACTAATTGTAGTTTATGAATTAGTCTAATGGCATCAGAAAACTTTTAGATTTTACGAATATAGTTTATTAAATAAATAGGTCCATTTTTACACCATGTATGTGAAACAACAATTGTTCTCTAAATGGACTGAAATTTAATTCAGACGTTCTCCGTCCGGATTACAATCAATTTTCCATCAGTATAAAATACTGTACAAATTACTCTTTTTAAGAGAATTAACGTAATATTAATTACTATAGCATATAATATATAGCTTTCCAATTATTTTAAAATAGATAAAAAAAGAAACACTGTTAAACTTATGATTCCTGGTATCTCGGAATTTTCTATGTCAATCCTGCTCGATTAAATTTACTTGTAATCTTAGAAGCAGCCGGCTGATTTCGCCATTATGTGGCTGGCGATATGTTGTCTTTCCTGATGTTGGTCCTTCAGTAGATTGATTGAACTACTTCGGATCGATAACCGGAATGCTTTGCTTTGAGATAATTAAATGCTATTATTAAATTCATTAAAGTAAGCAATTGATAAGAATGATGTATACGAGAGCGTCTTAGCGAAAACATCTTGGTCAAAAATAACATTCACCTTAGCACAATTAACAGTATTTACTTTTGTTAAAACAATATCAGAGAAGCCCAGCTTCTACTGTGTCATATAATTCACTTATAAATATCCGTCCTTAAATACTCTTAAACTGTTTCAGTTTTAAATAATGATTCATCGTTCCTGACGCAGTGTTATATTACAATCATTGGTTCACGCAGCGCATGAGCAGCTCTGAGAAAATACGCCCAACTGACTGGTTCCATCATCGCCGCGGATGAGAATCGTGGTCAATGATGCCACACATAACCTCGTGCTCTGCGTGTTGCTTGATATTGTACTAGTACAACCGGTAAGCGAAACTTTCTTACAAATGGGGAACTTTTTGACTCCGCCGCTTGCCAGCGTGACCATCTGGTACTTGCCAGTGTAACAAGGGCCTGCATGAGACCTCTTCTGTCTTAAAACGGGTCTGGCTTCCTTCGGTTGGATCATGTTATCTGAGCTGAACTGAGACTGTACTGCTTCATGACTTGATGAATCTGGTTCTGATATTCTAAGGACATCAGCTGGATTCTCTTCTAGTTCAGTTGGATTCTCATTTGTCTCATTCAAGACGGAGTTTAATTCTTCCTCAGATAAATCAAGCATTTTTTCAATGTTGTCGTTGTTGGTTGATGTGATAACTCGACCATTTCCGAGGTGAAGGAAAACAGCGAGAATTACTGCAATAACCTGCGAGCGAAAAAAAAAACAACACTGTGAGATTAACTGTTTATTAATTACCAAGAAAGATCAACACCTAACCTCTTCTTGCAAGATCAAGGCACTATTAAGTAGGCCGGGGATGAGAATAAAGAACTCATCAAGTAAATAAAACTAATTGCGTTATCTATCGCCAAATTAAAACTGTCATTCGAAGAAATATATGGCAACTTCTTAAGTACTGATCTTCTAAGACCTGAGACCAACAATTGATTGATCATGATCTTTGAGATGGCTTTTCTTCAGTTTCTACAACATTTTTGACTAAGAAAACAAAAGAAAGGAATTTAGGACAATTTCGGTGTACACGAATTTTTTGAATATAGTCCAAAGTATTTGGTTTGAATATATAATCATTAGTCATTTGAAACACCTGGAAATATAGTTTGTACACTCATAAACAATAAAATGTCTTCTTACCTTAATAATCTCCATGACCTATTTTTTTGATTCTCTGGCTTTTCACTAAAGTTAACTTGTAGAGATGTTCTCTGTTCTTGTGTAAGGACTTGTTCTGATATCAAGAAAACTAACTATCCACTTAAATACAATTTTCAGTGGTTCTGATTTGGAGGTTTAGTAAATAACTAGAAAGGGAAACAAACATTACTTCATCAGCCAGTTTTATTCTGTTCATCCTTGTTCGTGAAAGTAACTGTACGGCTTCACTGATACAGTAACCGATACATTATTACAATGTTTGTGATGTTCTAGCTGTGAAGTGCTGATAGCAATGATTCCCTTAGGATCCGGTAGTAAGCTAAAAATACACGATAGTCAATGCAACGGCCAATAAAATTGCTCCATTTTGTTACGTACAAGGAACTACCGCTCAACGAAGATATTTTGAGTTGAATCAGGCACCCAGCCAAAGCCTAAAATAGCTTGACTTGTAAATACGTGTTAACTTTACACATATACCAAATCATCGGATTATTTGTGTAATAATTTCTGCTTCCTCCGTTTTATTGCATCCTTTTGGCGAAAAATATAACGTATAGTAACATCTTTTCTGCCAATATATTTTTCCCTTTTATCCCTGGATTAGGTAGTTAATAGCGCATTGCAAATCTTAATTGTCTTAAAACTGTATTTGCTCAGCATGTTAAGATTCGTTCCTCGACAAGCCAAATTCTGATGTCGTGAATAATTACTTATTGAAATCAGAGGGGTGCATTAATTATTTATAATCATGATACTCGAATCATGGGTTTAAGAACTTATCATAACCACTGGGATAAGATAAGTTACAAAATAGCACAAAAGATGGACATTTTGTTTCAGAATTGAACGTTCAATTGCAAAAGTTAGTATATTTCACAAATGTCCTTGGTGGCAGTTTTCGAAACTGTTAACCAACCAAAAACAGAAACACACTTCCGTTAGTCTTGAATATCAAAATATGATATACGATTCCGAATTTAGCAAAGAAAGTCACAGCTCGATGAAAGGAAAGCATTTCTTCATTTTAAAACCTCTCGATTTACATTTTAGTTATTAACTGATGTTTTCGATTATAACATGAAATAATTACGTAGTCCAGCTCTAGGAAGAGATTATAAAGACGTTTTTCATCTACTCAGTGGTCTCAGTGGTTCCTCAGATCAGTCTGAGGCATTTAAGACTGCAATATGATTGTAGGTGATGTTATTTTCGTGGATCTACATTCTTGAAGTAAATTACTGATGAACTCGAGATGGGCACAATCCGAGTCAACTAATTATTGCGTTCGACGAAGGAAGAACGCTTCCTAATCTTCTGGGTTGCCTGTTATCGCGTAGGTTCCCTGTGTACGCAAGCGAAAGCTGACCCTTGTTTTTTTCGTTACATGGTTCACCTTTTCGGCGCCATTTTGAATGACGTCACAATTTCGTTGCGCGAAGCATTCTGCCTCTTGCTTCGCTGTTTGTCAGACGTGTTGGAAGGTTCAAGCTTTATTTATTTTATATGTTCACGAACACGATCGCCTAGGCTTTGGGATGTTAACTGTGGAAACAGCTGTATTAAATCCCCGGGCTGTAGTTCTAGTTGCGACAGAAAAGGTCAGTAGTATCTGGTCGAATATTATTTGGAATCAGTGGAACAGTACTCTGAAGGAAAGATCTGTAAGAGTGAACCTGTAAATACTGTGTACTTTGTTAATCAGGCCAGGGGAAATACTCGAATCAGTCGCACGGAGTTTGTTTACGCGATCAACTAGCACGCGATTGCAAATGTTTACTCAGTTATATTTGAGCTTCCTGCTTTGAATAATGTTCGACAAAAAATATACTATATACAATATTTAGCACGAAATTTGAAGGCTGATGTAAATTTTTTAGTCCTATTTTAAACTTGAGAGTCTGTGGAAACTGGTGCCGTCACGCAACGCAGTCTTCAATCAGACTGGCGTGGACTTTGTCACTGAAATATCTTTCTGTAAAACCTTGGTTGTTGATGAAAAAAGGTTGGTTTTTAGAGGTTGAGGGTCAGCTAGGGAGATCAGTTAAGGTATTTGTATAAACATTTATACGGCGTCGAACGCACTCTAATAATCTTTGATTACTACTAGTTTTAGTATAAATCTACTAGTCGTTGGTGTAAATTCCCTTCGCAAAGGCAAAGAAGCGACCGCCATTTTGTTAATACTGACCCGCACACTGCTCGCCGGCTGATCACTCTCCACAGCAGAATAGATAGTGAGCAGCGTAGCCAATAAGAGAACAGCATTCGGGATAGAACGCTAGGAAATTTAAACCAAAACAAAATTGCCACTAGATACTGGAACGGAAATACTGGATATACGGATCTAAAGTATGAAATTATAAACATTTAAAATTAAATAGGCTATCACATTTCGACAAATTGTGTTTTGTAATAAATACGAATATAAATCTAGGTATTAAACTTATTGGTTAAAAAAATGAAAAAACTCGGCAAAAAATTCAGAAACTGGCTTTTAAATGATAGCTTTGTGTTACGATATGTAAATTTCTGTACCTCTACCTGTATCTGTCAGCGGACTTTATGCCCCTGTCAGCGGACTTTCTCCCGCGGGTATAAATTATGTATTTTGAATCGAGAGTGTGTACTTTTACCGTTAGCCGTGTGAAATAAAGCTTCGAAACACTTTGGTATTTAACAATGTCGTATGGATATAATATAATCATAACTGAACAAGGGCAAGTGGAGTAATCGTTTTGTAAAAAACATTCACGAAACTGTCTCGTTAAATCTTGCTAACTTCATTTTGTAGAAGATCGGAAGGCGACAACTTACTGACCTCATTAAATGACATGATCATGGGAGAATTGTATTCGTGTGAGACTGAATTTCCTCAGTCGTGTAATAACTGAATTATTGTATGAAATCTCTAGCAATTAAGACTGGTTTTCAGCATGTAGTGCATAAGAATAACGATAGCAACATAGGCAGCTGACATGGTAACGCATTTGTTAAAAACTAACTGTTGATACTGATGAGTTTGTGAAAACGAGCCCTTAAACACCGAAATTGTCACAAAAATATAATAATAATAATAATAATAATAATAATAATAATAATAATAATGATAAATGCCGTTTTCAAACGTTCGATCAGTTTTTTGGCTGCTATAACGCTAAATGGGCCTTTGTTTTGGTGAAAAAGCTTTTTTTCCAAAAAGATAGATTTCCGAAGTTTAGGTACAAAAATGTACAATATTCTAATT
This sequence comes from Micromussa lordhowensis, assembly GCA_964020085.1. Classification (NCBI taxonomy): domain Eukaryota; kingdom Metazoa; phylum Cnidaria; class Anthozoa; order Scleractinia; family Lobophylliidae; genus Micromussa; species Micromussa lordhowensis. The sequence goes on along the minus strand of OZ026605.1, from coordinate 2,634,179 downwards.
TTCTTGTTTTTGGCGATTGCTTGTTACAATTTTTGTTCTTGCCCCTTTCCTATCTTTTTTCTCGGCCCTTTTACTTGCGCTTCCTTTAGCGTTTCATATTCTTTCTGGCTTCCTTAAAGAGTTGGGTGTTAATTATGGGCAAAGCCTGGAAATGGGAACTTGATAAATTATAGGCATAATGAGCCATTTTACCACCATTTTTGAACCAAAATTGATAACGACTGTTGTGCCAAAACCGACTGTTGTGCGGATAGATCTATCCCAGCTCCATTATCTGCTTATCAAGAATATCTGATGACCTTTAAATTGACAACGTCACAAGCGGTACAAAGGGCGTATGTGCTTGCTTGGGAATCAAAGGGTTAAGGATGATATCTGAGAAAATCTTCGAATATCACTCGTATTGTGAATCCTTAATTGATTGAGATTCCATACCATTACCAACGCATATAAGAAACGCTTGTTAGAATGCATCAAATATTTTCGCTGACACGCGATTGGTCTAAATGCGCCACGTGACTGAATATGAACTATTTCCCGCATGTTGTTGTACAACTGCTCCCATTTGACTTTAAAAATATGCTCGGATATTTGTCCTTGCCTGTTCCTCGAAGCTCACAGTATTCTTCAAGCGAAATGAAGTCACAATTTAAAAAACACTTATTGCTTGTAAAGAATACTTTATGCTCTTCGTTACTATAAAATCCTAAAATTAATTTACACTATGCAGTGGCTGTGCAGGGTTTGCTGGGAAGAATAGACAAGACATGATCTGCCATTTTTGGTCACCGAGGTGGCCGTTTATTTTCATAAACATCAACTTTTAACTCCGAAAAAACCTAGAAAAATAGAAATGATTCCCAGCAAAGGTGGGGCAGTACCCGCCATGCAAAAATGTTTGAAGTAACCGCTGTCTATACTGAGGGTGGGTGGGTGGGAAATGGCGAACTGCTCGGAGAGCTCGAGTTGTGGAAAAGAGGACAGTAACCTGGCCTAAGGTTGGGGTCGCACTTGAGACAAATATTTGAAATGTCTGAAGATATTGCAGACAATTTTGTCTCAGAACTTGTCCGAAACAATTAAAATGTTGTTGTTTTGCGGTCGCACTGTAGAGACAAACATCAGAGACATCAACGTAATGTAAACATAAGACCTGTCACTTCTGGCTTTTTTTTTTAATTTTACCGCATAAATTATTATTTCCCGCTCAATGTGTAGAATAGAACGAGTTAGAGGCAGTGGTGCAGTGCCAGAGCAGCCTGCTTGTCCCGGTTGAAGAGGCTGAAAGGGCGCCAAAACTGCCGTCGGTGGTGGAAAGGTGTTCTGCGGAATTTGCTGCCTCAAGAACAATTGCCCTGGCCTATAGCGGTCTTGCGCTTCATTTGGGTTCATCATTTGATCAGAATGGATGTCCCAAAAACCGGGAAAATTGTTTCGAAATCTTGGATTCATTATTAGCCGTGAACGAGTGAAATGTGAAGCAGAAACAATTTTAGGGTTCACTGAATTGACTGACAGGTTTACTGCAAGAAAAACAATTTTTGTTTGTTGTTCGCAAAAAGTCGTGCTCCGAGGCAGGACGACGGCACTTTTGAAGATTTGTCTCCGTAGACAAGTTTTTGTCTGCGTCGAGACAAGTAGGTCGCACTTGGCGTGGTCAACTGATGACAGGAATTTGACGGATTTTTTGGTTATCAAAACAAACTTGTCTAAGTTTTGTCCCAAGTGCGACCCATGCCTAATACGCTTAACTATTTGATTATCTAAGTCCCGGATGACCCCCAACCACTTGCTGGGAGACTGCCACTAACAAGCAGCATAAAATCATTTATTCCCCTGGTGGGGTGAATAAATTTCCTTTAAATTTAGGCATGATATTGCCCCTAAGTTTTTTATTATTTACTTATAAGACTAATTTAGGCGCTTCGACTTGTCAGTCCGAAAGTTTGATTCATTAAATTGTCTGCGGGATGGAAATCTCATTAAATTTTGTTCAGATCGGACCGACAAAGTCGTAGTGTACGAATAAGTCAAATTAACCTATGGTTTCATCAACGGAATTTTCCCATTGAGTTTTTACGAAAATAATTTATTAAATGTATAAGTTCATTTCTACAAAATGTATCTCAAACAACAATTGTACTCTGGATGAACACAGTCACACTTAAATCAAACTTGCTTCAATGCTTCTCAGTTTCAGAATCCATCTTCAAGTTAGATCTTCTGTAGATTGAAAACTGGGCCGGACTAAAAACTACCTCAGATAAAACCTTTATTTAGAAAAAAGATAAAAGCTTTGATTTATTTCGGAGTATTACTAAATTCATTGAAGAAAGCAATTAATAAGAATGAAGTAGTACCAGAGCGTGAAAGCGAAAACATCTTGATCAGAGACCACATTACTCTAGCACAATTAACAGTGTTTACTTTTGTTAAAACAATACCAGAGAAACCCAGCTTCTTCTGTGTCTAATAATATTCTTAAATACTCCTAAATTGATACAGTTTTAAATAAATGTTTGCTGGTCAATACAATAATAAATGGTGCATCAGTTCACGCAGCGCATGAGCATTTTGTCGGAAAATATACATTGTCCATAGGATAGTACTTGTAATTTGATGGCACACATTTCTGCATGCCGTAGTCTGCTATCGCATCAGTACAAGCGGTAAATGCAACAGGCCTAAATTCATTGAAGAAAGCAATTAATAAGAATGAAGTATACCAGAGAGTCAAAGCGAAAACATCTTGATCAGAGACCACATTTACTCTAGCACAATTAACAGTGTTTACTTTTGTTAAAACAATACCAGAGAAACCCAGCTTCTTCTGTGTCTAATAATATTCTAATAAATATTCTTAAATACTCCTAAATTGATACAATTGTAAATAAATGTTTGCCGGTCAATACAATAATAAATGGTGCATCAGTTCACGCAGCGCATGACCATTTTGTCGGAAAATATACATTGTCCATAGGATAGTACTTGTAATTTGATGGCACACATTTCTGCATGCCGTAGTCTGCTATCGCATCAGTACAAGCGGTAAATGCAACAGGCCTACACTCAGGGTATGTTATGCTTCCAGCATGCTTCAGGGTTGTCCACTTTAAGACGCCAGTGTAACATTCAGGTTCGTCTGCAAGAGACCTCTTGTATCTCCAAACAGGATTGGCTTCCATTGGTAAGGTCAAGTTATCAGAACCTTTGTTAGCAGATTCGCGGATGACATCATCATCGAACTGAGACTGCACTGCTTCATGGCTTGATGAATCTGGTTCCGATAATCTAAGGACATCAGCTGGATTCTCTTCTCGTTCAGTTGGATTCTCATTTGTCTCACTCAAGACCGTGTTTAATTCTTCCTCAGCTAAATCAAGCATTCTTTCAATATTGTCGTTGTTGGTTGATGTGATAGCTCGGCCATTTCCGAGGTGAAGAAAAACAGCAAGAATAACTGCAATAACCTGCAGGCCGAAAAACAACACTGCGAGATTAATTGTTTCTTAATTACCAAGAAATATCAAAACCTAACCCCTTCTTGCAAGATCAAGATCAAGATACTGTTAGGTAGGCCGGAGATGAGAATAAAGTAAATAAAACTAATTGCGTTATCTATCAAAACTGTCATTAGAAGAAATATATGGCAACTTGTAAAGAGTACTGATCTTCTAAGACCTGAGACCCAACAATTGAGTTATCATGATCTTTGAGATGGCTTTTCTTCAGGTTCTACAACATTTTTGACTAAGAAACCAAAAGAAAGGAATTTAGGACAATTTCGGTGTACACGAAATTTTTAAATATTTTCCAAAGTATTTGATTTGAATAGATAATCATTAGTCCTCGATAAAAGACATTTGAAATACCTGGAAATATAGTTTGCACACTCATAAACAATAAAAATGTCTTCTTACCTTAATAATCTCCATGACCTTTTTTTTTTATTCTCTGGGTTTTTACCGAATGTTAACTTGTAGATATGTTTTCTGTTCTTGTGTAAGGACTTGCTCTGATATCAAGAAAATTAACTATCCCCTTAAATACAATTTTCAGTGGTTCTGATTTGGAGGTTTAGGAAATAACTAGAAAGGGAAACAAACATTACTTCATCAGCCAGTTTTATTCTGTTCATCCTTGTTCGTGAAAATAACTGTACGGCTTAACTGATACAGTAACCGATACATTATTACAATGTTTGTAATGTTTTAGCTGCGAAGTGCTGATAGCAACGATTCCCTTAGGATCCGGTAGTAAACTAAAAATACACGATAGCCAATTCAACGGCCAATAAAATTGCTCCATTTTATTACGTACAAGGAAGGAACTACAGCTCAACGAAGATATTTTGAGTTGAATCAGGCACCCAGCCAAAGTCTAAAATAGCTTGACTTGTAAATACGTGTTAACTTTACACATATACCAAATCATCGGATTATTTGTGTAATAATTTCTGCTTCCTCCGTTTTATTGCATCCTGTTGGCAAAAAATACAACGTATAGTAACATTATTTCTGCCAATATATTTTTCCCTTTTATCCCTGGATTAGGCAGTTAATAGCGCATTGCAAATCTTAATTGTCTTAAAACTGTATTTGCTCAGCATGTTAAGATTCGTTCCTCGACAAGCCAAATTCTGATGTCGTGAATAATTACTAATTGAAATCATAGGGGTGCATTAATTATATATAATACTGGAATCATGGGTTTAAGAACTTATCATAACCACTGGGATAAGATAAGTTAAAAATAGCACAAAAAATGGACATTTCGTTTCAGAATTGAACGTTCAATTGCAAAAGTTAGTATATTTCACAAATGTCCTTGGTCACAGTTTTCGAAACTGTTAACCAACCAAAAACAGAAACACACTTCCGTTAGTCTTGAATATCAAAATATGATATACGATTCCGAATTTAGCAAAGAAAGTCACAGCTCGATGAAAGGAAAGCATTTCTTCATTTTAAAACTTCTCTATTTACATTTTAGTTATTAACTGATGTTTTCGATTATAACATGAAATAATTACGTAGTCCAGCTCTAGGAATTTATAAAGACGTTTTTCATCTACTCAGTGGTCTCAGTGGTTCCTCAGTCTGAGGCATTTAAGAGTGCAATATGATTGTAGGTGATGTTATTTTCGTGGATCTACATTCTTGAAGTAAATTACTGATGAACTCGAGATGGGCACAATCCGAGTCAACTAATTATTTTAGTATAAATCTACTAGTCGTTGGTGTAAATTCTCTTCGCAAAGGCAAAGAAGCGACCGCCATTTTGTTAATACTGACCCGCACACTGCTTGGCGGCTGCTCACTCTCCACAGCAGAATAGATAGTGAGCAGCGTAGCCAATAAGAGAACAGCATTCGGGATAGAACGCTAGGAAATTTAAACCAAAAGAAAATTGACACTAGAAACTGGAACGGAAATACTGGATATACGGATCTAAAGTATGAAATTATAAACATTTAAAATTTAATAGGCTATCACATTTCGACAAATTGTGTTTTGTAATAAATACGAATATAAATCTAGGTATTAAACTTATTGGTTAAAAAAATGAAAAAACTCGGCAAAAAATTCAGAAACTGGCTTTTAAATGTTAGCTTTCGTATTTGTAACAATGCCATATGCATATAAAATGGCTTCAATCATAACTGAACAAGGGCAATTGGAGTAATCGTTTTGTAAAAAACATTCACGAAACTGTCTCGTTAAATCTTGCTAACTTCATTTTGTACAAGATTGGAAGGTGACAACTTACTGACCTCATTAAATGACATGATCATGGGAGAATTGTACTTTTGTGATTAGCTGAGACTGAATTTGCTCAGTCGTGTAATAACTGAATTATTGTATGAAATCTCTAGCAATTAAGACTGGTTTTCAGCATGTAGTGCATAAGAATAACCATATAAGAACATATGCAGACATAGCAACGCGTTTGTTAGGGACTAACTGTTGATACTTATGCGTTTGTGAAAACGAGCCCTAAAAACACCGAAATTGTCACAAAAATGCCGTTTTTAAACGTTCGATCAATTTTTTGGCTGCTATAACCCTAACCCTAACCCTTTGTTTTGGTGAAAAAGCTTTTTTCCAAAAAGATAGATTTCTGAAGATTAGGTACAAAAATGTATAATATTCTAATTTTCTTGTTTTTGGCGATGGCCCGTTACAATTTGTTTTTCTTGCCCCTTTCCTATCTTTTTTCTCGGCGCTTTTACTTGCGTTTCCTTTTGCGTTTCATATTCTTTCTGGGTGCCGTAAAGAGTTGGGTGTTAATTATGGGCAAAGCCTGGAAATGGGACCTTGTGAAATTATAGGCATAAAATGAGCCATTTTACCACCATTTTTGAACCAAAACTGATAACGTTGTTTTTCAATTTGCTACGTCAGAATGCCGTCGATATCCAAAACCGACTGCTGTGCTGATGGATCTATCCCAGCTCCATTATTTGCTTGATCAAGAATATCAGGTGACCTTTAAATTGACAACGTCACAAGCGGTACAAAGGGCGTATGTGTTGCTTGGGAGTCAAAGGGTTAAGGATGATATCTGAGAAAATCTTCGAATATCACTCGTGTTGTGAATCTTTAATTGTTTGAGTTTCCATACCATTAAAAACGCATATAAGAAACGCTTGTTACAATGCATCAAATATTTTCGCTGATACGCGATTGGTGTAAATGGGCCACGTGACTGAATATGAACAATTTCCCAATTTTCAAATCCCGCATGTTGCGAAAAAAAATTGTGAAGGATAAAAAGTACAACTGCTCCCATTTGACGTTAAAAATATGCTCGGATATTTGTCCTTGCCTGTTCCTCGAAGCTCACAGTATTCTTCTAGCGAAATGAAGTCACAATCAGAATTGGTTTAATTAAAAAACACTTATTGATTGTAAAGAATACTTTAAATTTAGGCATGATATTGCCCTTAATTTTTTTATTATTTACTTGTAAGACTAATTTAGGCGCTTCGACTTGTCAGTCCGAAAGTTTGATTCATTGAATTGTCTGGACGGAAATCTCATTAAATTTTGGTCAGATCGGACCGACAAGGTCAAAGTGTACGAATAAGTCAAATTAACGGGAACCAAGACAGCGTTGTCTCAAGAGAATGTGCAATGTACTGAACAAGCAAGATCCATGGCAGAATCATGGCCAGAATGAATGACTTCTCCGGCTCTCAAAGCAACAACAACAACAACAACAATTTATTGGTATTCTCATATACAGATGGTATTACCTAAAAATGACAATGTAAGAAATTATTGCAATAACAAATATTAAGTTTACAATAACAGTAATGATATTAGGCTAAATAATATCACATGTTTCTCTTATATGTAACACTTCATATATAAAATAACCTAGTTTCTTACAAATGAAAGAATCGACATAATTAAACAAGAATATAGTTTTGTCAGTATCGTTTAAAAGATCAAAGGACGGATATTTAAGTACAATGTCACTAGTTATACGTTGCCTTATAGTGTCAACGATCACAATGAAATAAGAAATGGTTCTCGTTCTCAATTTGGTTAGAGCGGCAGTATTGACAAATCCTAAGAGATTCCGGTAATTGAGGTACACAGTGTCGTCCAGATTCGATTCTGAGACTGTGATTACCTGATCGTAGTTTAGCTACAGCTCGTCTATGCTTCAGGTTCTTTATTTGCTCTAAATAATCAGATTTGCTTACACCTGTTTTAAATATAGAGTAGAAACATAACTTCTATATTAGAGCGGATTAACTCTAGTTGGTGTCTTTTTAAATAGTTTGAGATGTGATATTTTGTTTTTTGTAAATTGTTTTTGATTGTTGTCATATTATCATTTTTGATTGTTTTGTTATTCGATTGCTTTTGAATGTCTATATAATTATGAATAATTTTATTAACCGTTAACATGAAAGAAGATTTGCCAATTGATTGGACATGATTAAGCATTGTTTGGCAATACTGTTCTCTGGAAGAGATTCAAGGTGTATCCAAAATTTAATTATCGTTAAATTGATATTCAATTTTAAAGGAAGACGTCCAGTTTCATTACGAGCTACCACATTAGGTGCTCTTCTATTGAGGCCAAGAAAATATTTGTAGAATTGAGTACGTTGTCTTTCTACTGGGTCTTTTTCCCATTTTTTGAAGTTCATATTATCATAAGCTCCCCAAATTTCTGAACCGTATAAAAGAATGGGAAGGAATAAAGTATCAAATAATTTATTACACGTATTTATTGGTAATTTATTAAAGTCAAGATAACGTTTAGTAGCAAATATCGATCTTCTGGCTTTCTCAACCAAAACTGTTTTGGAATTAGCAAAATTACCATTTGTGTTGAAAGTAATGCCAAGGTAACTGTACTGTGAGGCCTTATCGAGTGGAATGCCATTTAGAAAGAAAGAGAACTTATCACGTGTTGATTTGCGATTTTGTTTTTGGAATATTAATGTTTTTGTCTTTTTAAGATTTCTCGCTATAACTGTGGAGAATATTTAGTTGTTTTTGAAGGCCAGCGGCACTTCTTGATATTAAGATTAGATCATCTGCATAGAATAAACAGTTAAGAGGGAGTCCGTTTGGTAAACTGAATTGAATCTGTGTCACGCGAAGATTCGCTAATAAGCGTGGCAATTCATCCAGATACAAATTCAACAATAAAGGAGAAAGAATACACCCTTGTCGTATTCCCCTGTTGTAATCGAAGAAAGAACTTCTCTTGTAACCGTATTTGACAGCACATTTAGTCTTCGAATACATTTGATCAGAAATTAAATGATAAAATTGTCCACCTATGTTTATGTGTAATAATTTGTGTAGCAAACCATCATGCCAAATAGAATCGAAAGCTTTTTGAAAATCTATAAAGCAGCAAACTAATTTTCTCTTATTTGCATTAGTCACATATTTGTCAATAAGTGTTCTCAGCGAGAAGATGTGATCTGATGTTCGGGAACCTTTGAGGAAACCAATTTGAGAAGGGTGTATTAAACTGTGGTCTCGGAGGTAGGCAAGTAATCTATTATTTAAAACAGCAGAAAATAATTTGCCTAAGCAACTAGTGACACAAATACCAAATACCTTTTTTTGTCGTTTGTCCAAGGATGCGACGATTACTCGCATTCTATAAACAAGGATAAGTTGGAACTAAAATAAAATATTGTCCTGCAGTTTACGTTCCGCGAGTGTCGAGCGATCGTTAGCTTGATAGTTCTGCTCGCAGGGTTAACTTTAAAAAGCTGCTAGCTTTCTTTTTAAACGAATAAGCAAACTATTTAAACGTTTTCCCTAGATTGTTAAACGGATGAGCAAACCATTTAAACGTTTTCGCTAAAGCGTTAAACGGATGAGCAAACCATTTAAACGTTTTCGCTAAAGCGGTAAACGGATGCAAATTTTTTTAAACGGATAAGCAAACCGTTTAAACGCTTGCATGAACCGTTTAAACAGATATATATAAAGGGATTGTAAACGGTTTCGTCGTATAACTGAACTGAAAAGCGTTAGGGAAGGTCACATAATTATTTACAACATCGTAGCGTCTCATTTGTTTACACACGCAGTCTTAGCGGTGGTTCAGGGTGAGATTTCGTGGTCACACGTAGCTGAGGTTCGTATGTGCAAGTTGCGTGTTCGGTAATATTTTTACATTAACTATCAGCAAGCATAAGTCTAGTTCTGGTCTCGACTGTTCAAAAGTAAAGATGATATTACATCTCTTGCCCCTGCAGTTTCTTATCTGATGGATAAATTTGCAAGCAAGCGCTGAGCATTTCGACCTCCAACACGGCATTACAGACAATCTTGACGGTTTGACCTGCAGTAACTTCTTGCCCCTTCTTGCGGCTTGCGGTAAGATTTATAGGTTCTTGCGGCTTCTTGCGGTTAGATTTTCAACTTCTTGCGGCTTCTTGCGATTAGAGTTTCAACTTCTTGCGTTTCGAAAGTTCTTGCGGGCAAACCACAAAAAACGACATTTTTACCTGTTTTACTTGTTGCGGCGGATTGCGTGTTCTTACGGCGCAAGAAGCTCTTGCGGCACTTCTTGTGCGTGCATTATTTTTGGGCTGTACTGTATGCTTTCACGAATGGAATTTTCCCATTGAGTTTTTACGAAAACAATTTATAAAATATATAAGTTCATTTCTACAAAATGTATCTCAAACAACAATTGTACTCTGGATGAACTGAAATGTCAGACTTAAATCAAACTTGCTTCAATGCTTCTCAGTTTCAGAATCCATCTTCAAGTTAGATCTTCTGTAGATTGAAAACTGGGCCGGACTAAAAACTACCTCAGATAAAAGCTTTATTTAGAAAAAAGATAAAAGCTTTGATTTATTTCGGAGTATTACTAAATTCATTGAAGAAAGCAATTAATAAGAATGAAGTATACCAGAGAGTCAAAGCGAAAACATCTTGATCAGAGACCACATTTACTCTAGCACAATTAACAGTGTTTACTTTTGTTAAAACAATACCAGAGAAACCCAGCTTCTTCTGTGTCTAATAATATTCTAATAAATATTCTTAAATACTCCTAAATTGATACAATTGTAAATAAATGTTTGCCGGTCAATACAATAATAAATGGTGCATCAGTTCACGCAGCGCATGACCATTTTGTCGGAATATATACATTGTCCATAGGATAGTACTTGTAATTTGATGGCACACATTTCTGCATGCCGTAGTCTGCTATCGCATCAGTACAAGCGGTTTTAAATGCAACAGGCCTACATTCAGGGTATGTTATGCTTCCAGCATGCTTCAGGGTTGTCGACTTAAAGACGCCAGTGTAACATTCAGGCTCGTCTGCAAGGGACCTCTTGTGCCTCCAAACAGGATTGGCTTCCATTGGTAAGGTCAAGTTATCAGAACCTTTGTTAGCAGATTCACGGATGACATCATCATCGAACTGAGACTGCAGTGCTTCATGGCTTGATGAATCGGGTTCCGATAATCTGAAGACATCAGCTGGATCCTCTTCTCGTTCAGTTGGATTCTCATTTGTCTCAGTCAAGACCGAGGTTAATTCTTCCTCAGCTAAATCAAGCATTGTTTCAATGTTGTCGTTGTTGGTTGATGTGATAGCTCGGCCATTTCCGTGGTGAAGAAAAACAGCAAGAATAACTGCAATAACCTGCAGGCCGAAAAACAACACTGTGAGATTAACTGTTTATTAATTACCAAGAAAGATCAACACCTAACCTCTCCTTACAAGATCAATACAATGTCAAGTAGGCAGGTGATGAGTAAATAAAAGTAAATAAAATCGTGTTGATCTAACACCAAACGTATTCTTACCTTAAAAGTATCCATGGCTTATTTTCTCATGAGATTGTGGCTTTTTTTCAACACTTACTTGTGCTATGTGTCTGGTTTTCTCGAAGAATGTTTGAACACTTTGATCTGATTTCTAGCAAAATAAGTCTCCCTTAGATACAATTTTTAGCTCTTCCTGATTTGGCGCTGTAGCCAATAGCTATAGAGGGAAATTACCGAGGATCGTTTAAAATTACAAATGTATTTTGGAGACCGTTTCATCCTCGTGTATGTAACTTTACAGTTTCAGTGATAACGTATTCGATTCTATACATTTTGGTAACGTTTGTGACGTTATCGCAGTGAAGTGCTGTTAGCAACGACTCCCTTTAATTCCGTTAGTAAACTAAGAACAGGAATCTTAAACCTAAGGGCCAATAAAATTGCTCCATTTTGGAATATACCTATGAGGTATCACTGCTAAAGTTACACTGGAGATATTTTTAGCTCAATCGCAACGAAAGTATGAAATAGTTTGACTTTTAAAGATTATATCTATTTTAAAATTATTTGACCTATCTGTGCGATAAGCTCTACTGTTACATAGCGCCCACAGAATTCTACGAATCCAGACTGATTTTTTTCGTTTCATTTCTTAATTACTTTATATATACTTGATCAAGACATTTTCTTGGTTTTACTGGCCGGCAACAGGGACATGAATTCCAGTGGAACGGAGCGAGGAATGTTTTCAATTTTAAAATTGTTATTTTTAGATATTAGATGAGTCACCTCATGACGTAAAAGATGAGAATCTTACTGTAACATTACCAACTCCCTATGCCTTGATTAATTATATAAACATTTTAGTCCTTACATTTTTAAATTGGCACATAATTTATAAATCAGAGTAGTTCATTAAATTATAGAATATACAGAAGTCATAGACTGAAGGCGGCGTCAGACGACTGAGAAACTTCATTAGAGGAGAGAAGAAATGGATATATTTGGCAAAGTTAAATTGCAAATATTACTTTATCTTTCAAATATCCTTCTTTGCCGTTTTCGAAACTAAAAATCAACTAAAAGCAAAAACAAACTTCCTTTAAGTCTTAACATGATATCCAAATATAATCAAGTGCTCAAGTCAAACATCTGATGTGATATACGATCCCGCCTTGTAACTAAATAATAACACCAAGATGAAAGAAACTGTCTCGAAATTCCCTTTTCCTTAAAGTTATAAACCGAGTTTTCATATTTTACCATGAAATAATTATAAACTGCAGGTCTTAAAAAAGATCCCGCAACTGTGTTAATTTCCTAAGGCGACCCTCTCTATAGTGTACTAAGTGACCAGGTGATCACGTCATTTTCGTGAATTTATATACGGTTATCAAGTTGCATCACTGAAACGATTGACTTTTGTCCTAAATTAATTTGTTTCGAACTGTTCATCTGATCCTCTGAGATACAGAAGTGACTGGAGTTCAAAATGGATTAATCTTAACTGTTAAACATGCTGTAATGTAAAGAACTCTTTATTTTAATTTCAAATAATGCTACTTCGGTATTCACTAGTTTTCTATTTCTGTAATTTAATAAGTGTGAAAATACATCTAGCAATGAATATATTACCTTATTACTATCCTAGGTTATTTTGGCAGCTGGTTTTCTTAAAAGTTTTAAAGTGACTCAGTGTGGCAAAACATTCTAATATTGCCTTTATATAGCTGACCAATTTGATATTTAAAACAATTATCCTACAAGCTTCCTACAATTTCGCCATTAATAACCGCTTTATCAAAAAAAACACATAAAATATCATAAAATGGTGTCAATGTTTTCAGTTTTATGAAAGGAAGACCGGAAGCAGATACCGGTAACTGACCATATTGGGTGGACATTGTACACTGAACTGACTGAAAATGTATTTTCCCATGTTTTATATTTCCCTTTTAATTATGAAGCCTCGCTTAAATGAGCCCTCACCAACCTTACTGGTTACAGGATTAAAATAAAAGCTTGGAAAGTTGCGATTTTATTAATGATGCTTTTAAGGTTCGGATAATCCGTGATTTTAACTAAGCTGTCATGGTAAATTCTCATTCCTTCAGCAACAGAATTGAGAATTTAGCTATAAATCAAACGTGTTAGCCTGAGGTGTCATTATTAACAATCCAAACATTTCCCCACAAGTCCTACCTCTGCACTTCTTTCTCTTAGTACATTGGCATTGGTAATAGTATAATGCAATGAAAAATTGCAGGAGCCAGTGCAATTTGAAAGAATTTTCAAATTTCTTCCAAAATTTTCGGTCACATGCAATGGCTGGTTCACAGTGTCACTGAATCAAATATAAAAAATCGTAACCATTCAAAAAATTAATGGGATATGATAGATGATTCATAAATAAACAACCTTGCCAAGATTTAGGTCTGTGCTGTTTTTCATTCGCGCGTTATTTGGAAAAGTGTTTCACCCAAATTTATTTAGTAATCTATTTTTTTTATTTATTTTATGTATGGAGACGCCATGTTGGCATGGTGCCGTTCCAAGGGGCACCAACATGGCGGCCGTAAAGTGACAAAAACATCTGTCATTGAGTTTTGCCATTAAAACGAAAAATTATTCCTCTAGAGCGCCGACACATTGAAAGTACTACTTCTTCAGTCTATTGCAAGAACTGTTCAGTTAGCAAAAACGTGAGCGATAACGCCTCTTTAGAACTATGTGAGAGCCCTCTCGTGCCGCCATTTCACTGTCACGCAACTCAAAACACTGAAATCCAAACGTCTTCTCTAACAAAATGAGAAGCCCTGTCGGGCTGAAACGTTGTAAAACGTCAAGTCATTAGAGGGTCTTACATCTCATGAAACTAAAACTTCATAAGGATTGGTAATTTTTAGTTTTGGAAAATGATGACGTCAAATGAAAACCACCAATTTTCCAAAGGTTATGCGTGCTGCGAAAACTATTTGATGGATACTAAACACAATAATCTCCATTTGGTTTCAAAAAAATCCTGGAATGTTTGTTCTTGGATATCATCTGTTCCAATAAACGAGCAGTTTTCTGAGAGCGAAGTTCACAGTTTCCCTCGACATTGCCTCTTGGATAACCATTTAGCCGTAAGACTAAAGACACGCTGCGATTTGTCCGCCCGACTTTTTTGCTTTATTTGAATTACGTGGATGCCCAAATTGTAAGGTAATTTTCGTTAAGAAATACTTTATCATTTTCTAATCAAATGTTGGCCAAATAGGACCGACTAATTGTAGTTTATGATTAGTCTAATGGCATCAGAAAACTTTTAGATTTTACGAATATAGTTTATTAAATAAATAGGTCCATTTTTACACCATGTATGTGAAACAACAATTGTTCTCTAAATGGACTGAAATTTAATTCAGACGTTCTCCGTCCGGATTACAATCAATTTTCCATCAGTATAAAATACTGTACAAATTACTCTTTTTAAGAGAATTAACGTAATATTAATTACTATAGCATATAATATATAGCTTTCCAATTATTTTAAAATAGATAAAAAAAGAAACACTGTTAAACTTATGATTCCTGGTATCTCGGAATTTTCTATGTCAATCCTGCTCGATTAAATTTACTTGTAATCTTAGAAGCAGCCGGCTGATTTCGCCATTATGTGGCTGGCGATATGTTGTCTTTCCTGATGTTGGTCCTTCAGTAGATTGATTGAACTACTTCGGATCGATAACCGGAATGCTTTGCTTTGAGATAATTAAATGCTATTATTAAATTCATTAAAGTAAGCAATTGATAAGAATGATGTATACGAGAGCGTCTTAGCGAAAACATCTTGGTCAAAAATAACATTCACCTTAGCACAATTAACAGTATTTACTTTTGTTAAAACAATATCAGAGAAGCCCAGCTTCTACTGTGTCATATAATTCACTTATAAATATCCGTCCTTAAATACTCTTAAACTGTTTCAGTTTTAAATAATGATTCATCGTTCCTGACGCAGTGTTATATTACAATCATTGGTTCACGCAGCGCATGAGCAGCTCTGAGAAAATACACCCAACTGACTGGTTCCATCATCGCCGCGGATGAGAATCGTGGTCAATGATGCCACACATAACCTCGTGCTCTGCGTGTTGCTTGATATTGTACTAGTACAACCGGTAAGCGAAACTTTCTTACAAATGGGGAACTTTTTGACTCCGCCGCTTGCCAGCGTGACCATCTGGTACTTGCCAGTGTAACAAGGGCCTGCATGAGACCTCTTTTGTCTTAACACGGGTCTGGCTTCCTTCGGTTGGATCATGTTATCTGAGCTGAACTGAGACTGTACTGCTTCATGACTTGATGAATCTGGTTCTGATATTCTAAGGACATCAGCTGGATTCTCTTCTAGTTCAGTTGGATTCTCATTTGTCTCATTCAAGACCGAGTTTAATTCTTCCTCAGATAAATCAAGCATTTTTTCAATGTTGTCGTTGTTGGTTGATGTGATAACTCGACCATTTCCGAGGTGAAGGAAAACAGCGAGAATTACTGCAATAACCTGCGAGCGAAAAAAAAAAACACTGTGAGATTAACTCTTTATTAATTACCAAGAAAGATCAACACCTAACCTCTTCTTGCAAGATCAAGGCACTATTAAGTAGGCCGGGGATGAGAATAAAGAACTCATCAAGTAAATAAAACTAATTGCGTTATCTATCGCCAAATTAAAACTGTCATTCGAAGAAATATATGGCAACTTCTTAAGTACTGATCTTCTAAGACCTGAGACCAACAATTGATTGATCATGATCTTTGAGATGGCTTTTCTTCAGTTTCTACAACATTTTTGACTAAGAAACCAAAAGAAAGGAATTTAGGACAATTTCGGTGTACACGAATTTTTTGAATATAGTCCAAAGTATTTGGTTTGAATATATAATCATTAGTCATTTGAAACACCTGGAAATATAGTTTGTACACTCATAAACAATAAAATGTCTTCTTACCTTAATAATCTCCATGACCTATTTTTTTGATTCTCTGGCTTTTCACTAAAGTTAACTTGTAGAGATGTTCTCTGTTCTTGTGTAAGGACTTGATCTGATATCAAGAAAACTAACTATCCCCTTAAATACAATTTTCAGTGGTTCTGATTTGGAGGTTTAGTAAATAACTAGAAAGGGAAACAAACATTACTTCATCAGCCAGTTTTATTCTGTTCATCCTTGTTCGTGAAAGTAACTGTACGGCTTCACTGATACAGTAACCGATACATTATTACAATGTTTGTGATGTTCTAGCTGTGAAGTGCTGATAGCAATGATTCCCTTAGGATCCGGTAGTAAGCTAAAAATACACGATAGTCAATGCATCGGCCAATAAAATTGCTCCATTTTGTTACGTACAAGGAACTACCGCTCAACGAAGATATTTTGAGTTGAACCAGGCACCCAGCCAAAGCAGTTGACTGTAACGTAGATAGTGTAATTGTAATGTAATATATGTATTGTTCAGTAGTACAAGTACACGTAGTGTAAGTATAATACCAGTGCTGTAAGTAATTTAAATTATTAATAAAAAAAAAAAATAAATTAAAAAAAAAAAAAAAAAAAAATACACGATAGTCAATGCAACGGCCAATAAAATTGCTCCATTTTGTTACGTACAAGGAACTACCGCTCAACGAAGATATTTTGAGTTGAATCAGGCACCCAGCCAAAGTCTAAAATAGCTTGACTTGTAAATACGTGTTAACTTTACACATATACCAAATCATCGGATTATTTGTGTAATAATTTCTGCTTCCTCCGTTTTATTGCATCCTTTTGGCGAAAAATATAACGTATAGTAACATCTTTTCTGCCAATATATTTTTCCCTTTTATCCCTGGATTAGGTAGTTAATAGCGCATTGCAAATCTTAATTGTCTTAAAACTGTATTTGCTCAGCATGTTAAGATTCGTTCCTCGACAAGCCAAATTCTGATGTCGTGAATAATTACTTATTGAAATCAGAGGGGTGCATTAATTATATATAATCATGATACCCGAATCATGGGTTTAAGAACTTATCATAACCACTGGGATAACAAAAAATGGACATTTCGTTTTAGAATTGAACGTTCAATTGCAAAAGTTAGTATATTTCACAAATGTCCTTGGTGGCAGTTTTCGAAACTGTTAACCAACCAAAAACAGAAACACACTTCCGTTAGTCTTGAATATCAAAATATGATATACGATTCCGAATTTAGCAAAGAAAGTCACAGCTCGATGAAAGGAAAGCATTTCTTCATTTTAAAACTTCTCTATGTTCATTTTAGTTATTAACTGATGTTTTCAATTATAACATGAAATAATTACGTAGTCCAGCTCTAAGAAGAGATTATAAAGACGTTTTTCTTCTACTCAGGGGCTCCTCAGTCTAAGGCATTCAAGACTGCAATATGATTGTAGGTGATGTTATTTTCGTGGATCTACATTCTTGAAGTAAATTACTGATGAACTCGAGATTGGCACAATCCGAGTCAACTAATTATTTTAGTATAAATCTAGTAGTCGTTGGTGTAAATTATCTCCGCAAAGGCCAAGAAGCGACCGCAATTAAATTGTTAATACTGACCCGCACACTGCTTGGCGGCTGCTCACTCTCCACAGCAGAATAGATAGTGAGATAGCGTAGCCAATAAGAGAAAAGCATTCGGGATAGAACGCTAGGAAATTTAAACCAAAACAAAATTGCCACCAGAAACTGGAACGGAAATACTAGATATACGGATCTAAAGTATGAAATTATAAACATTTAAAATTTAATAGGCTATCACATTTCGACAAATTGTGTTTTGTAAATATAAATCTAGGTACTAAACTTATTGGTTAAAAAAATGAAAAAACTCGGTAAAAAAATTCAGAAACTGGCTTTTAAATGTTAGCTTTGGTCTTTGTAACAATGCCATATGCATATAAAATGGCTTCAATCATAACTGAACAAGGGCAATGGGAGTAATCGTTTTGTAAAAAACATTCACGAAACTGTCTCGTTAAATCTTGCTAACTTCATTTTATAGAAGATTGGAAGGCGACAACTTACTGACCTCATTAAATGACATGATCATGGGAGAATTGTATTCTTGTGATTAGCCGAGACTGAATTTGCTCAGTCGTGTAATAACTGAATTATTGTATGAAATCTCTAGCAATTAAGACTGGTTTTCAGCATGCAGTGCATAAGAATAACCATATAAGAACAGAGGCAGACATAGTAACGCGTTTGTTAGCGACTAACTTTTGATACTCATGCGTTTGTGAAAACGAGCCCTTAAACACCGAAATTGTCACAAAAAATGTTTTAAACGTTCGAGCAGTTTTTTTGGTTGCTATATTGGTGAAAAAGCTTTTTTCCAAAAAGATAGATTTCTGAAGATTAGGTACAAAAATGTACAATATTCTAATTTTCTTGTTTTTGGCGATGGCCCGTTACAATTTTTTTTTCTTGCCCCTTTCCTATCTTTTTTCTCGGCCCTTTTACTTGCGTTTCCTTTTGCGTTTCATATTCTTTCTGGCTGCCGTACATCCTCGGAGACCCAGGGGCAGTTAGTGGGGGCGAGAGAAAAATTCGGGCGAAGAAAAGTCAAGTAGGAGAGTAAGAGGGACGCTCTTACTCTCCTACTTGACTTTTCTTCTCCCGAATTTTTCTCTCGCCCCCACTAACTGCCCCTGGGTCTCCGAGGATGACTGAGCTCGTCAATGGCTTAGTAATTTTAATGTATTTAGTAAGCTGTCTGGTATAGCTAACCTTTATCTGAAAGTAAAACCAACCTAAACTAAACAAATCAAAACCAAAGGTGCTATGAAATAATTTCCCAACACCAAAATACAAAACCTAGTTATTCCTGTAAAACAGAGTCATAGGATAACTACATTAGATAACTGCCCCTGGGTCTCCGAGGATGGCTGCCGTAAAGAGGTGGGTGTTAATTATGGGCAAAGCCTGGAAATGGGAACTTGATAAATTATAGTCATAATGAGCCATTTTCCCACCATTTTTGAACCAAAATTGATAACGACTGTTGTGCCAAAACCGACTGTTGCGCGGATAGATCTATCCCAGCTCCATTATCTCCTTATCAAGAATATCTGGTGACCTTTAAATTGACAACGTCACAAGCGGTACAAAGGGCGTATGTGCCTGCTTGGGAATCAAAGGGTTAAGGATGATGTCTAAGAAAATCTTCGAATATCACTCGTATTGTGATTGATTGAGATTCCATACCATTACCAACGCATATAAGAAACGCTTGTTAGAATGCATCAAACATTTTCGCTGACACGCGATTGGTCTAAATTCGTCACGCGACTGAATATGAACTATTTCCCGCATGTTGTTGTACAACTGCTCCCATTTGACTTTAAAAATATGCTCGGATATTTGTCTTTGCCTGTTCCCCGAAGCTCACAGTATTCTTCAAGCGAAATGAAGTCACAATCAGAATTGGTTTAATTAAAAAAACACTTATTGCTTGTAAAGAATACTTTATGCTCTTCGTTACTAAGTATAAAATCCTAAAATTAATTTACACTATGCAGTGGCTGTGCAGGGTTTGCTGGGAAGAATAGACAAGGCATGATCTGCCATTTTTGGTCACCGAGGTGGCCGTTTATTTTCATAAACATCAACTTTTAACTCCGAAAAAAACTAGAAAAATAGAAATGATTCCCAGCAAAGGTGGGGCAGTACCCACCATGGACAAATGTTTGAAGTAACTGCTGTCTATACTAAGGGTGGGTGGGTGGGAAATGGCGAACTGCTAGGAGAGCTCGAGTGGTGAAAAAGAGGACAGTAACCTGGTCTCATACGCTTAAGTATTTGATTATCTAAGTCCGGGATGACCCCCAACCACTTGCTGGGAGACTGGCACTAACAAGCAGCATAAAATAATTTATTCCCCTGGTGGGGTGAATAAATTTCCTTTAAATTTAGGCATAATATTGTCCCTAAGTTTTTTATTATTTAGTTATAAGACTAATTTAGGCGCTTCGACTTGTCAGTCCGAAAGTTTGATTCATTGAATTGTCTGCGGGATGGAAATCTCATTAAATTTTGTTCAGATCGGACCGACAAAGTCGTAGTGTACGAATAAGTCAAATTAACCTATGGTTTCACCAACGGAATTTTCCCATTGAGTTTTTACGAAAATAATTTATTGTCCGACCCCTCTCTCCTCCGCAGAGGTTCAAGCATTCGTTATATCAATCCGCTGTGCGAAGTGTACCGCAGGCACAAAGTCGAATGGATCGATCAGGCGGAGAACCTCTGCCAGATGTACGTTGATTTCTCGTACATCCTTGTCGTTTTCTCGTACATCGATGGATTTCTCGGCTTTGGCTTCATTTGACAGCTTGAAACTCACAGAAACTCATAGCTAATTATGTCGCTACAATTTGCATTAGTTTTTTTGTTACCTAGTTTCGTATTTTCCAAGAAAAGAAGCAAAACTGTTTTACTTCGAAGGCCTCCCTGAAACCCGTGAGGGGTAGTCTTGCATGTCCTAAAAACAATAATATGGCGAACGTTTCGGATCAGCTGGAATGTCCTCTTCAAGAGCTCTCTCTTCAAGGTAAATTTCAACTTAAATAAAGTCTTGCAATCTATATATCTTATATTTATTTTTTCCTATTATTTGCAAACGTTAAATTTAGAACTTCTGTAAAAATGCCGTTAATAAAACGAAGTAAACAAAAGGATAAGCTTAATCATCGTTTGGTTCTCACCACTGAAATCGTATTGTTATCTACATCTACATCTATATATGTAATCTGCAAAGGGATTTACCCATCACCGCAGATGTAAAAGAGAAAAAAATTACTTTCCTTTAACAAATGTATGCTAAGATTAAGCTCAATGCAACTTAAGACTTGAGCTTCGATTTCACAATGATTTCGCGAAGAAAATTGTTCAGTTCGCCGAGCAGACAAACGTTAAAAATACTTACTTGTTCTTGTCTCTTTTAAGACTGAATTGCGATCCTGTTCAGAGTTTCACTAGCCATGAGTTTCCTGAGCACATTTTGTTCTTCTCTATATTTCTTCATCACCACTTACGCGATCTTGAGAATGTTGAATTCGATAGTGATCGCTCAACCACTCGGAGGTGAACGAAAGACGCTTAGGAATACAGTTCTCATGAAAGCAACAGACTTTTCCCGATTTCCATGCATTCAAGTATGTTTTAGCTAAACCTTCGACATCACTTAACCTCAAAATCTTGCACGCCATTTTTGCTGATACAAGGTACACAAGCCACCCCTGCGAGTAGCCCACAGGAAATTGCCTCCCCCGGATGGCGGCCATCTTGGGCGTGGTATCTGGCAGAGGCTCCCGCGCTTTCCGCCGTCGCCTGTAACTCTGTGCCTGCACTTACATTACTCAGCGGATCCTCCCCACCCGAAAAAAAACCTTTGAGCCTCTGCGGAGGAGAGAGGTCCGACCCTGTAAATTTCACCACTTGATGGGTGATGACTTAAATCGTGACAGAAAATTTGCGTTACATCCGCTTTTCACCAAATTTGGACAGTGAAATGACCTCATAATTACCCAATCACAGGCCATTTTTCAGCTCTTTTCGCACGATCCCCCCCTCGGGAGAAGTTTGCCAATCTGACGAATTAGTATGCATTTGGCCGTAATGGCGGACAGCGCGAAGAAATGTTTAATTTTGCCAAGAATTGGGCCAAATCTTTCGGAAATGGAATTCAGGACATTTGTAAGGCTAGTGTAAGTATTTTTGGAACCATTCGCTGGCTGGTAAGGCTGAAATTATCCAGAAACAAGAGTTTGTTTGCGTACGTGCAGCGGCCCACGTTGAATAAATTATCGGCTTGTTTTCGCCTTGTCATGCCTGTCTGCTTTGTTTTTCGTTTCGCTCTCTTATGTAGCACTCAGAAGTAGTTTTTTCGTCTAAATTACTTTAGAAAAGTTCGAAAAAGATTTTTCCATTCAAGTTTCAGCTGTTAAACGATATTTGTGGATTTTGTGGACCAAAACGGCTTTCCTGTGTTCGCCCGTGTTTTTTGGTTGCTACGGGTTACCGCCCTAATCAAGTTTACTCAAACACTTGAGCGAGATACAAAAGATAAATTCTATTATTAAAAACTGGATCATTGGATAATGCAATTCGAGAGTTTTCATTGGCTTAGCCATCATGGTATATGAGCCATTATACCATGATCTACAAAAATGGCGAGCGTATGCATGATTTTTTGGGCCTTTTTATTTTAATTGCAGTCTAGTTTTCTATATTTTGAGGGCGTTTTTAATAAAACAATTATTCCACTCGCGCTTGTTGGATATGAGATGATTATAGCCAACTCGGCGCTACGCGCCTCGTTGGCTATCTATCATCTCATATCCAACGCGCGCTCATGGAATAATTGTTAAATACACCGATTGCAAATATGGCGACGATTTCACCAAGGCGAGGCTTTTCGGTAGTAACCGTTGCTAAGGGCTGGCCAGCTCTGTTTTTCCAGGAATTTTGCAGGCCTTACACTGAGAAATTGGATGCTGAAATCGAAAGGAAGGCCCGTTCAAGGACAAATTTCATCGAAATATTGCAAAATACATCTTAGAGGTGTTGTAAAGGTCAGTGTTTTTATTAAAGAAACGTTGTTTGGGCATACATATCGCTATCCAAGGGCGATGTTTTGTTCGCAGTGGCTATTTGTACGGCACCCGTACAGCGACTTCTATTTGCTATTCGTACGGGAGTCAGTACATTTCATTGGATTTTTCTGTGATTGCCGATTCTTGCTTATCCAAATTATCGTATTTACCTTTAGAAGGAGTGCCGTTTTTTTGAGCCAGATTAATTTTCTCTGTACGATTCGCATACATGTATGTCACACGATTAGAAAGGACCGTACAGCGGCTGGTATATTTATTTGCTATATCAGTAAAAGTTATCTTTAAAATCAATATATACCTGTATTAGGAGATGTTTGATTATTAAAGTAGACCTTAAGTTACTCTCGTATGAATAAAAAATACAGCAAGGAATACGGGAGTCATTTGATAAGACCACTACAACAATTGCTAGACTTCGACCACTTATTCTCTTGCAAAATAAAAGGTAAGCTCTTACCTAAAGATTGAAGCACTAAGTTTTCTTACATGAAACAATGTGAGTCACATGCATGGCAAAGATTACCGGCAGCAGCAAAACCGCCAGCTTTTTTGAGAGTTGCAGTGTTGGAGGCCGGGATTGGAGGAGACTGGCATTTCTGTAGAAAATTATGTTGAAGATAACAGAACACATCTGTTCTTCTGGAACAGGTATAAATATTTACCACAATGACTGAAACTGTGCCAACCTTTGAAGGAGGAAAAATTCCCGTATGAATAGCAAAAATGCGAATAATTCGTACGGGATTACCAACGAGACAGACGAGAGTCCAAATTCATAGAATTTTCAAGTTTTCACTTACCACTCAATCCAAGCATAGTTAGTAGAGGGAGACCAAGCCAATGTATTCTAAGTATTTATGGAGTATAAGAAATCTTTTCGCACATTTTAAACCTACAGTGTACTAATTGAAGGCTTGCAGCCAGCAAATCTTTGAACAAGAGGTTGCGTGACATGCGCAAGTTTCTGTAGATCGGAAAATATTTGAAGTGTCGCGAGTGGGTCTTTCGTTACCTAAGATTAATCTGGCTCAAAAAAACGGCACTCACTGGAATCGCTAATCCTTCTAAAGGTAAATACGATAATTTGGATAAGCAAGAATCAGCAATCACAGAAAAATACAATGAAATGTACTGACTCTCGTACGAATAGCAAATACAAGTCGCTGTACGGGTGCCGTACGAATAGCCACTGCGAACAAAACATCGCCCTTGGATAGCGATATGTACGCCCAAACAACGTTGCTTTAATAAAAACACTGACCTTTACAACACCTCTAAGATGTATTTTGCAATATTTCGATGAAATTTGTCCTTGAACGGGCCTTCCTTTCGATTTCAGCATCCAATTTCTCAGTGTAAAGCCTGCAAAATTCCTGGAAAAACAGAGCTGGCCAGCCCTTAGCAACGGTTACTACCGAAAAGCCTCGCTTTGGTGAAATTCTCGCCATATTTGCAATCGGTGTATTCCGTCTGGTTTTGTTCGATTTTGCTGAAATTTTAACGTGATGAAGCTGGATTGATAAGGAATAGATTTTACTATTGCCGATGTGTGGTATTTGTCAATGCGAAAGTGATATTTTGCTTCGAAGCCAGATTTCGAATGGAGTTTTGCGTAACGCGTGGGTTTCGATGTGACATTGTAATCCGAGATTTATTTTTATCTCAAAGAACAAAATAGCTGAGAAAGGTCATATTCTTGACCTTTCAAACGAATATAAATTTACACATGTCCCGCAATGACTTTTTAGTGAAAAAACATGATTTTTGACGAAACGGTGAATCTCGAATTTTTTTCGCGGCAAAAAATTGGACAAGAATGAGTTTTAAATGTATAAGTTCATTTCTACAAAATGTATCTCAAACAACAATTGTACTCTGGATGAACTGAAATGTCAGACTTAAATCAAACCTGCTTCAATGCTTCTTTTTCAGAATCCATCTTCAAGTTAGATCTTCTGTAGATTGAAAACTGGGCCGGACTAAAAACTAACTCAGATAAAAGCTTTATTTAGAAAAAAGATAAACGCTTTGATTTATTTCGGAGTATTACTAAATTCATTGAAGAAAGCAATTAATAAGAATGAAGTAGTACCAGAGCGTGAAAGCGAAAACATCTTGATCAGAGACCACATTACTCTAGCACAATTAACAGTGTTTACTTTTGTTAAAACAATACCAGAGAAACCCAGCTTCTTCTGTGTCTAATAATATTCTAATAAATATTCTTAAATACTCCTAAATTGATACAGTTTAAAATAAATGTTTGCCGGTCAATACAATAATTAATGGTGCATCAGTTCACGCAGCGCATGAGCATTTTGTCGGAAAATATACATTGTCCATAGGATAGTACTTGTAATTTGATGGCACACATTTCTGCATGCCGTAGTCTGCTATCGCATCAGTACAAGCGGTAAATGCAACAGGCCTACACTCAGGGTATGTTATGCTTCCAGCATGCTTCAGGGTTGTCCACTTTAAGACGCCAGTGTAACATTCAGGTTCGTCTGCAAGAGACCTCTTGTATCTCCAAACAGGATTGGCTTCCATTGGTAAGGTCAAGTTATCAGAACCTTTGTTAGCAGATTCGCGGATGACATCATCATCGAACTGAGACTGCACTGCTTCATGGCTTGATGAATCTGGTTCCGATAATCTAAGGACATCAGCTGGATTCTCTTCTCGTTCAGTTGGATTCTCATTTGTCTCACTCAAGACCGTGCTTAATTCTTCCTCAGCTAAATCAAGCATTCTTTCAATATTGTCGTTGTTGGTTGATGTGATAGCTCGGCCATTTCCGAGGTGAAGAGAAACGGCAAGAATAACTGCAATAACCTGCAGGCCGAAAAACAACACTGTGAGATTAATTGTTTCTTAATTACCAAGAAATATCAAAACCTAACCCCTTCTTGCAAGATCAAGATCAAGATACTGTTAGGTAGGCCGGAGATGAGAATAAAGTAAATAAAACTAATTGCCGCGTTATCTATCAAAACTGTCATTAGAAGAAATATATGGCAACTTGTAAAGAGTACTGATCTTCTAAGACCTGAGACCCAACAATTGAGTTATCATGATCTTTGAGATGGCTTTTCTTCAGGTTCTACAACATTTTTGACTAAGAAACCAAAAGAAAGGAATTTAGGACAATTTCGGTGTACACGAAATTTTTAAATATTTTCCAAAGTATTTGATTTGAATAGATAATCATTAGTCCTCGATAAAAGACATTTGAAATACCTGAAAATATAGTTTGTACACTCATAAACAATAAAAATGTCTTCTTACCTTAATAATCTCCATGACCTTTTTTTTATTCTCTGGGTTTTTACCGAATGTTAACTTGTAGATATGTTTTCTGTTCTTGTGTAAGGACTTGTTCTGATATCAAGAAAACTAACTATCCCCTTAAATACAATTTTCAGTGGTTCTGATTTGGAGGTTTAGGAAATAACTAGAAAGGGAAACAAACATTACTTCATCAGCCAGTTTTAGTCTGTTCATCCTTGTTCGTGAAAATAACTGTACGGCTTAACTGATACAGTAACCGATACATTATTACAATGTTTGTAATGTTCTAGCTGTGAAGTGCTGATAGCAACGATTCCCTTAGGATCCGGTAGTAAACTAAAAATACACGATAGTCAATTCAACGGCCAATAAAATTGCTCCATTTTATTACGTACAAGGAAGGAACTACAGCTCAACGAAGATATTTTGAGTTGAATCAGGCACCCAGCCAAAGTCTAAAATAGCTTGACTTGTAAATACGTGTTAACTTTACACCTTTACCAAATCATCGGATTATTTGTGTAATAATTTCTGCTTCCTCCGTTTTATTGCATCCTGTTGGCAAAAAATACAACGTATAGTAACATTATTTCTGCCAATATATTTTTCCCTTTTATCACTGGATTAGGCAGTTAATAGCGCATTGCTAATCTTAATGTGTCTTAAAACTGTATTTGCTCAGCATGTTAAGATTCGTTCCTCGACAAGCCAAATTCTGATGTCGTGAATAATTACTTATTGAAATCAGAGGGGTGCATTAATTATATATAATACTGGAATCATGGGTTTAAGAACTTATCATAACCACTGGGATAAGATAAGTTAAAAATAGCACAAAAAATGGACATTACGTTTCAGAATTGAACGTTCAATTGCAAAAGTTAGTATATTTCACAAATGTCCTTGGTCGCAGTTTTCGAAACTGTTAACCAACCAAAAACAGAAACACACTTCTGTTAGTCTTGAATATCAAAATATGATATACGATTCCGAATTTAGCAAAGAAAGTCACAGCTCGATGAAAGGAAAGCATTTCTTAATTTTAAAACTTCTCTATCTTCATTTTAGTTATTAACTGATGTTTCCGATTATAACATGAAATAATGACGTAGTCCAGCTCTAGGAAGAGATTATAAAGACGTTTTTCTTCTACTCAGGGGCTCCTCAGTCTAAGGCATTCAAGACTGCAATATGATTGCAGGTGATGTTATTTTCGTGGATCTACATTCTTTAAGTAAATTACTGATGAACTCGAGATGGGCACAATCCGAGTCAACTAATTATTTTAGTATAAATCTACTAGTCGTTGGTGTAAATTGTCTTTGCAAAGGGAAAGAAGCGACCGCCATTTCGTTAACACTGAACCGCACACTGCTTGCCGGCTGCTTGCTTTCCACAGCAGAATAGATAGCGAGAAGCGTAGCCAATAAGAGAACAGCATTCGGGATAGAACGCTAGGAAATTTAAACCAAAACAAAATTGCCACTAGACACTGGAACGGAAATACTGGATATACTGATCTAAAGTATCACATTATAAAAATTTAAAATTTAATCGGCTATCACATTTCGACAAATTGGGTTTTGTAATAAATATTAATATAAATCTAGGTATTAAACTTATTGGTTAAAAAAAATCAACAAACTCGGCAAAAAATTCAGAAACTGGCTTTTAAATGATAGCTTTGGTATTTAACAATGCCATATGGCGGGTTTAGTACTCCCTTATATGGTATATGCGGCCCCACAGGGTATGGTTTTGTCATAAATAGGGTAACGATTTTGGTCATTTTGGTCACAAATAGGATATAGTTTTTGCAATTGAGTATGTTTTTTAGAGGGAGCTACTTTTTCATCATTATCAATAAGACCATCACCAAAAGCCCTCCGTAAACTGAGCCAGCTGCAACGGTCATAATATAGGGTGTCAAATATTTGGTCAGGTCATAAATGGGGTAGAGAAAACCACAAATTTTGGTCATAAATAGGGTACGAGTTTTGGGAAGCGGGCCTCAACCCCCTCCCCCCCCCCGCTCAATTTTCCTGGGAGTACCCCCAGGTGCATTCTACAGAGGGCATGAGCAACTCGTCGAAATTTCCAAGTTCTCTATCATCAAGTTATTTTTACTGTGTCTAATAATTTTCTTATAAATATCCTTAAATACACTTAATGTTACAGTTTTAAATAAATGTTTGCCCGTCGATAACTTAAATCTTCCTGTGTTCTTGACGCAGTGTTCAGTACAATGATGCATGAGTTCACACAGCACAAGAACATGTTGTCGGAAATATTTTATTGTCCTTAGGATAATACGTGAAATTTGACGGCATACATTTCCTCTTGCCGTAGACTGCTATCGAACTAGAACATGCAGTAAATTGCTCAACATGTTTACATTCGGGGTATCTTATCCTACCATCATGCTTCAGGATTACCGTTATGTAGCGGCCAGTGTGACATTCACGAGGCCGTCTATTTTGTGACCAATTATCATTCGCTTCCATCGCTAGGATCACGTTATCGCTGACATCATCACTGAATTGAAACTGTTCAGCTTCATGGCTTGGTGAATCTAGTTCTGATAATCTAAGAACATAAGCTCAGTGGATTCTCTTCTTGTTCAGTTGGATTCTCATTTGTTTAATTCAAGACTGTGTTTAATTCTTCCTCAGCTAAATCAAGCATTGTTCCAATGTTGTCGTTGTTGGTTGATGTGATAACTCGTCCATTTCCGTGGTGAAGAAAAACAGCGAGAATAACTGCAATAACCTGGGAGTCGAAAAACAACACTGTGAGATGAACTGTTTATTAATTACCAAGAAAGATCAACATTTAACCTCTCCTTACAAGATCAATGCATTGTTAAGTAGGCAGGTGACGAGAATAAAGAAGATCATCAACTAAAAAATGTCGTGTACATTTCGTGTAATTTCAGATGTTTTTTTCTTTACTTTTATAATTTTTTTTTGACTGAGTTACTAAACCCTATAAATTTAGTGGAAATTTGGTGTAAATTAAGTCGTAAAATATTTTCCAACGCAATTGATCTGAATCAATTACTCATAATATAACTTTCTTTTTGCTTAGAAAAGTTAAACGATACAGTTTGTCCTGCTTAGGAACAGTTGGTTCATTCATCACTCAGTTTATCATCAACAGCCGAAGCACATTCCTACCTTAACAGTCTCCATGACTTATTTCTTATGAGCTTGTGTTTTTACCAAACTTTTAAAAGCACTCGCAGCTAGTGTACTCTATTTGCTCGGTCCGTGTGATGTCCCCTTAAATAGGATTTTCACTGGCGATTCCTCGTTTGGAGCATAATTAAATAGCTAGCCAAATAAGGAAACTAGTTAATTGGCGTTCCGTATTATTATTTAATTCCTACCAATTCCTGTCAAATGTTTCCTGCATACCGTTTTATTCCCATACGTAACTAGTTCCTGTGTAATTTTGCTGATAAAGTAGCTCATATTGCATTGTAGTGTGGGATGTGTGGGATGTTTAAAATGTGAAGGGCGGTTAGCAACAACTTGCTTTCGTCGTTTCCAGAACTAAGAAAGCATGATTTTCACCTGGGATTTTGATCGACGGCCTTTAAAATCGTCTTATTTTGGAGCATTTGGCTAACAGCTCAGGTTACAGTGAGGGTGTTTCGAGTTGAATCCCACGAAAACAAAAGTCCAAAATAGTATAATTTCACTCTAAGCAAATTTGTCGACTATACTCAAATTACCCTCAATCACCTATACTATTTATGCGTGAATAAAACTTAAAAACATACGCTCACTCAGGTATGTCAAGCGATCGGCATGCGGACCCACGCTTTAAATTAACTTGCTATTGACACCTGTGAGCAGCTAACCAGAGCGAGAAAGGCCGGGTTCCAACAATTCAAGAGCTTGTGCAAAACAAGAAATACGAACTGGCGAAGTGGAACTACGGTTAGCCTAAATAGCGCTCTGGTTAGCCTAAATATCACTGTCTTACTGTCTTGATGGTCATCAGCTCTCACAGAGAGTTGCTCTCACAGACACCCGTATCCGATCCACATTGACGCTTACTCATGGTCCCATTTCGTCATTTTGCCATACGTTTCTATTGTTTCACAGGACAGTGCAACCTCCATATAACGAAGGACCAAGGGACTGGCAAAATATGTTCGCTATAACGAGGTTTCGTTATATCAGGGTTCTTTTCCATATATTTTACTACTACTGGGGCAAAGAATACCTTTAAGTTCGTTATACCGAGGACTTTGTTAAGAAGGGGGTACACGTGAAGGCCGTTTTGACGTCGCTTAACAAGGCCTTTCTGCCAATATCTCGGTCACGTTTCAAGCGACACTAAATCTCTCTGCTTATCTCATTAACCACTGTTTGGCGTTTTTTTTTCCTTTTAATATTACTTCAAATTTCACTCCTATTCATGTTTACCCCCGCCTTAAATAAAGGCTCGTTAAAGGAAGGTTCCACTGTATGCAAAATTCTGATGGCAAAAAACAACAACAAAGAAACAACATCCACGACTACTTTTCTATAAAACAAAGCACAAGATGGCGCTTTTCTATCCCTTTACGAGCTTCCAATCGAATATGCAAAAATCGCGATGTTTATTTTAAATTTTTTTTTCGAACAGGGTAGAATTTTTTTTACTTTCGTCTACAAGTCATGTCAACCGTATATAGGCGAGTACGGTATATTCCAATTTTGCGCTTTTCTACAGGGAGACATAAACAAGAAAAGTCTACCAGTCATATCAGAAGCGAAAAAAGCTGCCCGTTTGAAGTTTTGACATTTTTAAAAAGTTTTGCATCCGCAATTGTCAGATGTCATCAGTTAGTGCCTATTTTGCCTCGTCTTTCATCTTTTTAAGAATCCATTTCATTAACTTTAAAGGACAAACAGCTGTTGATTTTATTTTTATATAGATTTTTAATTTCGTCTTCCGCAGTATTTTTCATTTACGGCAAGAAATGATTTTTGCCTTCTACGCCGTTTTGTCAAATGTTGTACAAAATCCGCCCATGATTGATTTAAGCTTATGTCTACTCGTTCTCACTAACAATATCGAGAACATATTGCCAATTGCACGAATCGATGAAAACTGAAGTTTAAGAAAAGCATCTTTGATGAAGCCGTTTTCTTCTGTTCAGAAATGCGCCTCATTTAGAACTTGTTAGGATTACAACTGTTTATTTTAGGACCTTTTAGTGACTTGTAACATTTTTTTTTAATTAGTCGAACCTCGTGTCAGTTTACAATATATGCGTGTATATAAGAGATTTTAAAATGTGCTGTTCTGTGCAATTTTTCGAGTAATAAATTTATTGCTCCAACTCTATAACCCGGAAAGTGGGGGAATATTTCACCCCAAAACATGCTGCCATAAGAGATCTCCCTTTCGGGCGAGGATACCAGTATAAAATTCTTGTTTATTGCCCAGATTTCAAGTTTGATTTGAAAGAAAGACAGATAACCTATTTTAGAATGAATTGAGCTATTCAACTTAGTATAAAGGAGAATTGTGGAAGGTGATAATTATTCTTTGTTAAGAGAGTAATTTGGTTGTTGGTATAGAATAGCCAATTGCAGAAACGTGAGAGGACTGGGACGAGTTTTTTATATTGATTAGATTGAAAATCTAAACATTTCAACTGAATTGTTACTGAATTAAAAGCTACCCAGCCAAGTTTAAGAGTTTTCAGTGGAAAATTGTTCAAATGGGAGCCTCCCAAAAGTTGCAAAATTCCATACAAATCCTTATAATTTTGTGGCTTGTCTACCCAATCCATACAAACTCTCTATTGTATGTGATATTTGAAGAGCTACCATTTTGCCATTTTCCGCATCTAAATACTGCTATTCTTGGTAAAGACTCTCAAATTTAGTCGATCTTTCATTTTAATATCTTATTTTTTCAAAAAAACGGAAAACAACCATACTCTTTTCCAGTCCTCTCACGTTTCTGCAATTGCCTATTACAATTGTCAAATTGAGTTTTTCCCACCCACTTCCACAACGAAACGCTTCCACCCAATCCTTGTAGAGTTTTGTGCCAAGGGAACTGCATGATGTTTAAAATTCAGTTAAAGAACGGAGAACTACTCTTTAATCGTGACCTAAACTTCCTGAAATTGTGGAATATTATTCTCCTTCACGAATTATATTTGCCCGGCGTACGAGCCGATTGCAGGTTAGCACGGTTGAAAACGAAGTAAGCTTACATTTTAAGTTTTCCTTTTACCAGTATTTTGAGAACGTCACGGTTTCTGACGTAATAAATCCAGTATAGCATTTTAAAGCTTGTTTCTCGCGGATGCAGGTTTTTCTTTAGGCGGAACAAACGGTCTCACTGGAAGCGATTAGGCAGGATGATTACTGACTCCAACTGTCAGTGACATCCGTCAATCAGTAAGGCTTCCAAAAATAACTAGGTATACCTATCGATAGAGTGCCATCGAGCGAATAATTTGTGCTATAATAAGGGTTTTATCAATACAGCATAACGGATTTTTGGTTCTCTTCTGTTGCAAACATTACCGAGAGAAAATTATAACGCGTTTACCGGCAGGTAACGTTCGTCACGCAATCCCTGAATATCAAGAGTATTGGAATGTATCGCTGCTCGGTCGAACTTTCAGTTCAATATGATGGGCAAAGTCAAAGTCAAAGTGAACACGCTAGTTTGATTGATGTACACGACTCGTTTAATTCTGTCGCAAAACAGATCCGATTTGTGTTTTGAACACTGGATTCGACTGTATGATAAACACGCTCGTTCAGTTCTGTTCGGAAACACAGCTGCCGACTCAACCTTCAGTTCGATATGCTAGATTTCAACACTGGATTTGCTCTAGTGGTTCGACTGGTGAACACAATCTTTCCAAAAAAGCTGCCCGATGGAACTTTCAGTTCGATATAGGTAAACAGAGAAGGAATACACTGTTTCGATTCATGAACACGCTCGTTCAATTCTGTGGTGAACACGCTGGTTCGTTGTCGTGTCGATTTTGTGTCTTGGATTTGCTCTTGTCTAACAGTTTTCCTGAATATTCGAATTAGAAGAAGAGTTTTGTAAAGAGTACGCTCCCCAATTGAACTTTCATTCCGATGAAGTGAGAGAGGAAACACGCTGGTTCGATATGTTCACAACAGCAAAGAAAACAATGATATTCCACGAGACAAG
The DNA here is from genome assembly GCA_964020085.1 of Micromussa lordhowensis. Taxonomy (NCBI): domain Eukaryota; kingdom Metazoa; phylum Cnidaria; class Anthozoa; order Scleractinia; family Lobophylliidae; genus Micromussa; species Micromussa lordhowensis. Next base: position 2,600,746 of record OZ026605.1, on the reverse strand, counting down.
TCTAGATGTAACGCGCCTCCTGATTGGCTAAAAACTACAATAGCTCGAATAGTTCCGTCCTTGCAATTGGCTCAAACTGAGCCATTGTTACATCTTACACCTTACAACACTTTCAGAGCTCGATCGAGAATCGCATACGCCATTCTTCGCGCGGCACTATTCTCTGCCGCATCGCCAGCCGAGCGAAGAAGGCTCGTTGGCAATAATCCAAGGAACAGAAAGCGCTCTTTGTTGCTAGCGCTTTGAATTACATAACCTCTTACAACAAAGGTAGACATTTTCAGTGAATGGTTCCTGTTAGAAAAGTCAAAAAAGTATAAAAAAATAGTCACCACTATTAGCGTCACATGATTCTTAGACAAACGTCAGGGACGTTATAGCAAAGGGGAGGTTCTTTGGATTTTGTTTTGGCTGAATGAACCCACGTTTTAGACATGAAAGCTCTTAACTTCTAATTCATACTTACGAAATTGCCAACCCATTTTCCTGAACGTGAAAGACACATGGCTCTCAAATCTTTAATAATTCATTAAGGTAAAACAAAAGAAAACATAGCTGTGACGGTGTTTGGATATCTGATCTTAGATGCTTATTGATAATTATTTCTCCTTTTTTCCTTTTATTCTTAATTTCCATTAAAAGGATATCCAGGACGTGGGAACGTCTTTCATCGCATTTCCAAACACCTCCATGTCCGTCAAAAATATACCGCTGCGCGTTGTGTTTTCAACTCTGTTGTCGGTGTTGGGAAATGTGGCAAGACACAGTCTCTCAGCGCTTCCCTGTTTTTACACCTGCTACGCAGCTGACGTATATTTTACTATTATCCCCCTCTTTGAAACAAGTAAATTCTTCCTTCTTCAGCCTACATGTACTTCCGTTCAGTCATGTTCCAACTTGGCCCTTATCTTCTTGCCATGCTTGCCAAATAACTTCTCAAACTCATTATTAATGCATCAAATTAAAACAAAGGAAACCGTGAAGGAGGTTTGGATACCCGGTATTAATTAGCATAGTTTTTGCCGACGACTTTACTCTTTTTACTTCTTAGTTTTTGTTTCCATTAAGAAGATATATCAAACACTCAAGACAGTGTTTCATCGGCTATCCAAACACCTCGAATTTCTTCAAAAATACTCCGATGCGCGTCGTGTTTTCAACTCTCTTCTCGGTGCTGGTTTGAATATCCTGACAAAACACGGCTCTCGTGTTTGACATATGCCTCTTTGCATACAAATGGCAATTTGGTTGGTGTAAATAATTCAGTGTTAACTGTGGCCCGCTTTTCTCACTTGTCCATGTTTACCGTATCTAAACATGCAAAGCTATGCGAAGAAACTACAATTTTCTGTTGGACAAAAACTACTTCTACCCCCAGTCCCCTAAGTAGAGTTTGACGCTCGGTCTTTTATTACTGAGGGCAGCAAAAGCAAGAACAGATAGAGAATTAATTTCGCTGTAAAATGATTTAATGAATGCTTTGAACTGATCGTGACACATTTTTTACAAAAGTTAAACAAAACTAAAATGTAAACTGTGAAAGTATACCTCTACATTCTAAACCTACATCAATGTTGAAGATACTGTACAAACTACAACAACAACTTTTATTTAATGTAAATAATTGTATATTCATCTTTATTCTTTATAATGTATATAACTCTATATTTATTCCTATATAAATAAAAAAGAAAGAACACTGTTAAAACTCACATGCTTGGCATCTCTCAATTTTCAAAGTCAAATCTGCCGATTTAATTCTTTTTTGGAACTTTTGTTCTCTTTTCGAGAATGAATCAAGTCTCAGCAATGTTGTAGCGTCTACATCAGCAATTACAACAAGGTGTGTCGCATAAACATTAGACTTATGCAGAGTAATAAAATGGTATGAAAACTAACGCGAATTCACGGATGAACTTTTCCTGAAAACAGTGTTTATTTTCCTTGCTCATGTTTCGGCTTCTACAATGTCTAGTAATTTCCTAATAAATATCCTTAATAAATACACTTAAACTGTTACAGTTTTAAATAAATGTTTGCCCGTCGATGACCGAAATCTCCCTGTGTTCCTGACGCAGTGTTCAGTACAATGATGCATGAGTTCACACAGCACAAGAACATGTTGTCGGATATTTTGCATTGTCCTTAGGATAATACTTGAAATTTGACGGTATACATTTCCTCTTGCCGTAGACTGCTATAGAACTAGAACATGCAGTAAATTGCGCAACAGGCCTACACACAGGGTATTTTATCCTTCCAGCATACTTCAGGGTTGTCCACTTGTAGGTGCCATTGTAACATTCAGGCTCGTCAGCAAGAGACCTCTTGTGTCTCCAAACAAGATTGGCTTCCATCGGTAAGGCCTCGTAACCACTGTAAGCAGATTCACCGCTGACATCATCACTGAACTGAAACTGTACAGCTTCATGGCTTAGAGAATCTTGTTCTGATAATCTAAGGACATCAGCTGGATTCTCTTCTAGTTCAGATGGATTCTCATTTGTCTCATTCAAGACCGTGTTTAATTCTTCCTCAGCTAAATTAAGCATTGTTTCAATGTTGTCGTTGTTGGTTGATGTGATAGCTCGGCCATTTCCGTGGTGAAGAAAAACAGCAAGAATAACTGCAATAACCTGCAGGCCGAAAACAACACTGAGATTACTGTTTATTAATTACCAAGAAAGATCGACACCTAATCTTTCCTTACAAGATCAATGCACTGTTAAGTAGGCAAGTGATGAGAATAAATCAAAATCAGTAAATGAAATGGTGTTGATCAAATACCAAATTCTCAGAACTCTTATAAGAAGAAATTTATAGTAATATGTAAGGAGAATTAATATTATAAGACCTGGAACCAAATATTTAACGTGTAACCGGGTAAGTACCTTTATAATAGTTAGACTTTAAACCCTTGTTTAAATAGACTATTCGATTGAGGCCATGAGCTACTGTTATTCTTTAAATTGCAAGATTTCGCCCATCTATGGCATCGTCAGGAATTGTAAATGAGAAATGTTCCGTTGTGCGTGATTTAAAAACCTTTTCTAAGAGTCCTAAACAACTAAAACGTTTTCTTACCTTCAAAATATCCATGGCTTATTTTCATATGAGATTGTGGCTTTTTTTCCAGCACTTACTTGTGCTATGCTCGCTGTTCTTCTCCGAGAATATTTGAAGACTTTGATCTGATTTCTAGCAAAACAACTCTCCCTTAAATACAATTTTCAACGTTCCTGATTTGGCGCTGTAGCCAATAGCTAGAGAGGGAAACTACCGAGGATCGTTTAAAATTACAGATGTATTTTGGAGACCGTTTCAGTGATAACGCATTCGATTCTGTACATTTTGGTAACGTTTGTGATGTTATGGCTGTAAAGTGCTGTTAGCAACGACTTCCTTTAATTCCGGTAGTAAACTAAGAACAGGAATCTTATCTTCATTTTGGAATAAACCTGCGAGATATTACTGCTCGAGTTACACTGGAGGTATTTCTAGCTGAGTCGCAACGAAAGTCCAAAATAGTTTGACTTTTAGATTTATCTATTTTAAAATAATTTGAACTATTGGTGCAATAAGCTCTACTGTTACATAGCGCCCACAGAATTCAGGGAATTCAGACTGAAAGTTTCATTTAATTTTTTATTTATCTTAAACTCTCTTGATCAAGACATTTTTTTGGTTTACTGGCCGGCAACAGGGTCCTGAATTCCAGTCCGCGGAGCGAGGAATGTTTTCAATTTTAAAATTGTCTTCTTTTTTTTTTAGAATTTAGATGAGTCACGTCATGACGTATAAGATAAGAATCGTACTGTAACATTACAAACTCCCTAGGCCTTGATTAATTATATAAACATTTTAGTTTATATGCATAGTCTAAAATTCGCACAAACATTCAGAGGAGTTCATTAAATTGTAGAACATACAGAAGTCATAGATCGAAGTCGTTTTCAGACCGTCAACTGGGAAACTTAGACGACAGAAAAAAATGGATACATTTTGCAAAGTTAAATTGCAAATTTTATTTTGTCTCTCAAATAGTAATTCATCGCAGTTTTCGAAACTGTAAAACATCCAAAAGCAAAAATAAACTTCCTGTAAGTCTTTCACATGATATCAAATTATGATACTCAGGTGAAATATGCTGATGTGACATACGATCTCGCCTTGTAACTAAGGCAAGATGAAAGAAACTGTTTCGAAAATTCCTTTTCCTTAAAGTTATAAACCGAGTTTTCATATTCTACCATGAAATAATTTTGAACTGCAGGTCTTAGAAGAGATGAACTGTTATCGTTTCCTGAGGCGACCCTCTTTATAGTGTACAAAGTGGCTAGGTGATGACGTCATTTTCGTGGATATTAAGTTGTTCCGCTGAAACGATTAAATTTTGTCTTAAATTTGTTTCCAACTGGTCATCTGATTCTCTGAGATACAAAAATTGACTGGAGATCAAAATGGCCTAATCTAAAAACAGTTAAATAAACTCTAGATATAATGTTAATTTCATACAAATGTAAAGAACTTTACATTTATCATGATAAGATTACGAATTGATGTTTCTTTGGTTTTCCCTTTTGATGTAACTCTGTAATTTAATAAGTATGAAATACACCTAGGAATGAACGTGTTACCGTGTTCCTATCATAGCTCAGTTATCTTGGCAGCTGGTTTTCTTTACCAAATTTTCAAATGAACAAGCAAGGCAAAACATTCAAATACTGGCTTTTTATAAGTGACCAATAGATCGTTTTCACGTGACGTAATCACTTTCTAAAATCTAAAACTAAAGAGCCACCATCCCCATCAGGTATAAGAGGTGGCATATTCATATCTGTTTATAACTTTACAGCTCAATAGCGTGCTTCGTTTGGAAACCAGACCATTTTGAATTTCCGGGTTATGGAGGTGCGTGACAAAAGGCTACGATCAAATTTGTTGAAAAATATATACTTATCTCATGATTTTGAGCCCTGTGAGAAGCTAGAGCATTAGGAAAAGTGCTTTTGTAAATACTTGTTTTTTCAGTACTGATAATCAGTCGCCTAGAAAGCCAAAGTAAGTTCCAGATGTTTACACTATTTTCCGGCCGCCATATTGGTGTACCATGGAGGTACACCAACATGGCGTTTTTACTGGGCTCTGTAAATTGCCGCAAAACATTTCGACGAATATCTGAAGTTTGGGGAAACGCACAGGGCTAAGACTTGGAGAAGTGTCTTGGAGAAGTGTTCTTTATTTATCAACTCCTGATAGGTTGTCCCGGTTTATATTTACGTTTTGTTTACGAAGTCTCTCTTATATTCTTCAGCCAACAGAAAATGAGCCGTTACCAGCCGTTCTGGTTACAAGCTCACAGAAAGTTATGATTTCATTAATGATGATGATGATGATGATGTTCTTTTAGAGTGCGGATACTCCCTAACAGAATTGAGAATTTAGCTATGAATCAAAAGTGAAGGCGTTGTCATTAGTTCACCATCCGAGAAACCCCCACCAGTCCTTTACCATTGCACTTCTTTTCCCTTGGTACGTTGGAATCGGTATGAACTGGAGTGCAATGAAGAATTTAGGACCCGTCCACTTTTAGCCGGAGGAATTTGAAAACGCAGCTTTATTTCTACGGTTAGACTTACCGTCCACACTAATCCGTCACGAAATCCGTCACGCTTTTAAAACGCTCTTCAAACCGGAGGAATTTGAAATCACCGGGTTTGCGTTTTATTCGGGACAGAAAACATTTTGAAAACGGAGCTTTGTAAACAATGATGAAACGATAATAATGTGATTTCCCCGAGTTTTTCTCAAACATAAATCCAAAATGACCGGGTATTGTTCTGTTCGCAAATTTCTCCGGCCCAGTGTTGACGGGGCCTAATACAGCGAGTTGTGTTTGAAAATTCTCCCAAGATTGCACGAGCCCGTGCAAACGCGTCACGTGACTGAACGTGGCTAAAACTGAGGAATATCCAAGACATCTGCCGGCCGGGTTGTTCAAAGCCCGATTAAGCTAACCCAGGGTTAGCGAGAATTTTGATTTCAGTTTAGCGACTTTTCGGAGAGGTTTTCTGTTTATATTGTTTGGCCTTCTCTTTTGAATTTGAATAATCTCAAACTAACCAAAAAATAAAAAGCAAAAAACACTTTTATACAAGGAAAAATAATACTTCGGTTAGCTTTTAATCCTGGGTTAGCGTTAATCCACTTTCGAACAACCCAGCCCTGAGTAATATCCCCCAAATTTCAAAAGAACCTGCGTGTTGCGAAAAATATTTGAAGGATAATAAGCGCCGTCTCAACTGACTTTAAAAATACGCTCGAATAGTTCGTCCTTGCACATTATCTTTTCCTGGAAACGAACAGTTTTCTGAGAGCGAAGAAAGATATCCGAACCTATTTTCGCGCCAAATGATGGTTATTGTTCATGTATGTTGTGGATTATTAGTCGTAAAACTCTCTCGTAAGCGGACACCCTCGGGAATTGGAAAAAGTGTCCGTTTGTAGAGCTGTTCGCTTACGAGAATTATTCCCTTACAAGAATTATTCCCGCTTACGAAAGTGTCCGTTAGCGGAGCTAGAGTTGACTGTAATTTACCTGCTAGGATTTGACCGTCCGAGTTTTCCTTTATGTTAATTTCGTGGATGCCCAATTTGTAACATAACTTTTCCCTGAAAAAAGAATCGGCCGATTTTTTTCTGCCCAATCATTTCCTAATCAAATGGCCATATCGTAGTTTATGAATTGGTCAAATGGTCTCCAAAATTAAATGTCCTCTTTCAGGTTTTACGAATACTATTCACCAAATAAATAAGTCCATTTTTACAGACCGTATCTCAAACAACAATTGTTCTCTAGATGGACTGAAATTTAAGGGCTAAAGTCAGCCTTTTTCTGTCCATTACTTCTGCATTGCAGTTCATTTCACATCAGTATAAAATACTGCACAACAGAAATAACTCTTTTAAAGAGAATCCATGTAACATTAATTAGCATATGATATATAACTTTACAATTATTCTAATATAGACACTGTTAAACATACGATTCCTGAAAATTCCACAACTTTCCAAGCCAAACGTGCTTGGTTCATTCCGTTTTGTAGAATCTATCTTTAAGTCAGGGGAAGATTAAGCGGAATGGCGTCGCCACGATGTGACTCATGAGATGTTGTTGGTCCTTCCGTAGATTGAAATTTGAGAGTCGAGTTCATCGGTGGTGATACGATTACGAACAATATTATTATTTAAACAGAACCTCCTAACTGTTCGTTCACTGAATCCCTTTTCATTAGGATACTTCTGTTTCAATATGTTACTGATTTCTGTATGAGTTTTCTTTCGGCGAAGAAACAAATCTCTGACAAAGTTCACATCTGTGGCATCCATGTTTAAATTTTGCGGGTGGCACGTTACTAGTGCCCAAGCCACAGCAATTTGATCCAGTGACCTTTGCAACTAGAATACGCTCCCTCCCCTCTCTCCTTGACACGTAACTCAGATTGCCCCTGAGGTCAGGACTGGGCCGGATGGAACAGTCACGATCACGAGAGGTGTAAGCAAAAGAGCAACTTAACCTACCCCTACTGCGTCAACTTTTGTTCTCCTTCCGCGCGATCAATATTCGAAATACAAAATTGAAAATTGAAATCAATTTTCAATTTTTGATTTTCGCTTAATAAATTGTCTATTTTGGGGGTAAACAAAATTGAAAAGAGAATGATATTTCAAATTTTGTTTCTAAAAGCCGATTGATTTCATGTAAAAATATTCTATTTTTCATTCCTCTGAAACCTTGGAAATATTAAAATTATGTTAAATAAAGTAATAATTTCAATTTAGTATTTAAAATATCAGCGTTTATTTTACAATATGGTAGTTTTGTTTCAAAAAACCGAGAGGAAATGATAAATAAGACAAAAAGAAAAATAAAATTTCATCTTCTTTCTAAATTGAAAATGAAATGGACGAATGACACACTGACCTTCGACAACCTGTAAAAAGAACTGATATTCTGACCTGAGATCCATCTTTGAGAGGGGTTTTTCTTTACTTTTACACCGTTTTTGACTGAGAAACCTTAAGACGGGAATTAAGGACAATTCGTGTAAACCAAGTTCTAAAATACTGTCCAAAGTATTTGATTTGAAGATTAACAAGCAGGTCATTTCTTTTGATTTTGTGGCTTTTCACTAACGTTAACTTGTAGATATGTTCTCTGTTGATATGTTAGGACTTGTTCTGATGTCAAGAAAACTAACTATCCCCTTAAATACAATTTTCAGTGGTTCTGATGCTTAAACGAGCTGTATCTAAACTACGATCAGGTAATCACAGTCTCAGAATCGAATCTGGACGACACTGTGTACCTAAATTACCGAAATCTCTTAGGATTTGTCAATACTGCCGCTCTAACCAAATTGAGAACGAGAACCATTTCTTATTTCATTGTGATCGTCATAACACTATAAGGCAACGTATAACTAGTCCTTAAATATGCGATGGACTGGCATCCCATCCAGGGGGGAGTAGAAATATTCCTAGTCGCTTCATGCTAGGGAAACCGGGATAAGCTCCGGCCTGATGGGCCACTTGGCTCGTATGCAGACTTACTTTTTTACATTTTTGTACTAAATCTTCGGAAATCTATCTTTTTGGAAAAAAGAACAGAAGACTACAGGATATAGCCATTCTTATGTATAAGGTAAAGAACAATTTATCTCCTAATTACATATGTAGCCTTTTTCAAATTCCACAACTTAAGTACACACTGCGTAATAATGACTTTGGTATACCTAGATTTAATACTGTTACTTCTGGAAAACATTCGCTTAGATATATGGGACCCAAAATATGGGCAATTGTACCAAGAAATGTAAGAGAACTGACATCCATATCATCTTTTAAATGTTACATACGTAGAATAGACCTTGTTTCTAAATTGACTGATAGTAAATGTGAAAACTGCCTTTTATGTAAGACTTAGGTTAGATTTTAAATTGTACATATATATAGTTTTATTTTTAAATTCTTAAATTTTTAGGTAGTATTTAGTGTCCCCAGTTAGTGGTTGTATAACTGCTATTTTAGATTTGACACATAAATAAAGGTTGTTGTTGTTGTTGTTGTTGCAGCCAAAAAAACTGTCGAACGTTTAAAAACAGCATTTTTTGTGACAATTTCGGTGTTTAAGGGCTCGTTTTCACAAACGCATAAGTATCAACAGTTAGTCCCTAACAAACGCGTTACTATGTCAGCTGCCTATGTTCTTATATGGTAATTCCTATGCACTACATGCTGAAAACCAGTCTTAATTGCTAGAGATTTCATACAATAATTCAGTTATTACACGACTAAGCAAATTCAGTCTCAGCTAATCACAAGAATACAATTCTCCCATGATCATGTCATTTAATGAGGTCAGTAAGGTGTAGCCTTCCGGTCTTCTACAAAATGAAGTTAGCAAGATTTAACGAGACAGTTTCGTGAATGTTTTTTACAAAACGATTACTCCACTTGCCCTTGTTCAGTTATGATTGAAGCCATTTTATATCCATATGACATTGTTAAATACCAAATCTATCATTTAAAAGCCAGTTTCTGAATTTTTTGCCGAGTTTGTTGATTTTTTTTAACCAATAAGTTTAATACCTAGATTATTTTGGTTTAAATTTCATAGCGTTCTATCCCGAATGCTAATCTCTTATAGGCCACGCTGCTCACTATATATTCTGCTGTGGAGCAAGCAGTGTGCGGTTCAGTATTAACAAAATGGCGGTCGCTTCTTTGCCTTTGCGAAGACAATTTACACCAACGACTAGGAGATTTATACAAGTTGAAGTTTGAAGTTTGAAGTTTATTGAGTCTATTGAGTCTTACTTACAATGAACACCGCCTGCAAATAGCGAGCTAATCTAGGCAGGCGGTGTTAAGGACATACAAACATGAATTACTAACTGAAGGCGTTAAAAAAAAGTCGATTTTGAATACATTATTTGTCAAAGAGGAAAAAAAAAAGTGATAAAAAGTGAAGAACAATAATCTAAATTATGATTGAATTGTAATTAAGATGCCTTTTTTATTTCAGAAATAAGAGTGCTAGTGTCAGCCTAACTGTACTAAAACAATTAGTTGACTCGGATTGTGCCCATCTCGAGTTCATCAGTAATTTACTTCAAGAATGTACATCCACGAAAATAACATCACCTACAATCATATTGCAGTCTTAAATGCCTCAGACTGATCTGAGGAACCACTGAGACTACTGAGTAGATGAAAAACGTCTTTATAATCTCTTCCTAGAGCTGGACTACGTAATTCAGTTCATGTTATAATCGAAAACATCAGTTAATAACTAAAATGTAAATAGAGAGGTTTTAAAATTAAGAAATGCTTCCCTTTCATCGAGCTGTGACTTTGTTTGCTAAATTCGGAATCGTATATCATATTTTGATATTCAAGACTAACGGAAGTGTGTTTCTGTTTTTGGTTGGTTAACAGTTTCGAAAACTGCCGCCAAGGACATATGTGAAATATACTATCTTTTGCAATTGAATGTTCAATTCTAAAATGTCCATTTTTTGTGTTATTTTTAACTTATCCCAGTGGTTATGATAAGTTCTTAAACCCCTGATTCCAGTATTATATATGATTAATTCACCCCTCTGATTTCCGTGAGGATTAACACTCTCAAGTAATTATTCACGGCATCAGAATTTAGCTTGTTGTGGAACGATTATTAACATGCTAAGTAAATACTGTTTTAAGACAATTTAGATTTGCAATGCGCTAGTAACTACCTAATCAAGAGATAAAAGGGAAAAAAGATAGTGACAGAAAAGTACTATACGTTGTATTTTTCGCCAAAAGGATGCAATAAAACGGAGGAAGCAGAAATTATTACACCAATAATCCGATGATTTGGTAAACGTGTAAATTTAACACGCATTTACAAGTCAAACTATTTTAGTATTGCAGTCTTAAATGCCCTAGATTGAGAAACCTCTGAGTAGATGAAAAATAAACTTCTGAAAAACATAGTCTCTTACTAGAGCTGGACTACATAATTATTCCATGCCATGATTGAAAACATCAGTTAATAACTGAAATGAAAATGGAGAGGAGAATTTAGAAATGCTTCCTTTCATCGAGCTGTCACGTCCTAAGCTAAATTCAGAATTGTATATCGCATCAGAATATTTGACCTGAGCATCATATTTCGATATTCAAGACTAACGGAAGTGTGTTTCTGTTTTTGGTTGGTTAACAGTTTCGAAAACTGCCACCAAGGATATATGTGAAATGTACTTACTTTTGCAACTGAACGTTCAATTCTGAAAAAAATGTTCATTTTTCCGTGTTATTTTTAAATCCGTTATCCAGTGGTTATGATAAGTTCTTAAACCCATGATTCCAGTATTATATATGATTAATGCACCCCTCTGATTTCAATGTATGAGCATTAACGCACTCTGAAGTAATTATTCACCACATCAGAATTTGGCTTGTTAAGGAACGATTCTTAACATGCTAAGTAAATACAGTTTTAAAACAGTTAAGATTTGCAATGCGCTATAAATTACCTAATCCAGAGACAAAAGGGAAAAATATATTGCCAGAAAAGAGTCACCAAACGTTGTATTTTTCGCCACAAGCATGCAGTAAAACGGCCGAATCAGAAATTATTACACAAATAATCCGATGATTTGGTAAATGTCTTAAGTTAACACATATTTACAAGTCAAACTATTTTAGACTTTGGCTGGGTGCCTGATTCAAGTCAAAATATCTTCGTTGAGCGGTAGTTCCTTGTACGTAACAAAATAAAGCAATTTTATTGGCCGTTGACTATCGTGTATTTTTAGTTTACTACCGGATCCTAAGGGAATCGTTGCTATCAGCACTTCACAGCTAGAACATTACAAACATTGTAACAATGGAAAGTATCGGTTACTGTATCAGTGAAGCCGTACACTCCCAAATGCATTTTCCCATGTTTTATATTTATCAACTCCTGATAGGTGGTCCCCGTTTATAATAGGCCCTTTGCAGCTGGGCTCACGTGACCAACTTTTTCCTAGAAAATTTTTATATTATGGGCTATAACTTAAAGAATGCCAGAAATGGGAAGAGCGCATCGAAAATACCAAAATGGCCAATTTTGAGCCCTCTGGAATGAAAGAGTAAGTTTATACGACAGTTTGAATTTTCGGAAAATTTAGAAATTTTGTATGGGAAATGTTGCTGGAGAGCATGGTCTTGCTCTCCAGCAACATTTTTCATACTAAATTTCATCTTTTAATGATGGGGGCCTCAAATTTGGCCGTTTTGATATTCTCAACATGCTTTCTCCATTTCTGGCATTTGTTAAGTTATAGCCCATAATTTTATGAAAAGTAGGTCACGTGACGGCTTAGCTGCAAAGAGCCTATTCTACGTTTTATTTATGAAGCCTCGCTTAAATGAGCCGTCACCAACCTTACTGGTTACAGGATTAAAATAAAAAGCTTGGAAAGTTGTGATTTTATTGATGATGCTTTTAAGGTTCGGATAATCCGTGATTTTAACTAAGCTGTCATGGTAAATTTACATTCCTTCAGCAACAGAATTGAGAATTTAGCTATAAATCAAACGTGTTAGCAGGAGGTGTCATTATTAACAATCCAAACATTTCCCCACAAGTCCTACCTCTGCGCTTCTTTCTCTTAGTACATTGGCATTGGTAATAGTATAATGCAATGAAAGAGTTACAGTACAAGTCGAATTTTTCTCTCAAAATTGCAGGAGCCAGTTCAATTTGAAAGAATTTTCAAATTTCTTCAAAATTTTCGGTCACACGCAACGGCTGGTTTGCAGAGTCACTGAATCAAAAATAAAATCGTAACCATTCAAGTGTTTCACCCAAATTGATAGAGTTTTATGTATGCCGTTCCAAGGGGCACCAACATGGCGGCCGTAAAGTGACAAAAACTTCTGTCATTGAGTTTTACCACTAAAACGAAAAATTATTCCTCTAGAGCGCCGACACATTGAAAGTAGTACTTCTTCAGTCTCAAAACACTGGAATTCAAACGTCTTCTCTAACTAAATGAGAAGACCTGTCGGGCTGAAACGTTGTAAAACGTCAAGTCATTAGAGGGTCTTACATCTCATGAAACTAACACTTCAAAAGGATTGATAATTTTCAGTTTTGGAAAATGATGACGTCACATGAAAACCACCAATTTTCCAAAGATTATGCGTGCTGCGAAAAATATTTGATGGATAATAAACACAATAACCTCAATTTGGTTTCAAAAAAATCCTGGAATGTTTCTCCTTGGACATCATCTGTTCCAATAAACGAGCAATTTTCTGAGAACAAAGTTTACAGTTTCCCTCGACATTCCCTCTTAGATAACCATTTAGCCATAAGACCAAAGAAACGCTGCCATTTGTCCGTCCGACTTAATTTTTGCTTTATTTGAATTGCGTGGATGCCCAAATTGTAAGGTAATTTTTTCTAAGAAATGCTTCATCATTTTCCAATCAAATGTTGGCCAAACAGGACCGACAAATCGTAGTTTATGAATTAGTCAAATGATATCAGAAACCTTTTAGGTTTTACGAACATAGTTTATTAAATAAATAAGTCCATTTTTACATCATGTATGTGAAACAACAATTGTTCTCTAAATGAACTGAAATTTAATTCAGACGTTCTCCATCCACTCCTTCTAGATTGCAATCAATTTTCCATCAGTATAAAATACTTTACAAATTACTCTTTTTAAAGAGAATTAACGTAACAATAATTACTATAGCATATAATATATAGCTTTCCAATTATTTCAATAAAAAAAGAAACACTGTTAAACTTATGATTCCTGGTATCTCGGAATTTTCTATGTCAATCCTGCTCGATTAAATTTACTTGTAAACTTAGAAGCAGCCGGCTGATCTCATCATTATGTGGCTGGCGATATGTTGTCGGCTTTCCTGATGTTGGTCCTTCAGTAGATTGATTGAACTACTTTGGATCGATAACCGGAATGCTTTGCTTTGAGATGATTAAATGCTACTGACTGATTAAATTCATTAAAGTAAGCAATTGATAAGAATGATATATACCAGAGCGTCTTAGCGAAAACATCTTGGTCAAAAATAACATTCACCCTAGCACAATTAACAGTCTTTACTTTTGTTAAAACAATATCAGAGAAGCCCAGCTTCTACTGTGTCATATAATTCTCTTATAAATATCCGTCCTTAAATACTCTTAAACTGTTTCAGTTTTAAATAATGTTCACCGGTCAATAATTTACATTTCCGTGTGTTCCTGACGCAGTGTTATATTACAATCATTGGTTTACGCAGCGCATGAGCAGCTCTGAGAAAATACGCCCAACTGACTGGTTCCATCATCGCCGCGGATGAGAATCGTGGTCAATGATGCCACACATAACCTCGTGCTCTGCGTGTTGCTTGTACAACCGGTAAGCGAAACTTTCTTACAAATGGGGAACTTTTTGACTCCACCGCTTGCCAGCGTGACCATCTGGAACTTGCCAGTGTAACAAGGGCCTGCATGAGACCTCTTCTGTCTTAAAACGGGACTGGCTTCCTTCGGTTGGATCATGTTATCTGAGCTGAACTGAGACTGTACTGCTTCATGACTTGATGAATCTAGTTCTGATAATCTAAGGACATAAGCTGGATTCTCTTCTCGATCAGTTGCACTCTCATTTGTCCCATACAAGACGGAGTTTAATTCTTCCTCAGCTAAATCAAGCATTTTTTCAATGTTGTCGTTGTTGGTTGATGTGATAACTCGACCATTTCCGAGGTGAAGGAAAACAGCCAGAATTACTGCAATAACCTGCGAGCGAAAAAAAAAACACTGTGAGATTAACTGTTTATTAATTACCAAGAAAGATCAACACCTAACCTCTTCTTGCAAGATCAAGG
>OZ026605.1:2520800-2580800 GCA_964020085.1 Micromussa lordhowensis | reverse complement strand
TAGGTACAAAAATGTACAATATTCTAATTTTCTTGTTTTTGGCGACTGATGGCCCGTTACAATTTGTTTTTCTTGCCCCTTTCCTATCTTTTTTTTCGGCCCTTTTACTTGCGTTTCCTTTTGCGTTTCATATTCTTTCTGGCTGCCGTAAAGAGTTGGGTGTTAATTATGGGCAAAGCCTGGAAATGGGAACTTGATAAATTATAGGCATAATGAGCCATTTTACCACCATTTTTGAACCAAAATTGATAACGACTGTTGTGCCAAAACCGACTGTTGTGCGGATAGATCTATCCCAGCTCCATTATCTGCTTATCAAGAATATCTGGTGACCTTTAAATTGACAACGTCACAAGCGGTACAAAGGGCGTATGTGCTTGCTTGGGAATCAAAGGGTTAAGGATGATATCTGAGAAAATCTTCGAATAGCACTCGTATTGTGAATCCTAAATTCATTGAGATTCCATACCATTACCAACGCATATAAGAAACGCTTGTTAGAATGCATCAAATATTTTCGCTGATACGCGATTGGTCTAAGTGCGTCACGTGACTGAATATGAACAATTTCCCAATTTTCACTCCCGCATGTTGCGAAAAACATTTTGAAGGATAACAAGTACAATTGTTGCTATTTAACTTTAAAAATATGCTCGTATATTTGACCTTGCTGGACATTGTCTGTTCCTCGAAGCTCACAGTATTCTTCAAGCAAAATGAAGTCACAATCAGAATTGGTTTCACCAAAAAAACACTAAGTGATTCAATGTAAGGAATACTTTGAATTAAGCATGATATTACCCTAAGTTTTTTATTATTTACCTATAAGAATAATTTATGCGCTTCGACAGGTCAGTCCGACATTTTGATTTATTTAATTGCGTGGATGAAAATTGGGATCTGTTAATTATTTTGGACAGAAATACAATTAAAAAATTAAATTTGGCCAGATGACACAGACAGAGTCCTAGTGTCCAAATAAGTCAAATTAGCGTATGGTTTCAGAAATCAAATATCACGAAAATAGTTTATTAAACATATAAGTTCATTTCTACAAAATGTATCTCAAACAACAATTGTACTCTAGATGGACTGGAATTTTTAAACAAAGTCAGACTTTATCAGTCCACTACTTCTGCACTGCTAAAATCAGTGTAAAATATCGTACAAAGTAAGGAGAAAGACAAAGATAATTAATGCAACATTATTTAGCATGTAATATATAATTTTATAATTATTCTAAAATAATATCAAAAAGTAACACTGTTAAGCCCGAGATTCCTGGAACCTGCTTGATTACACGTGCTTCCGTTTTGTAGAATCTATCTTTAAGTCAGAGAAAGCGGAAGTTTATCGCCATGATGTGGCTCATGGGATGTAGTTGGTTCTTCCGTAGATTGCAACCTGAGCTGAACTAAAAACTACCTCTGAAACGATAATCTGAATGTGATTTGCTTTGAGATGATTCAATTCCGAGTATTACTCAATTCATTAAGCAATAGATAAGAACGTAATATACCTGAGTGTCAAAGTGAAAACATCTTGGTCAAAAACGACATTAGCACAATTAACAACGTTTTTACTTTTGTAAAACAATAGCAGAAGCCCAGCTTCTACTGTGTCTAATAATTTTGAAAATAAATATCCTAAAATACTCGTAAACGGATACAGTTTTAAATAAATGTTTGCGGGTCAATAATTTTAATATTCCTCTGTTTCTGACGCAGGGTTCAATACAATCATGGTGCATCAGTTCACGCAGCTCATGAGCATTTTGTCGGAATATATACATTGTCCATAGGATAGTACTTGTAATTTGATGGCACACATTTCTGCATGCCGTAGTCTCCTATCGCATCAGTACAGGCGGTTTTAAATGCAACAGGCCTACATTCAGGGTATGTTATGCTTCCAGCATGCTTCAGGGTTGTCGACTTATAGACGCCAGTGTAACATTCAGGTTCGTCTGCAAGAGTCCTCTTGTGTCTCCAAACAGGATTGGCTTCCATTGGTAAGCTTCCGTTATCAGAGCCTTTGTAAGCAGATTCACCGATGACATCATCACCGAACTGAGACTGCAGTGCTTCATGGCTTGATGAATCGGGTTCCGATAATCTAAGGACATCAGCTGGATTCTCTTCTCGTTCAGTTGGATTCTCATTTGTCTCACTCAAGACCGAGGTTAATTCTTCCTCAGCGAAATCAAGC
This sequence comes from Micromussa lordhowensis, assembly GCA_964020085.1. Lineage (NCBI taxonomy): Eukaryota > Metazoa > Cnidaria > Anthozoa > Scleractinia > Lobophylliidae > Micromussa > Micromussa lordhowensis. Next base: position 2,578,592 of record OZ026605.1, on the reverse strand, counting down.
ATTGTTCCAATGTTGTCGTTGTTGGTTGATGTGATAACTCGTCCATTTCCGTGGTGAAGAAAAACAGCAAGAATAACTGCAATAACCTGCAGGCCGAAAAACAACACTGTGAGATTAACTGTTTATTAATTACCAAGAACGATATCAACACCTAACCTATCCTTACAAGATCAACACTGTCAAGTAGGCAGGTGATGAGTAAATAAAAGTAAATAAAATCGTGTTGATCTAACACCAAACGTATTCTTACCTTAAAAGTATCCATGGCTTATTTTCTTATGAGATTGTGACTTTTTTCCAACACTTACTTGTGCTATGTGTCTGGTTTTCTCGAAGATTGTTTGAAGACTTTGATCTGATTTCTAGCAAAGTAAGTCTCCCTTAAATACAGTTTTCAGCGCTTCCTGCTTTGGCGCTGTAGCCAATAGCTAGAGAGGGAAATTACCGAGGATCGTTTAAAATTACAAATGTATTTTGGAGACCGTTTCATCCTCGTGTATGTTACTTTACAGTTTCAGTGATAACGTATTCGATTCTATACTGACCTTTTTTGTAAGGTTTGTGATGTGATCGCAGTGAAGTGCTGTTAGCAACGACTGCCTTTAATTCCGTTAGTAAACTAAGAACAGGAATCTTAAACCTAAGGGCCAATAAAATTGCTCCATTTTGGAATGTACCTATGAGGTATCACTGCTAAAGTTACACTGGAGATATTTTTAGCTCAATCGCACCGAAAGTATGAAATAGTTTGACTTTTAAAGATTATATCTATTTTAAAATTATTTGACCTATCTGTGCGATAAGCTCTACTGTTACATAGTGCCCACAGAATTCTACGAATCCAGACTGATTTTTTTCATTTCATTTCTTAATAACTTTATATATACTTGATCAAGACATTTTCTTGGTTTTACTGGCCGGCAACAGGGACATGAATTCCAGTGGAACGGAGCGAGGAATGTTTTCAATTTTAAAATTGTTATTTTTAGATATTAGATGAGTCACCTCATGACGTAAAAGATGAGAATCTTACTGTAACATAACCAACACCCTATGCCTTGATTAATTATATAAACATTTTAGTCCTTACATTTTTAAATTGGCACATAATTTATAAATCAGAGTAGTTCATTAAATTATAGAGCATACAGAAGTCATAGACTGAAGGCGGCGTCAGACGACTGAGAAACTTCAGTAGAGGAGAGAAGAAATGGATATATTTGGCAAAATTAAATTGCAAATATTACTTTATCTTTCAAATATCCTTCTTTGCCGTTTTCGAAACTAAAAATCAACCAAAAGCAAAAACAAACTTCCTTTAAGTTTGAGCATGATATCCAAATATAATCAAGTGCTCAAGTCAAACATCTGATGTGATATACGAACCTGCCTTGTAACTAAATAATAACACCAAGATGAAAGAAACTGTTTCGAAATTTCCTTTTCCTTAAAACCGAGTTTTCATATTTTACCATGAAATAATTATGAACTACAGGTCTTAAAAAAGATCCGGCAACTGTTTTAATTTCCTAAGGCCACCCTCTCTATAGTGTACTAAGTGACCAGGTGATCACGTCATTTTCGTAAATTTATATACGGTTATCAAGTTGCATCACTGAAACGATTGACTTTTGTCCTAAATTAATTTGTTTCGAACTGTTCATATGATCCTCTGAGATACAGAAGTGACTGGAGTTCAAAATGGATTAATCTTAACTGTTAAACATGCTGTAATGTAAAGAACTCTTTATTTTAATTTCAAATAATGCTACTTCGGTTTTCACTAGTTTTCTATTTCTGTAATTTAATAAGTGTGAAAATACATCTAGCAATGAATATATTACCGTGTTACTATCCTAGGTTATTTTGGCAGCTGGTTTTCTTAAAAGTTTTAAAGTAACTCAGAGTGGCAAAACATTCTAATATTGCCTTTATATAGCTGACCAATTTGATATTTAAAACAATTATCCTACAAGCTTCCTACAATTTCGCCATTAATAACCGCTTTTTTACTGTCGAATTTTATACCTACTTTTTTGAACTTTTAGGAAACGATTTAATAGCAAGTTTTAATGAAGCCCACGAGAAAGGTGAACTCTCCATTTCACAACGAAGGGGATTGATTACCTTAATACCGAAAGAAGATGGGTCACTTCTAGATCTTTCAAACTGGAGACCAATTACACTGCTAAATGTGGATCTTAAAATAGCATCGAAAGCAAATAGCTAAACGCATTGAACCGACACTACCAAACCTGATCCACTCCGACCAAACTGGTTTTGTAAAGGGGAGATACATAGGGGAAAATATCCGACTTATAAGTGACATAATGGATTATACGAGTTTACAAAACCTGCCTGGCATTCTAACGTCACTAGACTTCCGTAAAGCTTTTGATTCGATTGAATGGCCCTTTATAATGAAGACGCTAGACCATCTTAATTTTGGTAGAGGCATCAAGCGTTGGGTTAACATATTCTACACCAACATAGAAAGTGCGGTTCAGAACAATGGTTTTATAACCAGTTGGTTTAAACCGTCTAAAGGAGTTCGACAAGGTTGCCCCCTCTCCCCTTATTTGTTTATCCTTTCTGCGGAAGTACTCTCAAATAAGATACGTCAGGAGTCCAATGTGAGAGGCATCAAAGTCTTCGGTAAGGAAATCAAGCTGTCTCAATTTGCTGATGATACGACTCTATTCAATGCGGACATAGAATCTTTAGAAAGGGCCTTGAAAATTGTTGGGGATTTCGGAAGAATTGCTGGTTTGTCCCTGAATGTGAAAAAAACGAAGGCGCTTTGGTTGGGGAAATGGAAAAATAATAGAAATAAACCTCTGGATCTAAAATGGTTCCACAACCCTGTTAAGATATTGGGGATATCTTTTTCGTATAATATTAAGGAGAATAACAAGCCCAACTTCGACAAAAAGATCCAAAAGTTACAAACTAAGCTGGACATTTGGAGTTCACGGGATCTGACAATATTTGGAAGAGCCATGTTACTTAAAACCTTGGGTATATCGCAACTTATCTACTCGGCCTCTAATCTGGATGCTCCCAAAGGAATTGTGGAAATTGTAAGAACAAAATCTTTTAAGTTCCTCTGGAAAAACAAAAAGGATAAAATAAAAAGATCAGGCCTTTACCAAGATTTAGAAAACGGTGGAATACGCGTCATCGATTTTGATATTATGCTAAAAGCCCTAAAACTCGCCTGGATCCCGAGACTGTTGAGGACTTCAGAAAATAGTAATTGGTGTATCATTCCAAAACATTATTTCAAAGGAATGGGAGGGTTAAACTTTCTGCTAAGGTGCAACTATGACACGAATTACTTTAGCGATCTCCCGCTCTTCTATAAGAAGATACTAGTGTTCTTCAACGAATTAAAAACTCTATACTCGTACGATCAAAAACAGGAGTTAATATTGTTTAATAACAAAGATATATTGGTGGACGGGAAACCCATCTTCCTTAGTGAATGGTTTAGAAAGGGTATTCTATCGATTAATGAGCTATTAAATGAAACTGGCAATGTTTTAACATTCCAGGAATTCCGTGATAAATATTCCTGTGAATCCATTTTTTTACAGTATTATCAAGTTGTTAGTGCTATTCCGAAACGCTTATGGTCTCTAGCAAGATGCTCCGACACCATCAATAGATCATTCTCTACCCAAAATGATAATATCTTTTCTCTCAACGAATCGACACAAATTAATCTGTGCAAGGCTAAGTCAAAGGACTTCTATAACTTGTTTAACGTCAAGATTCACACCGAAGATCACACAGGTCCTAAACGCTGGAGCGAAAAACTCTCTTTAAATAAAGACGTGTGGACTAGGATCTTTAAATCACTGAAAAATATCTGTAAGGATACTAAACTAAAGGAGTTTCAATTTAAATTAATCCATAGAACGATAGTAACTAAAAAAGAATTATTCAGATTTGGTATAAAAACGGACGATGAATGTTTATACTGCGGAGATAGAGATTCAGTTGAGCACTCTTTTATCGAATGTGCGTTTACCAAATTGTTTACCCAAAATGTTTTGGACTGGTTTAACCAAGTTAATGAGTGCCAAATTTCTCCTACTACAGAAGAGATCTTGTTCGGCATCACTGTAAGCTCCCTAGACACAGCAATAATTCGGAAATTCAATTACACCGCCTTATTTATGCGCCATTATATATATTCAAACAAGTTAAATAGCCTCGCCATCTCCATTCAGGATTTTATCAGTAAGCTACTCATTAGGTATGACCTTGAAAATTTTTCTTTAATCGGATGATTAACTGAGAAGTACTCCTCCCTCCTCAAAGTCAATATATAGTGTAAGTAATTGTAAGTACGTAACTGTATGTTTAGCAAGTAACGTTTTAGTACTGTACTGTTAGTAGTGTAAGTAGCTCGTATTGTAAGTAATTGTAATTGTAATTGTAAGAGTAATTGTATTTTCTGTATAAGTAACCCGTATTGTAAGTAAAGTAAGAATGGTTATGTAAGTAAAGTAGCGTAATGTCACCTGCATTGTAAACACTGTTTGTAGAGAATTGTGCTTTGTAAATTAAAATTATTAAAAAAAAAAAAGGGGCACCAACATGGCGGCCGTAAAGTGACAAAAACATCTGTCATTGAGTTTTGCCATTAAAACGAAAAATTATTCCTCTAGAGCGCCGACACATTGAAAGTACTACTTCTTCAGTCTATTGCAAGAACTGTTCAGTTAGCAAAAACGTGAGCGATAACGCCTCTTTCACTGTCACGCAACTCAAAACACTGAAATCCAAACGTCTTCTCTAACAAAATGAGAAGCCCTGTCGGGCTGAAACGTTGTAAAACGTCAAGTCATTAAAGGGTCTTACATCTCATGAAACTAAAACTTCATAAGGATTGGTAATTTTTAGTTTTGGAAAATGATGACGTCAAATGAAAACCACCAATTTTCCAAAGGTTATGCGTGCTGCGAAAACTATTTGATGGATACTAAACACAATAATCTCCATTTGGTTTCAAAAAAATCCTGGAATGTTTGTCCTTGGATATCATCTGTTCCAATAAACGAGCAGTTTTCTGAGAGCGAAGTTCACAGTTTCCCTCGACATTCCCTCTTGGATAACCATTTAGCCGTAAGACTAAAGACACGCTGCGATTTGTCCGCCCGACTTTTTTGCTTTATTTGAATTACGTGGATGCCCAAATTGTAAGGTAATTTTCCCTAAGAAATACTTTATCATTTTCTAATCAAATGTTGGCCAAATAGGACCGACTAATTGTAGTTTATGAATTAGTCTAATGGCATCAGAAAACTTTTAGATTTTACGAATATAGTTTATTAAATAAATAGGTCCATTTTTACACCATGTATGTGAAACAACAATTGTTCTCTAAATGGACTGAAATTTAATTCAGACGTTCTCCGTCCACTCCTTCTGGATTACAATCAATTTTGCATCAGTATAAAATACTGTACAAATTACTCTTTTTAAGAGAATTAACGTAATATTAATTACTATAGCATATAATATATAGCTTTCCAATTATTTTAATATAGATAAAAAAAGAAACACTGTTAAACTTATGATTCCTGGTATCTCGGAATTTTCTATGTCAATCCTGCTCGATTAAATTTACTTGTAGTAATCTTAGAAGCAGCCGGCTGATTTCGCCATTATGTGGCTGGCGATATGTTGTCTTTCCTGATGTTGGTCCTTCAGTAGATTGATTGAACTACTTCGGATCGATAACCGGAATGCTTTGCTTTGAGATAATTAAATGCTATTATTAAATTCATTAAAGTAAGCAATTGATAAGAATGATGTATACGAGAGCGTCTTAGCGAAAACATCTTGGTCAAAAATAACATTCACCTTAGCACAATTAACAGTATTTACTTTTGTTAAAACAATATCAGAGAAGCCCAGCTTCTACTGTGTCATATAATTCTCTTATAAATATCCGTCCTTAAATACTCTTAAACTGTTTCAGTTTTAAATAATGTTCACCGATCAATAATTTCAATATCCGTGCGTTCCTGACGCAGTGTTATACTACAATCATTGGTTCACGCAGCGCATGAGCAGCTCTGAGCAAATACGCCCAACTGACTGGTTCCATCATCGCCGCGGATGAGAATCCTGGTCAATGATGCCACACATAACCTCGTGCTCTGCGTGTTGCTTGATATTGTACTAGTACAACCGGTAAGCGAAACTTTCTTACAAATGGGAAACTTTTTGACTCCGCCGCTTGCCAGCGTGACCATCTGGTACTTGCCAGTGTAACAAGGGCCTGCATGAGACCTCTTCTGTCTTAAAACGGGACTGGCTTCCTTCGGTTGGATCATTTTATCTGAGCTGAACTGAGACTGTACTGCTTCATGACTTGATGAATCTAGTTCTGATAATGATCTAAGGACATCAGCTGGATTCTCTTCTCGATCAGTTGCACTCTCATTTGTCTTATTCAAGACGGAGTTCAATTCTTCCTCATCTAAATCAAGCATTTTTTCAATGTTGTCGTTGTGGTTTGTTGTGATAACTCGGCCATTTCCGAGGTGAAGAAAAACAGCGACAATTACTGCAATAACCTGCAGGCCGAAAAACAACACTGTGAGATTAACTGTTTATTAATTACCAAGAAAGATCAACACCTAACCTCTTCTTGCAAGATCAAGACACTGTTAAGTATGCCGGGGATGAAAATAAAGAACTCATCAAGTACATAAAACTAACTGCGTTATCTATCGCCAAATTAAAACTGTCATTGGAAGAAATATATGGCAACTTGTAAACAGTCCTGATCTTCTAAGACCTGAGACCCAACAATTGAGTTATCATGATCTTTGAGATGCCTTTTCTTCAGCTTCTACAACATTAATTTTTTACTAAGAAACCAAAAGAAAGGAATTTAGGACAATTTCGGTGTACACGAAATTTTTTAATATAGTCCAAAGTATTTGGTTTGAATACGTAATCATTAGTCATTTGAAACACCTGGAAATATAGTTTGTACACTCATAAACCATAAAAATGTCTTCTTACCTTAATAATCTCCATGACCTATTTTTTTGATTCTCTGGCTTTTCACTAAAGTTAACTTGTAGAGATGTTCTCTGTTCTTGTGTAAGGACTTGTTCTGATATCAACAAAACTAACTATCCCCTTAAATACAATTTTCAGTGGTTCTGATTTGGAGGTTTAGTAAATAACTAGAAATGGAAACAAACATTACTTCATCAGCCAGTTTTATTCTGTTCATCCTTGTTCGTGAAAGTAACTGTACGGCTTCACTTATACAGTAACCGATACATTATTACAATGTTTGTGATGTTGTAGCTGTGAAGTGCTGATAGCAATGATTCCCTTAGGATCCGGTAGTAAACTAAAAATACACGATAGTCAATGCAACGGCCAATAAAATTGCTCCATTTTGTTACGTACAAGGAACTACCGCTCAACGAAGATATTTTGAGTTGAACCAGGCACTCAGCCAAAGCCTAAAATAGCTTGACTTGTAAATACGTGTTAACTTTACACATTCACCAAATCATCGGATTATTTGTGTAATAATTTCTGCTTCCTCCGTTTTATTGCATGCTTTTGGCGAAAAATACAACGTATAGTAACATTATTTCTGCCAATATATTTTTCCCTTTTATCCCTGGATTAGGTAGTTAATAGCGCATTGCAAATCTTAATTGTCTTAAAACTGTATTTGCTCAGCATGTTAAGATTCGTTCCTCGACAAGCCAAATTCTGATGTCGTGAATAATTACTTATTGAAATCAGAGGGGTGCATTAATTATATATAATCATGATACTCGAATCATGGGTTTAAGAACTTATCATAACCACTGGGATAAGATAAGTTACAAAATAGCACAAAAAATGGACATCTTGTTAGTTCAGAATTGAACGTTCAATTGCAAAAGATAGTATATTTCACAAATGTCCTTGGTGGCAGTTTTCGAAACTGTTAACCAACCAAAAACAGAAACACACTTCCGTTAGTCTTGAATATCAAAATATGATATACGATTCCGAATTTAGCAAAGAAAGTCACAGCTCGATGAAAGAAAGGCATTTCTTAATTTTAAAACCTCTCTATTTCCATTTTAGTTATTAACTGATGTTTTCGATTATAACATGAAATAATTACGTAGTCCAGCTCTAAGAAGAGATTATAAAGACGTTTTTCATCTACTCAGTGGTCTCAGTGGTTCCTCAGTCTGAGGCATTTAAGACTGCAATATGATTGTAGGTGATGTTATTTTCGTGGATCTACATTCTTGAAGTAAATTACTGATGAACTCGAGATTGGCACAATCCGAGTCAACTAATTATTTTAGTATAAATCTACTAGTCGTTGGTGTAAATTTTCTTCGAAAAGGCAAAGAAGCGACCGCCATTTTGTTAATACTGACCCACACACTGCTTGGCGGCTGCTCACTCTCCACAGCAGAATAGATAGTGAGAAGCGTAACCAATAAGAGAACAGCATTCGGGATAGAACGCTAGGAAATTTAAACCAAAACAAAATTGCCACTAGAAACTGGAACGGAAATACTGGATATACGGATCTAAAGTATGAAATTATAAACATTTAAAATTTAATAGGCTATCACATTTCGACAAATTGTGTTTTGTAATAAATACGAATATAAATCTAGGTATTAAACTTATTGGTTAAAAAAAATGAAAAAACTCGGCAAAAAATTCAGAAACTGGCTTTTAAAAGTTAGCTTTGGTATTTGTAACAATGCCATATGCATATAAAATGGCTTCAATCATAACTGAACAAGGGCAATTGGAGTAATCGTTTTGTAAAAAACATTCACGAAACTGTCTCGTTAAATCTTGCCAACTTCATTTTGTAGAAGATTGGAAGGCGACAACTTACTGACCTCATTAAATGACATGATCATGGGAGAATTGTATTCTTGTGATTAGGAGAGACTGAATTTGCTCAGTCGTGTAATAACTGAATTATTATTGTATGAAATCTCTAGCAATTAAGACTGGTTTTCAGCATGTAGTGCATAAGAATAACCATGTAAGAACATAGGCAGACATAGTAACGCGTTTGTTAGGGACTAACTGTTGATACTTATGCGTTTGTGAAAACGAGCCCTTAAACACCGAAATTGTCACAAAAAATGCCGTTTTTTAACGTTCGATCAGTTTTTTTGGCTGCTATATTGGTGAAAAAGCTTTTTTCCAAAAAGATAGATTTCTGAAGATTGGGTATAAAAATGTACAATATTCTAATTCTCTTGTTTTTGGCGATTGCCCGTTACAATTTGTTTTTCTTGCCCCTTTCCTATCTTTTTTCTCGGCCCTTTTACTTGCGTTTCCTTTTGCGTTTCATATTCTTTCTGGCTGCCGTAAAGAGGTGGGTGTTAATTATGGTCAAAGCCTGGAAATGGGAACTTGATAAATTATAGGCATAATGAGCCATTTTACCACCATTTTTGAACCAAAATTGATAACGACTGTTGTGCCAAAACCGACTGTTGTGCGGATAGATCTATCCCAGCTCCATTATCTGCTTATCAAGAATAGAGAGCTTAAGCATGACGTTAGCGGCAGACGGCAAACGGCAAAGAGTACCTCTGATTTTTTGTTCTTTTCTTGTAATCCTCAAATAAATCACACCAAAAGAGAAAAATGTCTCCTACTAGTTACCGCAAATGCTAATATTTTCACTCTGCTGTACAAACAGCTGAAGATGGAAGGCAAAAGTTTCATTTTTGCCGTTTGCCGTCTGACGTAACGTCATGCTTAATCTCTCTAATATCTGGTGACCTTCAAATTGACAACGTCACAAGCGGTACAAAGGGCGTATGTGCTTGCTTGGGAATCAAAGGGTTAAGGATGATATCTGAGAAAATCTTCGAATATCACTCGTATTGTGAATCCTTGATTGATTGAGATTCCATACCATTACCAACGCATATAAGAAACGCTTGTTAGAATGCATCAAATATTTTCGCTGACACGCGATTGGTGTTGTCACGTGACTGAATATGAACAATTTCCCAATTTTCACTCCCGCATGTTGCGAAAAACATTTTGAATGATAACAAATGCAATTGCCGCTATTTAACTTTAAAAATATGCTCGTATATTTGACCTTGCTGGACATTGTCTGTTCCTCGAAGCTCACAGTATTCTTCAAGCAAAATGAAGTCACAATCAGAATTGGTTTAACCAAAAAAACACTTAGTGAATCAATGTAAGGAATACTTTGAATTAAGCATGATATTACCCTAAGTTTTTTATTATTTACCTATAAGAATAATTTATGCGCTTCGACTTGTCAGTCCGACATTTTGATTTATTGAATTGCGTGGATGAAAATCGGGATCTGTTAATTATTTTGGACAGAAATACAATTAAAAAATTAAATTTGGCCAGATGAGACAGATAGAGTCCTAGTGTCCAAATAAGTCAAATTAGCGTATGGTTTCACAAATCAAATATTCCCATTGAGGTTTCACGAGAATAGTTTATTAAATATATAAGTTCATTTCGACAAAATGTATCTCAAACAACAGTTGTACTCTGGATAGACTGGAATTTAAACAAAGAAGTCAGACTTTATCAGTCCACTACTTCTGCACTGCTAAAATCAGTGTAAAATATCGTACAAAGTAAAGAGAAAGACAAAGATAATTAATGCAACATTAATTAGCATGTAATATATAATTTTATAATTATTCTAAAATAATATCAAAAAGTAACACTGTTAAACCCGAGATTCCTGGAACCTGCTTGATTACATGTACTTCCGTTTTGTAGAATCTATCTTTAAGTCAGAGGAAGCGGAAGTTCGTCGCCATGATGTAACTCATGGGATGTAATTGGTCCTTCCGTAGATTGAAACCTGAGCTGGACTAAAAACTACCTCTGAAACGATAATCTGAATGTGATTTGCTTTGAGATGATTTAATTCCGAGTATTACTCAATTCATTAAGCAATAGATAAGAACGAAGTATACCTGAGTGTCAAAGCGAAAACATCTTGGTCAAAACTACATTCCATTAGCACAATTAACAGCGTCTTTACTTTTGTAAAACAATACCAGAAGCCCAGCTTCTACTGTGTCTAATAATTTTGAAAATAAATATCCTAAAATACTCGTAAACGGATACAGTTTTAAATAAATGTTTGCCGGTCAATAATTTTAATATTCCTCTGTTTCTGACGCAGTGTTCAATACAATCATGGTGCATCAGTTCACGCAGCGCATGAGCATTTTGTCGGAATATATACATTGTCCATAGGATAGTACTTGTAATTTGATGGCACACATTTCTGCATGCCGTAGTCTCTTATCGCATCAGTACAAGCGGTTTTAAATGCAACAGGCCTACATTCAGGGTATGTTATGCTTCCAGCATGCTTCAGGGTTGTCGACTTATAGACGCCAGTGTAACATTCAGGTTCGTCAGCAAGAGACCTCTTGTGTCTCCAAACAGGATTGGCTTCCATTGGTAAGCTTACGTTATCAGAGCCTTTGGTAGCAGATTCACCGATGACATCATCACCGAACTGAGACTGCAGTGCTTCATGGCTTGATGAATCGGGTTCCGATAATCTAAGGACATCAGCTGGATTCTCTTCTCGTTCAGTTGGATTCTCATTTGAATCATTCAAGACCGAGGTTAATTCTTCCTCAGCTAAATCAAGCATTCTTTCAATGTTGTCGTTGTTGGTTGATGTGATAGCTCGGCCATTTCCGTGGTGAAGAAAAACAGCGAGAATTACTGCAATAACCTGCGAGCAGAAATTTAAAACAACACTGTGAAATTAATTAATTACCAAAAAAGATCAAAACCTGACACCTTCTTGCAAGATCAAGACACTGTTAAGTAGGCCGGGGATGAGAATAAAAAAAAATAAAACTAATTGCGTAATCTATCGCCAAATTAAAACTGTCATTAGAAGAAATATATGGCAACTTGTAAAGTACTGATCTTCTAAGACCTGAGACACAACAATTGATTTATCATGATCTTTGAGATGGCTTTTCTTCAGCTTCTACAATATTTTTGACCAATAAACCAAATGAAAGGAATTTAGGACAATTTCGGTGTACACGGAGTTCTATAATATTGTCCAAAGTATTTGGTTTGAATATATAATCATTAGTCATTTGAAACACCTGGAAATATAGTTTGTATAAACAATAAAAATGTCTTCTTACCTTAATAATCTCCATGAATTATTTTTTGATTCTCTGGCTTTTCACTAAAGTTAACTTGTAGAGATGTTCTCTGTTCTTGTGTAAGGACTTGTTCTGACGTCAAGAAAACTAACTATCCCCTTAAATACAATTTTCAGTGGTTCTGATTTGGAGGTTTAGTAAATAACTAGAAAGGGAAACAAACATTACTTCATCAACCAGTTTTATTCTGTTCATCCTTGTTCGTGAAAGTAACTGTACGGCTTCACTTATACAGTAACCGATACATTATTACAATGTTTGTGATGTTCTAGCTGTGAAGTGCTGATAGCAACGTACGATTCCCTTAGGATCCGGTAGTAAACTAAAAATACACGATAGTCAATGCAACGGCCAATAAAATTGCTCCATTTTGTTACGTACAAGGAACTACCGCTCAACGAAGATATTTTGAGTTGAACCAGGCACCCAGCCAAAGCCTAAAATAGCTTGACTTGTAAATACGTGTTAACTTTACACATTTAACAAATCATCGGATTCTGCTTCCTCCGTTTTATTCCATCCTTTTGGCGAAAAATACAACGTATAGTAACACCTTTTCTGCTAATATATTTTTCCCTTTTATCCCTGGATTAGGTAGTTAATAGCGCATTGCAAATCTTAATTGTGTTAAAACTATATTTGCTCAGCATGTTAAGATTCGTTTCTCGACAAGCCAAATTCTGATGACGTGAATAATTACTTATTGAAATCAGAAGGCGGCATTAATTATATACAATACTGGAATCATGGGTTTAAGAACTTATCATAACCACTGGGAAAAGTTGAAAATAACACAAAAAATGGACAGTTTGTTTCAGAATTGAACATTCAATTGCAAAAGTTAGTATATTTTACAAATGTCCTTGGTCGCAGTTTTCGAAACTGTTAACCAACCAAAAACAGAAACACACTTCCGTTAATCTTGAATATCAAAATATGATTTACGAATTTAGCAAAGAAAGTCACAGCTCGATGAAAGGAAAGCATTTCTTAATTTTAAAACCTCTCTATTTTCATTTTAGTTATTAACTGATGTTTTCGATTATAACATGAAATAATTACGTAGTCCAGCTCTAGGAAGAGATTGTAAAGACGTTTTTCATCTACTCAGTGGTCTCAGTGGTTCCTCAGTCTGAGGCATTTAAGACTGCAATATGATTGTAGGTGATGTTATTTTCGTGGATCTACATTCTTGAAGTAAATTACTGATGAACTCGAGATGGGCACAATCCGAGTCAACTAATTATTTTAGTATAAATCTACTAGTCGTTGGTGTAAATTCCCTTCGCAAAGGCAAAGAAGCGACCGCCATTTTGTTAATACTGACCCGCACACTGCTCGCCGGCTGATCACTCTCCACAGCAGAATAGATAGTGAGAAGCGTGGCCAATAAGAGAACAGCATTCGTGATAGAACGCTAGGAAATTTAAACCAAAACAAAATTGTCACTAGACACTGGAACGGAAATACTGGATATACGGATCTAAAGTATGAAATTATAAACATTTAAAATTTAATAGGCTATCACATTTCGAGAAATTGTGTTTTGTAATAAATATGAATATAAATCTAGGTATTAAACTTATTGGTTAAAAAAAAATGAAAAAACTCGGCAAAAAATTCAGAAACTGGCTTTTAAATGATAGCTTTGGTATTAAACAATGCCATATGCATATAAAATGGCGTCAATCATAACTGAACAAGCTTAAGGGCAATGGGAGTAATCGTTTTGTAAAAAACATTCACGAAACTGTCTCGTTAAATCTTGCTAACTTTATTTTGTAGAAGATTGGAAGGCGACAACTTACTGACCTCATGAAATGACATGATCATCGGAGAATTGTATTCTTGTGATTAGCTGAGACTGAATTTGCTCAGTCGTGTAATAGCGGAGCTCCGGCGGCCGAAGGCCGCCAAGCGGAGCCCCATACCCATATTAGGAAACTGAAGGGAACCCATGAACTGATTTTCTCATGTGTATCATGGCTAGCGGTATTGCTCGTGGGCGCGTACGCACGACGACGACGACGACGACGACGACGGCGACGGTGGTGGAGTCGCGCAACATGGCGGCCACAATTGACACGTAAACCAAAACGAGGCTTCAGTTTTCGCGGGCTTTCCTTGTAGGTTGACAGAGCACATGTACCCTTGGTTTAAAGCGTCCTTTGGACATCCATGTTGCAGTCAATTGACACCTGTCAAAACAAGGAATCCGCTGACCAGTATCACGTGACCATATCGCGGGCTCAAGTTCAGGGCTCATCGAGGTCACGTGTTTTTTTAAAGTTGACCGCTGCCCAAGTGCTGCTTTTTTCGATCAGATCGCGGGCTCATGTCAGGATTAACTTGCTGTAAACAGCGTAGGGTTGGTAGGAAGCCGGTTAACGCTAACCCAGGATTAAAATTTAACCGAATTATAACCTTTTCTTTTGTACAAAGTTTTTTCACTGCTTTTGTTTTGCGTATTTTGCTTTCATTAAAATTCAAAACACAAAAACAATATACAGAAAATCTCACCGCAAAGTTACAAAACTCAAATCAAAATTCTACTTTATCCTCGGCTAGTTTGATCGGGCTCTGAACAACCCGGCCCAGGAGCTACGCTTTTAGGCTGGCCTAAATCTATATATTAACTGAATTATTATTGTATGAAATCTCTAGCAATTAAGACTGGTTTTCAGCATGTAGTGCATAAGAATAACCATATAAGAACATAGGCAGACATAGTAACGCGTTTGTTAGGGACTAACTGTTGATAGTTAAGCGTTTGTGAAAACGAGCCCTTAAACACCGAAATTGTCACAAAAAATGCCGTTTTTAAACGTTCGATCAGTTTTTTTTTGGCTGCTATAACGCTAAATGGGCCTTTGTTTTGGTGAAAAAGCTTTTTTTTCCAAAGAGATAGATTTCCGAGGATTAGGTACAAAAATGTACAATATTCTAATTTTCTTGTTTTTGGCGATTGCCCGTTACAATTTTTTTTCTTGCCCCTTTCCTATCTTTTTTCTCGGCCCTTTTACTTGCGTTTCCTTTTGCGTTTCATATTCTTTCTGGCTGCCGTAAAGAGTTGGATGTTAATTATGGGCAAAGCCTGGAAATGGGAACTTGATAAATTATAGTCATAATGAGCCATTTTACCACCATTTTTGAACCAAAATTGATAACGACTGTTGTGCCAAAACCGACTGTTGCGCGGATAGATCTATCCCAGCTCCATTATCTCCTTATCAAGAATATCTGGTGACCTTTAAATTGACAACGTCACAAGCGGTACAAAGGGCGTATGTGCCTGCTTGGGAATCAAAGGGTTAAGGATGATGTCTAAGAAAATCTTCGAATATCACTCGTATTGTGATTAATTGAGATTCCATACCATTACCAACGCATATAAGAAACGCTTGTTAGAATGCATCAAACATTTTCGCTGACACGCGATTGGTCTAAATGCGTCACGCGACTGAATATGAACTATTTCCCGCATGTTGTTGTACAACTGCTCCCATTTGACTTTAAAAATATGCTCGGATATTTGTCTTTGCCTGTTCCCCGAAGCTCACAGTATTCTTCAAGCGAAATGAAGTCACAATCAGAATTGGTTTAATTAAAAAAACACTTATTGCTTGTAAAGAATACTTTATGCTCTTCGTTACTATAAAATCCTAAAATTAATTTACACTATGCAGTGGCTGTGCAGGGTTTGCTGGGAAGAATAGACAAGACATGATCTGCCATTTTTGGTCACCGAGGTGGCCGTTTATTTTCATAAACATCAACTTTTAACTCCGAAAAAAACTAGAAAAATAGAAATGATTCCCAGCAAAGGTGGGGCAGTACCCACCATGGACAAATGTTTGAAGTAACCGCTGTCTATACTGAGGGTGGGTGGGTGGGAAATGGCGAACTGCTAGGAGTGCTCGAGTGGTGAAAAAGAGGACAGTAACTTGGTCTCATACGCTTAAGTATTTGATTATCTAAGTCCGGGATGACCCCCAACCACTTGCTGGGAGACTGGCACTAACAAGCAGCATAAAATAATTTATTCCCCTGGTGGGGTGAATAAATTTCCTTTAAATTTAGGCATAATATTGTCCCTAAGTTTTTTATTATTTAGTTATAAGACTAATTTAGGCGCTTCGACTTGTCAGTCCGAAAGTTTGATTCATTGAATTGTCTGCGGGATGGAAATCTCATTAAATTTTGTTCAGATCGGACCGACAAAGTCGTAGTGTACGAATAAGTCAAATTAACCTATGGTTTCACCAACGGAATTTTCCCATTGAGTTTTTACGAAAATAATTTTTTTACGATAACTGCAGAAATTCTCGCGCGCTCATTGGCTAATTTTTATCGTCAATATGCGGACAGACATTGACAGACACATGAATTTGAAATTCGTGCGAGCGAGAGCGAGCAATTCGACCATTTGTTATCGTAAAAAACAAATTGATGTCAGTTTTTAATGAGTCTGTCCTGTTATTGACTATGAATTTCGTCATCACATTGTCAAAGTAGTCTGCGGATCCACTCGGCTATCGCCTCGTGGATCCACAGCTACTTTGACAATGTGATGACGAAATTTATGATCAATAACAGGACAGACGCATGAAAAACTGATGTCAATTTGTTAAATTGTCCGACCCTGTAAATTTCACCACTTGATGGGTGATGACTTAAATCGTGACAGAAAATTTGCGTTACATCCGCTTTTCACCAAATTTGGACAGTGAAATGACCTCATAATTACCCAATCACAGGCCATTTTCAGCTCTTTTCGCACGATCCCCCCCTCGGGAGAAGTTTGCCAATCTGACGAATTAGTATGCATTTGGCCGTAATGGCGGACATCGCGAAGAAATGTTTAATTTTGCCAAGAATTGGGCCAAATCTTTCGGAAATGGAATCAGGACATTTGTAAGGCTAGTGTAAGTATTTTTGGAACAATTCGCTGGCTGGTAAGGCTGAAATTATCCAGAAACAAGAGTTTGTTTGCGTACGTGCAGCGGCCCACGTTGAATAAATTATCGGCTTGTTTTCACCTTGTCATGCCTGCCTGCTTTGTTTTTCGTTTCGCTCTCTTATGTAGCACTCAGAAGTAGTTTTTTCGTCTAAATTACTTTAGAAAAGTTCGAAAAAGATTTTTCCATTCAAGTTTCAGCTGTTAAACGATATTTGTGGATTTTGGGGACCAAAACGGCTTTCGTTTGTTCGCCCGTGTTTTTTGGTTGCTACGGGTTACCGCCCTAATCAATTCCCTAATCAAGTTTACTCAAACACTTGAGCGAGATACAAAAGATAAATTCTAATTCCGTCTGGTTTTGTTCGATTTTGCTGAAATTTTAACATGATGAAGCTGGATTGATAAGGAATAGATTTTAATATTGCCGATGTGTGGTATTTGTCAATGCGAAAGTGATATTTTGCTTCGAAGCCAGATTTCGAATGGAGTTTTGCGTAACGCGTGGGTTTCGATGTGACATTGTAATCCGAGATTTATTTTTATCTCAAAGAACAAAATAGCTGAGAAAGGTCATATTCTTGACCTTTCAAACGAATATAAATTTAAACATGTCCCGCAATGACTTTTTAGTGAAAAAACATGATTTTTGACGAAACGGTGAATCTCGAATTTTTTTCGCGGCAAAAAATTGGACAAGAATGAGTTTTAAATGTATAAGTTCATTTCTACAAAATGTATCTCAAACAACAATTGTACTCTGGATGAACTGAAATGTCAGACTTAAATCAAACTTGCTTCAATGCTTCTCAGTTTCAGAATCCATCTTCAAGTTAGATCTTCTGTAGATTGAAAACTGGGCCGGACTAAAAACTAACTCAGATAAAAGCTTTATTTAGAAAAAAGATAAAAGCTTTGATTTATTTCGGAGTATTACTGAATTCATTGAAGAAAGCAATTAATAAGAATGAAGTAGTACCAGAGCGTGAAAGCGAAAACATCTTGATCAGAGACCACATTTAATACTCTAGCACAATTAACAGTGTTTACTTTTGTTAAAACAATACCAGAGAAACCCAGCTTCTTCTGTGTCTAATAATATTCTAATAAATATTCTTAAATACTCCTAAATTGATACAGTTTAAAATAAATGTTTGCCGGTCAATACAATAATTAATGGTGCATCAGTTCACGCAGCGCATGAGCATTTTGTCGGAAAATATACATTGTCCATAGGATAGTACTTGTAATTTGATGGCACACATTTCTGCATGCCGTAGTCTGCTATCGCATCAGTACAAGCGGTAAATGCAACAGGCCTACACTCAGGGTATGTTATGCTTCCAGCATGCTTCAGGGTTGTCCACTTTAAGACGCCAGTGTAACATTCAGGTTCGTCTGCAAGAGACCTCTTGTATCTCCAAACAGGATTGGCTTCCATTGGTAAGGTCAAGTTATCAGAACCTTTGTTGGCAGATTCGCGGATGACATCATCATCGAACTGAGACTGCACTGCTTCATGGCTTGATGAATCTGGTTCCGATAATCTAAGGACATCAGCTGGATTCTCTTCTCGTTCAGTTGGATTCTCATTTGTCTCACTCAAGACCGTGTTTAATTCTTCCTCAGCTAAATCAAGCATTCTTTCAATATTGTCGTTGTTGGTTGATGTGATAGCTCGGCCATTTCCGAGGTGAAGAGAAACAGCAAGAATAACTGCAATAACCTGCAGGCCGAAAAACAACACTGTGAGATTAATTGTTTCTTAATTACCAAGAAATATCAAAACCTAACCCCTTCTTGCAAGATCAAGATCAAGATACTGTTAGGTAGGCCGGAGATGAGAATAAAGTAAATAAAACTAATTGCGTTATCTATCAAAACTGTCATTAGAAGAAATATATGGCAACTTGTAAAGAGTACTGATCTTCTAAGACCTGAGACCCAACAATTGAGTTATCATGATCTTTGAGATGGCTTTTCTTCAGGTTCTACAACATTCAGTTTGACTAAGAAACCAAAAGAAAGGAATTTAGGACAATTTCGGTGTACACGAAATTTTTAAATATTTTCCAAAGTATTTGATTTGAATAGATAATCATTAGTCCTCGATAAAAGACATTTGAAATACCTGAAAATATAGTTTGTACACTCATAAACAATAAAAATGTCTTCTTACCTTAATAATCTCCATGACCTTTTTTTTTTATTCTCTGGGTTTTTACCGAATGTTAACTTGTAGATATGTTTTCTGTTCTTGTGTAAGGACTTGTTCTGATATCAAGAAAACTAACTATCCCCTTAAATACAATTTTCAGTGGTTCTGATTTGGAGGTTTAGTAAATAACTAGAAAGGGAAACAAACATTACTTCATCAGCCAGTTTTATTCTGTTCATCCTTGTTCCTGAAAATAACTGTACGGCTTAACTGATACAGTAACCGATACATTATTACAATGTTTGTAATGTTCTAGCTGTGAAGTGGTGATAGCAACGATTCCCTTAGGATCCGGTAGTAAACTAAAAATACACGATAGTCAATTCAACGGCCAATAAAATTGCTCCATTTTATTACGTATAAGGAAGGAATTACAGCTCAACGAAGATATTTTGAGTTGAATCAGGCACCCAGCCAAAGTCTAAAATAGCTTGACTTGTAAATACGTGTTAACTTTACACCTTTACCAAATCATCGGATTATTTGTGTAATAATCTCTGCTTCCTCCGTTTTATTGCATCCTGTTGGCAAAAAAATACAATGTATAGTAACATTATTTCTGCCAATATATTTTTCCCTTTTATCCCTGGATTAGGCAGTTAATAGCGCATTGCAAATCTTAATTGTCTTAAAACTGTATTTGCTCAGCATGTTAACTGGGATTCGTTCCTCGACAAGCCAAATTCTGATGTCGTGAATAATTACTTATTGAAATCATAGGGGTGCATTAATTATATATAATACTGGAATCATGGGTTTAAGAACTTATCATAACCACTGGGATAAGATAAGTTAAAAAAAGCACAAAAAATGGACATTTCGTTTCAGAATTGAACGTTCAATTGCAAAAGTTAGTATATTTCACAAATGTCCTTGGTCGCAGTTTTCGAAACTGTTAACCAACCAAAAACAGAAACACACTTCCGTTAGTCTTGAATATCAAAATATGATATACGATTCCGAATTTAGCAAAGAAAGTCACAGCTCGATGAAAGGAAAGCATTTCTTAATTTTAAAACTTCTCTATGTTCATTTTAGTTATTAACTGATGTTTTCGATTATAACATGAAATAATGACGTAGTCCAGCTCTAGGAAGAGATTATAAAGACGTTTTTCTTCTACTCAGGGGCTCCTCAGTCTGAGGCATTCAAGACTGCAATATGATTGTAGGTGATGTTATTTTCGTGGATCTACATTATTGAAGTAAATTACTGATGAACTCGAGATGGGCACAATCCGAGTCAACTAATTATTTTAGTATAAATCTACTAGTCGTTGGTGTAAATTGTCTTTGCAAAGGGAAAGAAGCGACCGCCATTTCGTTAATACTGAACCGCACACTGCTTGCCGGCTGCTCACTCTCCACAGCAGAATAGATAGCGAGAAGCGTAGCCAATAAGAGAACAGCATTCGGGATAGAACGCTAGGAAATTTAAACCAAAACAAAATTGCCACTAGACACTGGAACAGAAATACTGGATATACTGATCTAAAGTATCACATTATAAAAATTTAAAATTTAATCGGCTATCACATTTCGACAAATTGGGTTTTGTAATAAATATTAATATAAATCTAGGTATTAAACTTATTGGTTGAAAAAAATCAACAAACTCGGCAAAAAATTCAGAAACTGGCTTTTAAATGATAGCTTTGGTATTTAACAATGCCATATGGCGGGTTTAGTACTCCCTTATATGGTATATGCGGCCCCACAGGGTATGGTTTTGTCATAAATAGGGTAACGATTTTGGTCATTTTGGTCACAAATAGGATATAGTTTTTGCAATTGAGTATGTTTTTTAGAGGGAGCTACTTTTTCATCATTATCAATAAGACCATCACCAAAAGCCCTCCGTAAACTGAGCCAGCTGCAACGGTCATAATATAGGGTGTCAAATATTTGGTCAGGTCATAAATGGGGTAGAGAAAACCACAAATTTTGGTCATAAATAGGGTACGAGTTTTGGGGAGCGGGCCTCAACCCCCTCCCCCCCCCCCGCTCAATTTTCCTGGGAGTACCCCCAGGTGCATTCTACAGAGGGCATGAGCAACTCGTCGAAATTTCCAAGTTCTCTATCATCAAGTTATTTTTACTGTGTCTAATAATTTTCTTATAAATATCCTTAAATACACTTAATGTTACAGTTTTAAATAAATGTTTGCCCGTCGATAACTTAAATCTTCCTGTGTTCTTGACGCAGTGTTCAGTACAATGATGCATGAGTTCACACAGCACATGAACATGTTGTCGGAAATATTTTATTGTCCTTAGGATAATACGTGAAATTTGACGGCATACATTTCCTCTTGCCGTAGACTGCTATCGAACTAGAACATGCAGTAAATTGCTCAACATGTTTACATTCGGGGTATCTTATCCTACCATCATGCTTCAGGATTACCGTTATGTAGCGGCCAGTGTGACATTCACGAGGCCGTCTATTTTGTGACCAATTATCATTCGCTTCCATCGCTAGGATCACGTTATCGCTGACATCATCACTGAATTGAAACTGTTCAGCTTCATGGCTTGGTGAATCTAGTTCTGATAATCTAAGAACATAAGCTCAGTGGATTCTCTTCTTGTTCAGTTGGATTCTCATTTGTTTAATTCAAGACTGTGTTTAATTCTTCCTCAGCTAAATCAAGCATTGTTCCAATGTTGTCGTTGTTGGTTGATGTGATAACTCGTCCATTTCCGTGGTGAAGAAAAACAGCGAGAATAACTGCAATAACCTGGGAGTCGAAAAACAACACTGTGAGATGAACTGTTTATTAATTACCAAGAAAGATCAACATTTAACCTCTCCTTACAAGATCAATGCATTGTTAAGTAGGCAGGTGACGAGAATAAAGAAGATCATCAACTAAAAAATGTCGTGTACATTTCGTGTAATTTCAGATGTTTTTTTCTTTACTTTTATAATTTTTTTTTGACTGAGTTACTAAACCCTATAAATTTAGTGGAAATTTGGTGTAAATTAAGTCGTAAAATATTTTCCAACGCAATTGATCTGAATCAATTACTCATAATATAACTTTCTTTTTGCTTAGAAAAGTTAAACGATACAGTTTGTCCTGCTTAGGAACAGTTGGTTCATTCATCACTCAGTTTATCATCAACAGCCAAAGCACATTCCTACCTTAACAGTCTCCATGACTTATTTCTTATGAGCTTGTGTTTTAACCAAACTTTTAAAAGCACTCACAGCTAGTGTACTCTATTTGCTCGGTCCGTGTGATGTCCCCTTAAATAGGATTTTCACTGGCGATTCCTCGTTTGGAGCATAATTAAATAGCTAGCCAAATAAGGAAACTAGTTAATTGGGGTTCCGTATTATTATTTAATTCCTACCAATTCCTGTCAAATGTTTCCTGCATACCGTTTTATTCCCATACGTAACTAGTTCCTGTGTAATTTTGCTGATAAAGTAGCTCATATTGCATTGTAGTGTGGGATGTTTAAAATGTGAAGGGCGGTTAGCAACAACTTGCTTTCGTCGTTTCCAGAACTAAGAAAGCATGATTTTCACCTGGGATTTTGATCGACGGCCTTTAAAATCGTCTTATTTTGGAGCATTTGGCTAACAGCTCAGGTTATACAGTGAGGGTGTTTCGAGTTGAATCCCACGAAAACAAAAGTCCAAAATAGTATAATTTCACTCTAAGCAAATTTCTCGACTAGGCTCAAATTACCCTCAATCACCTATACTATTTATGCGTGAATAAAACTTAAAAACATACGCTCACTCAGGTATGTCAAGCGATCGGCATGCGGACCCACGCTTTAAATTAACTTGCTATTGACACCTGTGAGCAGCTAACCAGAGCGAGAAAGGCCGGGTTCCAACAATTCAAGAGCTTGTGCAAAACAGGAAATACGAACTGGCGAAGTGGAACTACGGTTAGCCTAAATAGCGCTCTGGTTAGCCTAAATATCACTGTCTTACTGTCTTGATGGTCATCAGCTCTCACAGAGAGTTGCTCTCACAGACACCCGTATCCCATCCACATTGACGCTTACTCATGGTCCCATTTCGTCATTTTTCCATACGTTTCTATTGTTTCACAGGACAGTGCAACCTCCATATAACGAAGGACCAAGGGACTGGCAAAATATGTTCGCTATAACGAGGTTTCGTTATATCAGGGTTCTTTTCCATATATTTTACTACTACTGGGGCAAAGAATACCTTTAAGTTCGTTATACCGAGGACTTTGTTAAGAAGGGGGTACACGTGAAGGCCGTTTTGACGTCGCTTAACAAGACCTTTCTGCCAATATCTCGGTCACGTTTCAAGCGACACTAAATCTCTCTGCTTATCTCATTAACCACTGTTTGGCGTTTTTTTCCTTTTAATATTACTTCAAATTTCACTCCTATTCATGTTTACCCCCGCCTGAAATAAAGGCTCGTTAAATGAAGGTTCCACTGTATGCAAAATTCTGATGGCAAAAAAAACAACAACAAAGAAACAACATCCACGACTACTTTTCTATAAAACAAAGCACAAGATGGCGCTGTTCTATCCTTTTACGAGCTTCCAATCGAATATGCAAAAATCGCGACGTTTATTTTAATTTTTTTTTCGAACAGGGTAGAATTTGATGTAGCGTCTACATCAGCAATTACAACAAGTTGTGTCGCATTAAACATTAGACTTATGCAGAGTAATAAAATGGTATGAAAACTAACGCGAATTCACGGTTGAACTTTTCCTGAAAACAGTGTTTATTTTCCTTGCTCATGTTTCGGCTTCTACAATGTCTAGTAATTTCCTAATAAATATCCTTAATAAATACACTTAAACTGTTACAGTTTTAAATAAATGTTTGCCCGTCGATGACCGAAATCTCCCTGTGTTCCTGACGCAGTGTTCAGTACAATGATGCATGAGTTCACACAGCACAAGAACATGTTGTCGGATATTTTGCATTGTCCTTAGGATAATACTTGAAATTTGACGGTATACATTTCCTCTTGCCGTAGACTGCTATCGAACTAGAACATGCAGTAAATTGCGCAACAGGCCTACACACAGGGTATTTTATCCTTCCAGCATACTTCAGGGTTGTCCACTTGTAGGTGCCATTGTAACATTCAGGCTCGTCAGCAAGAGACCTCTTGTGTCTCCAAACAAGATTGGCTTCCATCGGTAAGGCCTCGTAACCACTGTTAGCAGATTCACCGCTGACATCATCACTGAACTCAGACTGCAGTGCTTCATGGCTTAGATAATCATGTTCTGATAATCTAAGGACATCAGCTGGATTCTCTTCTAGTTCAGTTGGATTCTCATTTGTCTCATTCAAGACCGTGTTTAATTCTTCCTCAGCTAAATCAAGCATTGTTTCAATGTTGTCGTTGTTGGTTGATGTGATAGCTCGACCATTTCCGTGGTGAAGAAAAACAGCAAGAATAACTGCAATAACCTGCAGGCCGAAAACAACACTGAGATGAACTGTTTATTAATTACCAAGAAAGATCGACACCTAATCTTTCCTTACAAGATCAATGCACTGTTAAGTAGGCAAGTGATGAGAATAAATCAAAATCAGTAAATGAAATGGTGTTGATCAAATACCAAATTCTCAGAACTCTTATAAGAAGAAATTTATAGTAATATGTAAGGAGAATTAATATTATAAGACCTGGAACCAAATATTTAACGTGTAACCGGGTAAGTACCTTTATAATAGTTAGACTTTAAACCCTTGTTTAAATAGAGTATTCGATTGAGGGCATGAGCTGAGCTACTGTTATTCTTTAAATTGCAAGCTTTCGCCCATCTATGGCATCGTCAGGAATTGTAAATGAGAAATGTTCCGTTGTGCGTGATTTAAAAACCTTTTCTAAGAGTCCTAAACAACTAAAACGTTTTCTTACCTTCAAAATATCCATGGCTTATTTTCATATGAGATTGTGGCTTTTTTTCCAGCACTTTACTTGTGCTATGCTCGCTGTTCTTCTCCGAGAATATTTGAAGACTTTGATCTGATTTCTAGCAAAACAACTCTCCCTTAAATACAATTTTCAACGTTCCTGATTTGGCGCTGTAGCCAATAGCTAGAGAGGGAAACTACCGAGGATCGTTTAAAATTACAAATGTATTTTGGAGACCGTTTCAGTGATAACGCATTCGATTCTGTACATTTTGGTAACGTTTGTGATGTTATGGCTGTAAAGTGCTGTTAGCAACGACTTCCTTTAATTCCGGTAGTAAACTAAGAACAGGAATCTTATCTTCATTTTGGAATAAACCTACGAGATATTACTGCTCGAGTTACACTGGAGGTATTTCTAGCTGAGTCGCAACGAAAGTCCAAAATAGTTTGACTTTTAGATTTATCTATTTTAAAATAATTTGAACTATTGGTGCAATAAGCTCTAGATCTACTGTTACATAGCGCCCACAGAATTCAGGGAATCCAGACTGAAAGTTTCATTTAATTTTTTATTTATCTTAAACTCTCTTGATCAAGACATTTTTTTGGTTTACTGGCCGGCAACAGGGTCCTGAATTCCAGTCCGCGGAGCGAGGAATGTTTTCAATTTTAAAATTCTTCTTTTTTTTTAGAATTTAGATGAGTCCGGCACGTCATGACGTAAAAGATAAGAATCACTGTAACATTACAAACTCCCTAGGCCTTGATTAATTATATAAACATTTTAGTTTATATGCCTAGTCTAAAATTCGCACACACATTCAGAGGAGTTCATTAAATTGTAGAACATACAGAAGTCATAGATCGAAGTCGTTTTCAGACCGTCAACTGGGAAACTTAGACGACAGAAAAAAATGGATACATTTTGCAAAGTTAAATTGCAAATTTTATTTTGTCTCTCAAATAGTAATTCATCGCAGTTTTCGAAACTGTAAAACATCCAAAAGCAAAAATAAACTTCCTGTAAGTCTTTCACATGATATCAAATTATGATACTCAGGTGAAATATGTTGATGTGACATACGATCTCGCCTTGTAACTAAGGCAAGATGAAAGAAACTGTTTCGAAAATTCCTTTTCCTTAAAGTTATAAACCGAGTTTTCATATTATACC
This sequence comes from Micromussa lordhowensis, assembly GCA_964020085.1. Lineage (NCBI taxonomy): Eukaryota > Metazoa > Cnidaria > Anthozoa > Scleractinia > Lobophylliidae > Micromussa > Micromussa lordhowensis. The sequence continues at coordinate 2,552,117 of OZ026605.1, read as the reverse complement.
ATGAAATAATTTTGAACTGCAGGTCTTAGAAGAGATGAACTGTTATCGTTTCCTGAGGCGACCCTCTTTATAGTGTACAAAGTGGCTAGGTGATGACGTCATTTTCGTGGATATTAAGTTGTTCCGCTGAAACGATTAAATTTTGTCTTAAATTTGTTTCCAACTGGTCATCTGATTCTCTGAGATACAAAAATTGACTGGAGATCAAAATGGCCTAATCTAAAAACAATTAAATAAACTCTAGATATAATGTTAATTTCATACAAATGTAAAATGATAAGATTACGAATTGATGTTTCTTTGGTTTTCCCTTTTGATGTAACTCTGTAATTTAATAAGTATGAAATACACCTAGGAATGAACGTGTTACCGTGTTCCTAACATAGCTTATCTTGGCAGCTGGTTTTCTTTACCAAATTTTCAAATGAACAAGCAAGGCAAAACATTCAAATACTGGCTTTTTATAAGTGACCAATAGATCGTTTTCACGTGACGTAATCACTTTCTAAAATCTAAAACTAAAGAGCCACCAAAGTTTTCATCCCCATCAGGTATAAGAGGTGGCATAGTCATATCTGTTTATAACTTTACAGCTCAATAGCGTGCTTCGTTTGGAAACCAGATCATTTTGAATTTCCGGGTTATGGAGGTGCGTGACAAAAGGCTACGATCAAATTTGTTGAAAAATATATACTTATCTCATGATTTTGAGCCCTGTGAGAAGCTAGAGCATTAGGAAAAGTGCTTATGTAAATACTTGTTTTTTCAGTACTGATAATCAGTCGCCTAGAAAGCCAAAGTAAGTTCCAGATGTTTACACTATTTTCCGGCCGCCATATTGGTGTACCATGGAGGTGTACCATGGAGGTACACCAACATGGCGTTTTTACTGGACTCTGTAAATTTCCGCAAAAAATTTCGACGAATATCTGAAGTTTGGGGAAACGCACAGGGCTAAGACTTGGAGAAGTGTCTTGGAGAAGTGTTTTATATTTATCAACCCCTGATAGGTTGTCCCGGTTTATTTTTACGTTTTTCTTACGAAGTCTCTCTTATATTCTTCAGCCAACAGGAAATGAGCCGTTACCAGCCGTTCTGGTTACAAGCTCATAGAAAGTTATGATTTCATTAATGACGATGATGATGATGTTCTTTTAGAGTGCGGATACTCCCTAACAGAATTGAGAATTTAGCTATGAATCAAAAGTGAAGGCGTTGTCATTAGTTCACCATCCGAGAAACCCCCGCCAGTCCTTTACCATTGCACTTCTTTTCCCTTGGTACGTTGGAATCGGTATGAACTGGAGTGCAATGAAGAATTTAGGACCCGTCCACTTTTAGCCGGAGGAATTTGAAAACGCAGCTTTATTTCTACGGTTAGACTTACCATCCACACTAATCCGTCACGAAATCCGTCACGCTTTTAAAACGCTCTTCAAACCGGAGGAATTTGAAATCACCGGGCGGGGTTTGCGTTTTATTAGGGACAGAAAACATTTTGAAAACGGAGCTTTTTGTAAACAATGATGAAACGATAATAATGTGATTTCCCCGAGTTTTTCTCAAACATAAATCCAAAATGACCGGGTATTGTTCTGTTCGCAAATTTCTCCGGCGCAGTGTTGACGGGGCCTAATACAGCGAGTTGTGTTTGAAAATTCTCCCAAGATTGCACGAGCCCGTACCGCGTGCAAACGCGTCACCCGACTGAACGTGGCTAAAACTGAGGAATATCCGAGACATCTGCCGGCCGGGTTGTTCAAAGCCGGATTAAGCTAACCCAGGGTTAGCGAGAATTTTGATTTCAGTTTAGCGACTTTTCGGAGAGGTTTTCTGTTTATATTGTTTGGCCTTCTCTTTTGAATTTGAATAATCTCAAACTAACCAAAAAATAAAAAGCGAAAAAACTTTTATACAAGGAAAAATAATAGTTCGGTTAACTTTTAATCCTGGGTTAGCGTTAACCCACTTTCGAACAACCCAGCCCCGAGTAATATCCCCCAAATTTCAAAAGAACCTGCGTGTTGCGAAAAATATTTGAAGGATAATAAACGCCGTCTCAACTGACTTTAGAAATATGCTCGAATATTTCGTCCTTGGACATTATCTTTTCCTGGAAACGAACAGTTTTCTGAGAGCGAAGAAAAATATCCGAGCCTAATTTCGCGCCAAATGATGGTTATTGTTCATGTATGTTGTGGATTATTAGTCGTAAAACTCTCTCGTAAGCGGACACCCTCGGGAATTGGAAAAAGTGTCCGTTTGTAGAGCTGTTCGCTTACGAGAATTATTCCCTTACAAGAATTATATTCCCGCTTACGAAAGTGTCCGTTAGCGGAGCTAGAGTTGACTGTAATTTACCTGCTAGGATTTGTCCGTCCGAGTTTTGCTTTATGTTAATTTCGTGGATGCCCAATTTGTAACATAACTTTTCCCTGAAAAAAGAATCGGCCGATTTTTATCTGCCCAATCATTTCCTAATCAAATGGCCATATCGTAGTTTATGAATTGGTCAAATGGTCTCCAAAATTAAATGTCCTCTTTCAGGTTTTACGAATACTCTTCACCAAATAAATAAGTCCATTTTTACAGACCGTATCTCAAACAACAATTGTTCTCTAGATGGACTGAAATTTAAGGGTTAAAGTCAGCCTTTCTCTGTCCATTACTTCTGCATTGCAGTTCATTTCACATCAGTATAAAATACTGCACAACAGAAATAACTCTTTTAAAGAGACACAATGTAACATTAATTAGCATATGATATATAACTTTACAATTATTCTAATATAGACACTGTTAAACATACGATTCCTGAAAATTCCACAACTTTCCAAGCCAAACCTGCTCTTTGCTTGTGATTTTGCTTGTGTTGTGTGCGTCCTCACCACCCTGTGCTCAGTTGTGCATGTCCTTGAGTTATTGCGGGGCTTCTCGTAGTACATTTAAGGTGATAAAGGCCGTTTTTGTACCTATTAACACAACAGCGGAAGCTTTTGCGGTACTTTAATTTTTAGTGTGTTGAACAAAAAAATGTGACCTGAGATAATGTGTTGTTTAAGGCCCTGTTTACAAGGAGAGAGGGTTACCCTAGCAAGCGGGTTACCCTAGCAAGCGGGTTACCCTAGCACGCACACATTTGTTCTTATTTTCTTCGTCGTGTTTACAAGGCAGCCAGGGTTACCCGGGTAGGAGGGTTACCCTATCTGCGTGCTAGGGTTACCCTAGCAAGCGGGTTAACTTTTTCCCTTGTAAACACTCCAGGTAGGGTTAACCCGCCTACCCGGGCTATCTCTATTTTGGCTCCCAAAAGCAAAATATGATCACAATACCGACAAAATCAGCGAATTTTGACCCAGAAAACATCAAGTTCTTTCACAGTTTGTCATAATTTTGCTTTGGAAATAAATCATTTTCCAGTTTTGTTATCTGTTCTTGCTTTACTTGCAAGGTTACCGAAGCGTAACAAGCGTAAAGTTGTCTCGGGCAGTAGGGTTACCCTACCTGAAAATTTTGCTTGTAAACCCGGGCTATCTTTTAACCCTCTTGCTAGGGTTACCCTGGCAGTAGGGTTACCCTACCTGCTTGTAAACAGGGCCTTAGAATTAAGGTATCAGTGTACCCCAAATTTGATCATTTTTCCAAAAAATTTTTTTTCGCTTTTTCAGATAGATCGTATTGCAATCTTTCATTTAAAAAAAATTCTATGAAAAAAGATTGATCCTAAGCAAAGTTATAAACAGAAAACGTTTCTTTCCATTAATTATCTCTAATATTGATAGCTGTCAACACGTTGTCACGAGAAGTAAACTTGCATCACGTGACAGACACTATGTTCGCGAGTTTCACACGTTTGTGTTTGTATTTCTAAAATTGGTCGTCGACGTGCTGCTTCGAGTGTTTTGCTTTTGTATATTTTAGATTGAAAAGTTTATGGTATTTCTATTCCATGTCGTCGAAGAAAAAACGAAGTCCGTGTCCTTTTGCAAGCGCGAAGAAACCTTCAAAGAGGAAAAAGGTTTCGAAATCATTCGATAAGGATTTCTCTAATCATGAGTTGTTTGGCGCTTTCGCCGTTCGAAATTGTAACTTCTTGATCTACACGCTTGAGAACGCTTTTTACTTGTCTTCGGCATCATTCAACCTGTTTCGTTAGATGGATGGTGATTCTGCATTAGCTAAGACATTTAAAACATGGAAAATGAAAAATTAAACGAAAATTATTTCCTTACTAACCTTATACGCGAGCGGCGGAATCCAGATCTTCCAAAGGATATTTCCCGCAAGGAGCAACATTTGAGCCCGCTTTGTTATTGATATGAGCTCTATTGTTGAAGTAAACTGAGCCTTTACTTGGTCTATCAACGGGTAATTAACTTTCACACATTTTGTGTAATTATCTCATTACACCGGAAGAACGCCCAAAAGTATATTTTTCTTCGTATCTCGAAACGAAAATTTCAGCAAGTGAGTCGCACATTTTGAGTTCGTTTCCGGCGAGTTTTCAACGTTTTTCGCTGAAATTTGGAGAGAACGTTGCCCGATAATCAGGCAAAAAAAGGTGTCGGGGAATTTTCATTTTTAGCTTCTTTCAAAAGTTATGACCTTTTTAGTGAAGAGAATGCATGTTTTATCAACTCTCAAAGTTCAACTGCGTGTCAGAAACAAACCAGACAAGTAATCAAAATTTCCCGACACCGTTTTTTAGAGAAAGGTGTCAAGAAGACATAGCGATGTTGATCGTGTTCTCCCGATCAAATCTGACCGGAAACGAACTTGATTAGTGAACCTCTGTACTTTGGGAAATAGCGCGCTATATTCGGAAAACCGTACATTTTTTTATGTCGATGAATGTACCTTCGTAATCTACAATTATTAAGCTCTCAGAAAATATATACTCTATTGAGGTTTGCGTCAAACGTCCGACTGTAAAGCGGGGCCAAAGAATGATGGTCATTTGGGGTACACTGATACCTTAATACCTCCAGGAGCCCCTGGTACTGGAGCTCCTGGTACCTCTCAGGGGTGAAAAAAAATTCCACGCCACGCCCACAAAACGGGTTGTTGGTACCTGTTAGGGGCTCTTGTCAAAATTTCGGACACAAGCCCCGTCCTTTTTATGTTGGATTCCCCCCCGGGCTATGGGCGTCCGCACCACCGGGCTTATGTCGTAGTGAAAAGCGGGCTTAAAGTTGAAGAAATACTGATATGCAGCCAAGTGCTTTTGTCATATCAGCACAAATTATATTCTACAGAAATTATGGTGTTCCAGCATGTTTTGCATTACATTGCAATTTGTTAGTAATGTTCAGTGAGAATTGTACGACATAATGTGAAGTCTGATACAAAAAGCACGGTACAAAAAAAGCAAAAGTTTGCAAAGCCGTTTTCATGCAGAGTTGTATTAGCTACAAAAGCATCATTAATAAAATCACAACTTTCCAAGCTTTTTATTTTAATCCTGTAACCAGTAAGGTTGGTGATGGCTCATTTAATAAAACGTAGAATTATAAACGGGGACCACCTATCAGGAGTTGATAAATATAAAACATGGGAAAATGCATTTTCAGTCAATTCAGTGTACAATGTCCACCCAATATGGTCAGTTATCTGCATAGCTGCTTCCCGTCTTTCCTTTGATAAAACAAAAACATTGACATTTTATGGTATTTTATGTGGTTATTTGATAAAGCGGTTATTAAACTCGGCTTGTTTAATATATCACGATTTTAATCAACCCTTCAGGATCTAAATGCCTGAGCTTGTAGGATAATTGTTTTAAATATCAAATTGGTCAGCTATATAAAGGCAATATTTGAATGTTTTGCCACACTGAGTTACTTTAAAACTTTTAAGAAAACCAGCTGCCAAAATAACCTAGGATAGTAACACGGTAACATGTTCATTACTAGATGTATTTTCACAATTATTAAATTACAGAAATACATAACAAGTGAAAACCAAAGTAGCATTATTTGAAATTAAAATAAAGAGTTCTTTACATTACAGCATGTTTAACAGTTAAGATTAATCCATTTTGAACTCCAGTCACTTCTGTATCTCAGAGGATCAGATGAACAGTTCAAAACAAATTTAGGACAAAAGTCGATCGTTTCAGTGATGCAACTTGATAACCGTATATAAATTCACGAAAATGACGCGATCACCTGGTCACTTAGTACCCTATAGAGAGGGTCGCCTTAGGAAATGACAACAGTTGCCGGATCGTTTTTAAGACCTGCAGTTCATAATTATTTCATGGTAAAATATGAAAACTCGGTTTATAACTTTAAGGAAAAGGAAATTTCGAGACAGTTTCTTTCATCTTGGTGTTATTATTTAGTTACAAGGCGGGTTCGTATATCACATCAGATGTTTGACTTGAGCACTTGATTATATTTGGATATCATGTTAAGGCTTAAAGGAAGTTTGCTTTTGCTTTTGGCTGGTTTACAGTTTCGAAAACGGCAAAGAAGGATATTTGAAACATAAAATAATATTTGCAATTTAACTTTGCAAAATATATCCATTTCTTCTCTCCTCTAATGAAGTTTCCCAGTCGTCTAATGCCGCCTTCAATCTATGACTTCTGTATGTTCTATAATTTAATGAACTACTCTGATTTATAAATTATGTGCCAATTTAAAAATGTTTATATAATTAATCAAGGCATAGGGTGTTGGTAATGTTACAGTAAGATTCTCATCTTTTACGTCATGAGGTGACTCATCTAATATCTAAAAATAACAATTTTAAAATTGAAAACATTCCTCACTCCGTGCCACTGGAATTCGTGTCCCTGTTGCCGGCCAGTAAAACCAAGAAAATGTCTTGATCAAGAATATATAAAGTAATTAAGAAATTAAATGAAAATTTCAGTCTCGATTCGCAGAATTCTGTGGGCGCTATGTAACAGTAGAGCTTATCGGACAGATAGGTAAAATAATTTTAAAATGGAGATAATCTTTAATAGTCAAACTATTTCATACTTTCGTTGCCATTCAGCTAAAAATATATCCAGTGTAACTTCAGCAGTCATACCTCATAGGTATATTCCAAAATGGAGCAATTTTATTGGTCCTTAGGCTTAAGATTCCTGTTCTTAGTTTACTAACGGAATTAAAGGGAGTCGTTGCTAACAGCACTTCACTGCGATCACATCACAAACCTTACAAAAAAAGTCAGTATAGAATCGAATACGTTATCACTGAAACTGTAAAGTAACATAGACGAGCATGAAACGGTCTCCAAAATACATTTGTAATTTTAAACGATCCTTGGTAGTTTCCCTCTCTAGCTATTGGCTACAGCGCCAAATCAGGAAGCGCTAAAAATTGTATTTAAGGGAGACTTATTTTGCTAGAAATCAGATCAAAGTGTTCAAACATTCTTCGAGAAAACCAGACACATAGCACAAGTAAGTGTTGGAAAAAAGCCACAATCTCATACGAAAATAAGCCATGGATACTTTTAAGGTAAGAATACGTTTGATGTTAAATCAACACGATTTTATTTACTTTTATTTACTCATCACCTGCCTACTTGACAGTGTATTGATCTTGTAAGGAGAGGTTAGGTGTTGATCTTTCTTGGTAATTAATAAACAGTTAATCTCACAGTGTTGTTTTTCGGCCTGCAGGTTATTGCAGTTATTCTTGCTGTTTTTCTTCACCACGGAAATGGCCGAGCTATTGCATCAACCAACAACGACAATATTGAGAGAATGCTTGATTTAGCTGAGGAAGAATTAACCTCGGTCTTGAATGAGACAAATGAGAATCCAACTGAACGAGAAGAGAATCCAGCTGATGTCCTTAGATTATCGGAACCCGATTCATCAAGCCAAGAAGCACTGCAGTCTCAGTTCGGTGATGATGTCATCCGTGAATCTGCTAACAAAGGTTCTGATAACTTGACCTTACCAATGGAAGCCAATCCTGTTTGGAGACACAAGAGGTCTCTTGCAGACGAACCACTGGCGTCTTTAAGTCGACAACCCTGAAGCATGCTGGAAGCATAACATACCCTGAATGTAGGCATGTTGCATTTAAAACCGCTTGTACTGATGCGATAGCAGACTACGGCATGCAGAAATGTGTGCCATCAAATTACAAGTACTATCCTATGGACAATGTATATATTCCGACAAAATGCTCATGCGCTGCGTAAACTGATGCACCATTAATTACTGTATTGACCGGCAAACATTTGTTTACAATTCTGTCAATTTAGGAGTATTTAAGAATATTAATTAGAATATTATTAGACACAGAAGAAGCTGCGTTTTTCTGGTATTGTTTTAACAAAAGTAAACACTGTTAATCGTGCTAGAGTAAATGTGGTCTCTGATCAAGATGTTTTCGCTTTGACGCTATGGTATACTTCATTCTTATTAATTGCTTTCTTCAATGAATTTAGTAATACTCCGAAATAAATCAATGCGTTTATCGTTTATCTAAATAAAGCTTTTATCTGAGTTAATTTTTAGTCCGGCCTAGTTTTCAATCTACAGAAGATCTAACTTGAAGATGGATTCTGAAAAAGAATCATTCAAGCAGGTTTGATTTAAGTCTGACTTCTGTGTTTAAATTTCAGTTCATCCAGAGTACAATTGTTGTTTGAGATACATTTTGTAGAAATGAACTTATATATTTAACTCAATGGGAAAATTCCATTCGTGAAACCATACAGTAGAGCCCAAAAATAATGCACGCACAAGAAGTGCCGCAAGAGCTTCTTGCGCTGTAAGAACACGCAATCCGCCGCAACAAGTAAAACAGGTAAAAATGTCGTTTTTTTGCGGTTTGCCCGCAAGAACTTTCGAAACGCAAGAAGTTGAAACTCTAACCGCAAGAAGCCGCAAGAAGTTGAAAATCTAACCGCAAGAAGCCGCAAGAACCCATGAATCTTACCGCAAGCCGCAAGAAGGGGCAAGAAGTTACTGCAGGTCAAACCGTCAAGATCGTCTGTAATGCCGTGTTGGAGGTCGAAATGCTCAGCGCTTGCTTGCAAATTTATCCATTAGATAAGAAACTGCAGGGGCAAGAGATGTAATATCATCTTTACTTTTGAACAGCCGAGACCAGAACTAGACTTATGCTTGCTGATAATTAATGTAAAAATATTATCGAACACGCTACTTACGCATACGAACCTCAGCTACGTGTAACCACGAGCGTGTACATGTCATCAAATCTCACACTGAACCACCGCTAAGACTGCGTGTGTAAACAAATGAGACGCTACGATGTTGTAAATAATTATGTGACCTTCACTAACGCTTTTCAGTTTATACGACGAAACTGTTTACAATCCCTTTATATCCGTTTAAACGGTTGATGCAAGCGTTTAAACGGTTTGCTTATCCGTTAAAAAAAATTTGCATCCGTTTAACGCTTTAGCGAAAACGTTGAAATGGTGTGCTTAGGCAAATTATTTTCTGCTGTTTTAAATAATAGATTACTTACCTACCTCCGAGACCACAGTTTAATACACCCTTCTCAAATTGGTTTCCTCAAAGGTTCCCGAACATTAGATCACATCTTCTCGCTGAGAACACTTATTGACAAGTATGTGACTAATGCAAATAAGGGGAAATTATTTTGCTGCTTTATAGATTAACAAAAAGCTTTCGATTATTTGTCATGATGGTTTGCTACACAAATTATTACACATAAACATAGGTAGACAATTTTATCATTTAATTTCTGATATGTATTCGAAGACTAAATGTGCTGTCAAATACGATAACAAGAGAAGTTATTTCTTCGATTACAACAGGGGAGTACGACAAGGGTGTATTCTTTCTCCTTTATTGTTCAATTTGTATCTGGATGAATTTCCACGCTTATTAGAATCTTCGCGTGACACAGATGGACACGGACTCCCTCTTAACTGTTTATTCTATGCAGATGATCTAATCTTAATATCAAGAAGTGCCGCTGGCCTTCAAAAACAGCTAAATATTCTCCACAGTTATAGCGAGAAATGGTTATTAAAAATTAATCTTAAAAAGACAAAACATTAATATTCCAAAAACAAAATCACAAATCAACACGTGATAAGTTCTCTTTCTTTCTAAATGGCATTCCACTCGATAAGGCCTCACAGTACAGTTACCTTGGCATTACTTTCAACACAAATGGTAATTTTGCTAATTCCAAAACAGTTTTGGTTGAGAAAGCCAGAAGATCGATATTTGCTACTAAACGTTATCTTGACTTTAATAAATTACCACTAAATACGTGTAATAAATTATTTGATCCTTTATTCCTTCCCATTCTTTTATACGGTTCAGAAATTTGGGGACCTTATGGTAAAATGAACTTCAAAAATGGGGAAAAGACCCAGTAGAAAGACAACATACTCAATTCTACAAATATTTTCTTGGCCTCAATAGAAGAGCACCTAATGTGGTAGCTCGTAATGAAACTGGACGTCTTCCTTTAAAGTTGAATATCTTTTTAAGGATAATTAAATTTTGGATACACCTTGAATCTCTTCCAGAGAACAGTATTGCCAAACAATGCTTAGACGAGCTGTAGCTAAACTACGATCAGGTAATCACAGTCTCAGAATCGAATCTGGACGACACTGTGTACCTAAATTACCGGAATCTCTTAGGATTTGTCAATACTGCCGCTCCAACAAAATTGAGAACGAGAACCATTTCTTATTTCATTGTGATCGTCATAACACTATAAGGCAACGTATAACTAGTCCTTAAATATGCGATGGACTGGCATCCCATCCAGGGGGGAGTAGAAATATTCCTAGTCGCTTCATGCGACGGAAACCGGGATAAGCTCCGCCCTGATGGGCCACTTGGCTCGTATGCAGACTTACTTTTTTACATTTTTGTACGTAATCTTCGGAAATCTATCTTTTTGGAAAAAAGATTTTTCACCAAAACAAAGGGTTAGGGTTAGTGTTATAGCAGCCAAAAAAACTGTCGAACATTTAAAAACAGCATTTTTTGTGACAATTTCGGTGTTTAAGGGCTCGTTTTCACAATGTCTGCCTATGTTCTTATATGGTTATTCTTATGCACTTCATGCTGAAAACCAGTATTAATTGCTAGAGATTTCATACAATAATTCAGTTATTACACGACTAACCAAATCAGTCTCAGCTAATCACAAGAATACAATTCTCCCATGATCATGTCATTTAAATGAGGTCAGTAAGTTGTCGCCTTCCGATCTTCTACAAAATGAAGTTAGCAAGATTTAACGAGACAGTTTCGTGAATGTTTTTTACAAAACGATTACTCCAATTGCCCTTGTTCAGTTATGATTGAAGCCATTTTATATCCATATGGCATTGTTAAATACCAAAGCTATCATTTAAAAGCCAGTTTCTGAATTTTAGCCGAGTTTGTTGATTTTTTTTAACCAATAAGTTTAATACCTAGATTGTTTTGGTTTAAATTGCCTAGCGTTCTATCCCGAATGCTAATCTCTTATTGGCTACGCTGCTCACTATATATTCTGCTGTGGAGAGTGAGCAGCCGGCAAGCAGTGTGCGGTTCAGTATTAACGAAATGGCGGTCGCTTCTTTGCCTTTGCGAAGACAATTTACACCAACGACTAGTAGATTTATACAAGTTGAAGTTTGAAGTTTGAAGTTTATTGAGTCTATTGAGTCTTACTTACAATGAACACCGCCTGCAAATAGCGAGCTAATCTAGGCAGGCGGTGTTAAGGACATACAAACATGAATTACTAACTGAAGGCAATAAAAAGAGTAGATTTTGAATACATTATTTGTCAAAGAGGAAAAAAAAAGTGATAAAAAGTGAAGAAAAATGATCTAAATTATGATTGAATTGTAATTAAGATGCCTTTTTTATTTCAGAAATAAGAGTGCTAGTGTCAGCATAACTGTACTAAAACAATTAGTTGACCAGTCGGATTGTGCCCATCTCGAGTTCATCAGTAATTTACTTCAAGAATGTACATCCACGAAAATAACATCACCTACAATCATATTTCAGTCTTAAATGCCTCAGACTGATCTGAGGAACCACTGAGACAACTGAGTAGATGAAAAACGTCTTTATAATCTCTTCCTAGAGCTGGACTACGTAATTATTTCATGTTATAATCGAAAACATCAGTTAATAACTAAAATGTAAATAGAGAGGTTTTAAAATTAAGAAATGCTTTCCTTTCATCGAGCTGTGACTTTCTTTGCTAAATTCGGAATCGTATATCATATTTTGATATTCAAGACTAACGGAAGTGTGTTTCTGTTTTTGGTTGGTTAACAGTTTCGAAAACTGCCGCCAAGGACATCTGTGAAATATACCGTCTTTTGCAATTGAACGTTCAATTCTGAAATGTCCATTTTTTGTGTTATTTTTAACTTATCCCAGTGGTTATGATAAGTTCTTAAACCCCTGATTCCAGTATTATATATGATTAATTCACCCCTCTGATTTCCGTGAGGATTAACACTCTCAAGTAATTATTCACGGCATCAGAATTTAGCTTGTTGTGGAACGAATATTAACATGCTAAGTAAATACTGTTTTAAGACAATTAAGATTTGCAATGCGCTAGTAACTACCTAATCAAGAGATAAAAGGGAAAAAAGATAGTGACAGAAAAGTACTTTACGTTGTATATTTCGCCAAAAGGATGCAATAAAACGGAGGAAGCAGAAATTATTACACAAATAATCCGATGATTTGGTAAACGTGTAAATTTAACACGCATTTACAAGTCAAACTATTTTAGTATTGCAGTCTTAAATGCCCTAGATTGAGAAACCTCTGAGTAGATGAAAAATAAACTTCTGAAAAACATAGTCTCTTACTAGAGCTGGACTACATAATTATTCCATGCCATGATTGAAAACATCAGTTAATAACTGAAATGAAATTAAGAGGGGAATTTAGAAATGCTTCCTTTCATCGAGCTGTCACGTCCTAAGCTAAATTCAGAATTGTATATCGCATCAGAATATTTGACCTGAGCATCATATTTCGATATTCAAGACTAACGGAAGTGTGTTTCTGTTCTTGGTTGGTTAACAGTTTCGAAAACTGCCACCAAGGATATATGTGAAATGTACTTACTTTTGCAACTGAACGTTCAATTCTGAAATAAAAATGTTCATTTTTCCGTGTTATTTTTAAATCCGTTATCCAGTGGTTATGATAAGTTCTTAAACCCATGATTCCAGTATTATATATGATTAATGCATCCCTCTGATTTCAATGTATGAGCATTAACGCGCTCTGAAGTAATTATTCACGACATCAGAATTTGGCTTGTTAAGGAACGATTCTTAACATGCTAAGTAAATACAGTTTTAAGACAGTTAAGATTTGCAATGCGCTATTAATTACCTAATCCAGAGACAAAAGGGAAAAATATATTGCCAGAAAAGAGTCACCAAACGTTGTATTTTTCGCCAAAAGCATGCAGTAAAACGGCCGAATCAGAAATTATTACACAAATAATCCGATGATTTGGTAAATGTCTAAAGTTAACACATATTTACAAGTCAAACTATTTTAGACTTTGGCTGGGTGTCTTATTCAAGTCAAAATATCTTCGTTGAGCGGTAGTTCCTTGTACGTAACAAAATAAAGCAATTTTATTGGCCGTTGACTATCGTGTATTTTTAGTTTACTACCGGATCCTAAGGGAATCGTTGCTATCAGCACTTCACAGCTAGAACATTACAAACATTGTAACAATGGAAAGTATCGGTTACTGTATCAGTGAAGCCGTACACTCCCAAAATGCATTTTCCCATGTTTTATATTTATCAACTCCTGATAGGTGGTCCCCGTTTATAATAGGCCCTTTGCAGCTGGGCTCACGTGACCAACTTTTTCCTAGAAAATATTTATATTATGGGCTATAACTTAAAGAATGCCAGAAATGGAAAGAGCGCATCGAAAATACGAAAATGGCCAATTTTCAGCCCCCTGGAATGAGTTATACGACAGTTTGAATTTTCGGAAAATTTAGAAATTTTGTATGGGAACAGCAACATTTTCCATACAAGGGTCATACAAGCCTCCTTATTTTTTTAAAAATTCAGACCGTCATAAAATTTCATCTTTTAATGATGGGGGCCTCAAATTTGGCCGTTTTGATATTCTCAACATGCTTTTTCCATTTCTGGCATTTGTTAAGTTATAGCCCATAATTTTATGAAAAGTAGGTCACGTGACGGCTTAGCTGCAAAGGGCCTATTCTACGTTTTATTTATGAAGCCTCGCTTAAATGAGCCCTCACCAACCTTACTGGTTACAGGATTAAAATAAAAAGCTTGGAAAGTTGTGATTTTATTGATGATGCTTTTGAGGTTCGGATAATCCGTGATTTTAACTAAGCTGTCATGGTAAATTCACATTCCTTCAGCAACAGAATTGAGAATTTAGCTATAAATCAAACGTGTTACCAGGAGGTGTCATTATTAACAATCCAAACATTTCCCCACATGTCCTACCTCTGCGCTTCTTTCTCTTAGTACATTGGCATTGGTAATAGTATAATGCAATGAAAGAGTTATAGTACAAGTCGAATTTTTCTCTCAAAATTGCAGGAGCCAGTTCAATTTGAAAGAATTTTCAAATTTCTTCAAAAATTTTCGGTCACACGCAACGGCTGGTTTGCAGTGTCACTGAATCAAAAATAAAATCGTAACCATTCAAGTGTTTCACCCAAATTGATAGAGTTTTATGTATGCCGTTCCAAGGGGCACCAACATGGCGGCCGTAAAGTGACAAAAACTTCTGTCATTGAGTTTTACCATTAAAACGAAAAATTATTCCTCTAGAGCGCCGACACATTGAAAGTAGTACTTTCTTCAGTCTCAAAACACTGAAATTCAAACGTTTTCTCTAACTAAATGAGAAGCCCTGTCGGGCTGAAACGTTGTAAAACGTCAAGTCATTAGAGGGTCTTACATCTCATGAAACTAAAACTTCATAAGGATTGGTAATTTTAGTTTTGGAAAATGATGACGTCACATGAAAACCACCAATTTTCCAAAGATTATGCGTGCTGCGAAATATATTTGATGGATACTAAACACAATAATCTCCATTTGGTTTCAAAAATATCCTGGAATGTTTGTCCTTGGACATCATCTGTTCCAATAAACGAGCAGTTGTCTGAGAACAAAGTTCACAGTTTCCCTCGACATTGCCTCTTGGATAACCATTTAGCCGTAAAACTAAAGACACGCTGCGATTTGTCCAACCGACGTTTTGCTTTATTTGAATTGCGTGGATGCCCAAATTGTAAGGTAATTTTTTCTAAGAAATGCTTTGTCATTTTCTAATCAAATGTTGGCCAAATAGGACCGACTAATTGTAGTTTATGAATAAGTCTAATGGTATCAGAAAACTTTTAGGTTTTACGAATATAGTTTATTAAATAAATAAGTCCATTTTTACATCATGTATGTGAAAAAACAATTGTTCTCTAAATGGACTGAAATTTAATTCAGACGTTCTCCGTCCACTCCTTCTGGATTGCAATCAATTTTCCATCAGTATAAATACTGCACAAATTACTCTTTTAAAGAGAATTAACGTAATATTAATTACTATAGCATATAATATATAGCTTTCCAATTATTTTAATATAGATAAAAAAAGAAACACTGTTAAAATTATGATTCCTTGTATCTCGGAATTTTCTATGTCAATCCTGCTCGATTAAATTTACTTGTAATCTTAGAAGCAGCCGGCTGATTTCACCATTATGTGGCTGGCGATATGTTGTCTTTCCTGATGTTGGTCCTTCAGTAGATTGATTGAACTACTTCGGATCGATAACCGGAATGCTTTGCTTTGAGATAATTAAATGCTATTATTAAATTCATTAAAGTAAGCAATTGATAAGAATGATGTATACGAGAGCGTCTTAGCGAAAACATCTTGGTCAAAAATAACATTCAACCTAGCACAATTAACAGTATTTACTTTTGTTAAAACAATATCAGAGAAGCCCAGCTTCTACTGTGTCATATAATTCTCTTATAAATATCCGTCCTTAAATACTCTTAAACTGTTTCAGTTTTAAATAATGTTCACCCATCAATAATTTCAATATCCGTGCGTTCCTGACGCAGTGTTATATTACAATCATTGGTTCACGCAGCGCATGAGCAGCTCTGAGAAAATACGCCCAACTGACTGGTTCCATCATCGCCGCGGATGAGAATCGTGGTCAATGATGCCACACATAACCTCGTGCTCTGCGTGTTGCTTGATATTGTACTAGTACAACCGGTAAGCGAAACTTTCTTACAAATGGGGAACTTTTTGACTCCGCCGCTTGCCAGCGTGATCATCTGGTACTTGCCAGTGTAACAAGGGCCTGCATGAGACCTCTTCTGTCTTAAAACGGGTCTGGCTTCCTTCGGTTGGATCATGTTATCTGAGCTGAACTGAGACTGTACTGCTTCATGACTTGATGAATCTGGTTCTGATATTCTAAGGACATCAGCTGGATTCTCTTCTAGTTCAGTTGGATTCTCATTTGTCTCATTCAAGACGGAGTTTAATTCTTCCTCAGATAAATCAAGCATTTTTTCAATGTTGTCGTTGTTGGTTGATGTGATAACTCGACCATTTCCGAGGTGAAGGAAAACAGCGAGAATTACTGCAATAACCTGCGAGCGAAAAAAAAAAACACTGTGAGATTAACTCTTTATTAATTACCAAGAAAGATCAACACCTAACCTCTTCTTGCAAGATCAAGGCACTGTTAAGTAGGCCGGGGATGAGAATAAAGAACTCATCAAGTAAATAAAACTAATTGCGTTATCTATCGCCAAATTAAAACTGTCATTGGAAGAAATATATGGCAACTTCTTAAGTACTGATCTTCTAAGACTTGAGACCAACAATTGATTGATCATGATCTTTGAGATGGCTTTCTTCAGTTTCTACAACATTTTTGACTAAGAAACCAAAAGAAAGGAATTTAGGACAATTTCGGTGTACACGAAATTTTTGAATATAGTCCAAAGTATTTGGTTTGAATATATAATCATTAGTCATTTGAAACACCTGGAAATATAGTTTGTACACTCATAAACAATAAAAATGTCTTCTTACCTTAATAATCTCCATGACCTATTTTTTGGATTCTCTGGCTTTTCACTAAAGTTAACTTGTAGAGATGTTCTCTGTTCTTGTGTAAGGACTTGTTCTGATATCAAGAAAACTAACTATCCCCTTAAATACAATTTTCAGTGGTTCTGATTTGGAGGTTTAGTAAATAACTAGAAATGGAAACAAACATTACTTCATCAGCCAGTTTTATTCTGTTCATCCTTGTTCGTGAAAGTAACTGTACGGCTTCACTGATACAGTAACCGATACATTATTACAATGTTTGTGATGTTCTAGCTGTGAAGTGCTGATAGCAATGATTCCCCTTAGGATCCGGTAGTAAACTAAAAATACACGATAGTCAATGCAACGGCCAATAAAATTGCTCCATTTTGTTACGTACAAGGAACTACAGCTCAGCGAAGATATTTTGAGTTGAACCAGGCACTCAGCCAAAGCCTAAAATAGCTTGACTTGTAAATACGTGTTAACTTTACACATTTACCAAATCATCGGATTATTTGTGTAATAATTTCTGCTTCCTCCGTTTTATTGCATCCTTTTGGCGAAAAATACAACGTATAGTAACATCTTTTCTGCCAATATATTTTTCCCTTTTATCCCTGGGTTAGGTAGTTAATAGCGCATTGCAGATCTTAATTGTCTTAAAACTGTATTTGCTCAGCATGTTAAGATTCGTTCCTCGACAAGCCAAATTCTGATGTCGTGAATAATTAACCAACCAAAAACAGAAACACACTTCCGTTAGTCTTGAATATCAAAATATGCGAATTTAGCAAAGAAAGTCACAGCTCGATGAAAGGAAAGCATTTCTTAAATTTAAAACCTCTCTATTTACATTTTAGTTATTAACTGATGTTTTCGATTATAACATGAAATAATTACGTAGTCCAGCTCTAGGAAGAGATTATAAAGACGTTTTTCATCTACTCAGTGATCTCAGTGGTTCCTCAGATCAGTCTGAGGCATTTAAGACTGCAATATGATTGTAGGTGATGTTATTTTCGTGGATGTACATTCTTGAAGTAAATTACTGATGAACTCGAGATTGGCACAATCCGAGTCAACTAATTATTTTAATATAAATCTACTAGTCGTTGGTGTAAATTCTCTTCGAAAGGGCAAAGAAGCGACCGCCATTTTGTTAATACTGACCCGCACACTGCTCGCCGGCTGATCACTCTCCACAGCAGAATAGATAGTGAGCAGCGTAGCCAATAAGAGAACAGCATTCGGGATAGAACGCTAGGAAATTTAAACCAAAACAAAATTGCCACTAGACACTGGAACGGAAATAGTGGATATACGGATCTAAAGTATGAAGTTATAAACATTTAAAATTTAATAGGCTATCACATTTCGACAAATTGTGTTTTGTAATAAATACGAATATAAATCTAGGTATTAAACTTATTGGTGAAAAAAAAATGGACAAACTCGGCAAAAAATTCAGAAACTGGCTCAGTTTTAAATGTTACCTTTGGTATTTGTAACAATTCGATATGCATATAAAATGGCTTCAATCATAACTGAAAAAGGGCAATTGGAGTAATCGTTTTGTAAAAAACATTCACGAAACTGTCTCGTTAAATCTTGCTAACTTCATTTTGTAGAAGATTGAAAGGCGACAACTTACTGACCTCATTAAATGACATGATCATGGGAGAATTGTATTCTTGTGATTAGCTGAGACTGAATTTGGTTAGTCGTGTAATAACTGAATTATTCTATGAAATCTCTAGCAATGAAGACTGGTTTTCAGCATGCAGTGCATAAGAATAACCACATAAGAACACAGGCAGACATAGTAACGCGTTTGTTAGGGACTAACTGTTGATACTTATGCGTTTGTGAAAACGAGCCCTTAAACACCGAAACTGTCACAAAAAATGCCGTTTTTAAACGTTCGATCAGTTTTTTTGGCTGCTATATTGGTGAAAAAGCTTTTTTCCAAAAAGATAGATTTCTGAAGATTGGGTATAAAAATGTACAATATTCTAATTTTCTTGTTTTTGGTGATTGCCCGTTACAATTTGTTTTTCTTGCCCCTTTCCTATCTTTTTTCTCGGCCCTTTTACTTGCGTTTCCTTTTGCGTTTCATATTCCTTCTGGCTGCCGTAAAGAGTTGGGTGTTAATTATGGGCAAAGCCTGGAAATGGGAACTTGATAAATTATAGGCATAATGAGCCATTTTACCACCATTTTTGAACCAAAATTGATAACGACTGTTGTGCCAAAACCGACTGTTGCGCGGATAGATCTATCCCAGCTCCATTATCTGCTTATCAAGAATATCTGGTGACCTTTAAATTGACAATGTCACAAGCGGTACAAAGGGCGTATGTGCTTGCTTGGGAATCAAAGGGTTAAGGATGATATCTGAGAAAATCTTCGAATATCACTCGTATTGTGAATCCTTAATTGATTGAGATTCCATACCATTACCAACGCATATAAGAAACGCTTGTTAGAATGCATCAAATATTTTCGCTGACACGCGATTGGTCTAAGTGCGTCACGTGACTGAATATGAACAATTTCCCAATTTTCACTCCCGCATGTTGCGAAAAACATTTTGAAGGATAACAAGTACAATTGTTGCTATTTAACTTTAAAAATATGCTCGTATATTTGACCTTGCTGGACATTGTCTGTTCCTCGAAGCTCACAGTATTCTTCAAGCAAAATGAAGTCACAATCAGAATTGGTTTAACCCGGCAAAAAAACACTTAGTGATTCAATGTAAGGAATACTTTGAATTAAGCATGATATTACCCTAAGTTTTTTATTATTTACCTATAAGAATAATTTATGCGCTTCGACAGGTCAGTCCGACATTTTGATTTATTGAATTGCGTGGATGAAAATCGGGATCTGTTAATTATTTTGGACAGAAAAACAATTAAAAAATTAAATTTGGCCAGATGAGACAGACAGAGTCCTAGTGTCCAAATAAGTCAAATTAGCTTATGGTTTCACAAATCAAATATTCCCATTGAGGTTTCACGAGAATAGTTTATTAAATATATAAGTTCATTTCTACAAAATGTATCTCAAATAACAGTTGTACTCTAGATGGACTGGAATTTAAACAAAGAAGTCAGACTTTATCAGTCCACTACTTCTGCACTGCTAAAATCAGTATAAAATATCGTACAAAGTAAAGAGAAAGACAAAGATAATTAATGCAACATTAATTAGCATGTAATATATATTTTTATAATTATTCTAAAATAATATCAAAAAGTAACACTGTTAAACCCGAGATTCCTGGAACCTGCTTGATTACATGTACTAGCGGAAGTGCGTCGCCATGATGTAACTCATGGGATGTAATTGGTCCTTCCGTAGATCGAAACCTGAGCTGGACTAAAAACTACCTCTGAAACGATAATCTGAATGTGATTTGCTTTGAGATGATTCAATTCCGAGTATTACTCAATTCATTAAGCAATAGATAAGAACGAAATATACCAGAGTGTCAAAGCGAAAACATCTTGGTCAAAAACCACATTACATTAGCACAATTAACAGCGTTTTTACTTTTGTAAAACAATACCAGAAGCCCAGCTTCTACTGTGTCTAATAATTTTGAAAATAAATATCCTAAAATACTCGTAAACGGATACAGTTTTAAATAAATGTTTGCCGGTCAATAATTTTAATATTCCTCTGTTTCTGACGCAGTGTTCAATACAATAAGCGCCACTCCCGTGACACTAGATATGCTACCATCAATGCTGTATGTCCTAAATATAAACGTGAAACTGAGGGTGGACGCTCTTTTGCTGTCACGGCTACGAAACTTTGGAACAATTTACCCCTCCATACAAGAAAGCTGGATTCTGTAACATGCCTGAAGAAAAATATGTTCGCTAGGATTTTTAAAGAACAGTTGACTCTTAAACATTTCGTAGTGTAATTTGAATTTTATCTTATTTACATATATTAGCTATTTTTCCCGTGTATTTTAGTGTAATTTTATTGTACATAGTTGTGTTTTGGAGGGCCACAAGTTTATTAGCCTTGGGCTATTACGTGCTACCCTCCTTTATAAATAAAGGCTTTATTATTATTATTATTATTATTAATCATGGTGCATCAGTTCACGCAGCGCATGAGCATTTTGTCGGAATATATACATTGTCCATAGGATAGTACTTGTAATTTGATGGCACACATTTCTGCATGCCGTAGTCTCTTATCGCATCAGTACAAGCGGTTTTAAATGCAACAGGCCTACATTCAGGGTATGTTATGCTTCCAGCATGCTTCAGGGTTGTCGACTTATAGACGCCAGTGTAACATTCAGGTTCGTCAGCAAGAGACCTCTTGTGTCTCCAAACAGGATTGGCTTCCATTGGTAAGCTTACGTTATCAGAGCCTTTGTTAGCAGATTCACCGATGACATCATCACCGAACTGGAACTGCAGTGCTTCATGGCTTGATGAATCGGGTTCCGATAATCTAAGGACATCAGCTTGATTCTCTTCTCGTTCAGTTGGATTCTCATTTGTCTCATTCAAGACCGAGGTTAATTCTTCCTCAGCTAAATCAAGCATTCTCTCAATATTGTCGTTGTTGGTTGATGCAATAGCTCGGCCATTTCCGTGGTGAATAAAAACAGCAAGAATAACTGCAATAACCTGCAGGCCGAGAAACAACACTGTGAGATTAACTGTTTATTAATTACCAAGAATGATGATCAACACCTAACCTCTTCTTGCAAGATTAAGACACTGTTAAGTAGGCCGGGGATGAGAATAAAGAACTCATGAAGTAAATAAAACTAATTGCGTTATCTATCGCCAAATTAAAACTGTCATTGGAAGAAATATATGGCAACTTGTAAAGAGTACTGATCTTCTAAGACCTGAGACCCAACAATTGATTTGTCATGATCTTTGAGATGGCTTTTCTTCAGTTTCTACAACATTTATGACTAAGAAACCAAAAGAAAGGAATTGAGGATAATTTCTCTGTACACGAAATCCTTAAATATTTTCCAAAGTATTTGATTTGAATAGATAATCATTAGTCCTCGATAAAAGACATTTGAAATACCTGAAAATATTGTTTGTACACTCATAAACAATAAAAATGTCTTCTTACCTTAATAATCTCCATGACCTATTTCTTTTGATTCTCTGGCTTTTCACCAAAGTTAACTTGTAGAGATGTTCTCTGTTCTGGTGTAAGGACTTGTTCTGATATCAAGAAAACTAACTATCCCCTTAAATGCAATTTTCAGTGGTTCTGATTTGGAGGTTTAGTAAATAACTAGAAAGGAAAACAAACATTACTTCATCAGCCAGTTTTATTCTGTTTATCCTTGTTCGTGAAAGTAACTGTACGGCTTCACTGATACAGTAACCGATACATTATTACAATGTTTGTGATGTTCTAGCTGTGAAGTGCTGATAGCAATGATTCCCTTAGGATCCGGTAGTAAACTAAAAATACACGATAGTCAACGGCCAATAAAATTGCCCCATTTTGTTACGTACAAGGAACCACTGCTCAAGGAAGATCAGGCACCCAGCCAAAGTCTAAAATAGCTTGATTTGTAAATATGTAGTTTTTTCTATATGTGTTAACTTTACACATTTACCAAATCATCTGATTATTTGTGCAATAATTTCTGATTCGGCCGTTTTATTGCATCCTTTTGGCGAAAAATACAACGTTTGGTAACTCTTTTTGCCAATATATTTCTCTCTTTTATCTCTGGATGAGGTAGTAAATAGCGCATTGCAAATCTTAATTGTCTTAAAACTGTATTTGCTTAGCATGTTAAGAATCGTTCCTGAACAAGCCAAATTCTGATCTGTTGTCGTGAACAATT
This sequence comes from Micromussa lordhowensis, assembly GCA_964020085.1. Classification (NCBI taxonomy): domain Eukaryota; kingdom Metazoa; phylum Cnidaria; class Anthozoa; order Scleractinia; family Lobophylliidae; genus Micromussa; species Micromussa lordhowensis. The sequence goes on along the minus strand of OZ026605.1, from coordinate 2,529,162 downwards.
ACTTCAGAGCGCGTTAATCCTCATGCATTGAAATCAGAGGGATGCATGAATCATATATAATACTGGAATCATGGGTTTAAGAACTTATCATAACCAAAAAAAAAACACAGAAAAATGTTAGTATATTTCATGTATATCCTTGGTGGTAGTTTTCGAAACTGTTAACCAACCAAGAACAGAAACACACTTCCGTTAGTCTTGAATATCGAAATATGATGCCCAGGTCAAATATTCTGATGCGATATACAATTCTGAATTTAGCTTAGGACGTGACAGCTCGATGAAAGGAAGCATTTCTAAATTCTCCTCTCCATTTTCATTTCAGTTATTAACTGATGTTTTCAATTCTAGCATGAAGTAATTATGTAGTCCAGCTCTAGGAAGAGACCTTGTTTTTTCAGAAGTTTGTTTTTCATCTAATCAGAGGTTCCTCAATCTAGGGCATTTAAGACTGCAATATGATTGTAGGTGATGTTGTTTTCGTGGATCTGCATTCTTGAAATAGAGTCAGACACGAGAGAGCGGCGGAAATCGAGCCTAGGATAGCACGCTAGGAAATTTAAACCAAAACAAAATTGCCACTAGAAACTGGAACAGAAATACTGGATATACTGAGCTAAAAATATGGAAACGGAAATAATGGAAACACTCATCTAAAGTGTCAAATTATAAAAATTTATAATTTAATCACATTTCAACAAATTGCGTTTTGTAACAGGTATCATTAAACCGGCTCACTCGTTAAAAAAAGTGAACAAACCCGGCAAAAAATTCAGAAACTGGCTTTTAAATGATAGCTTTGGTATTTAACAATGCCATATGGATATAAAGTGGCTACAATCATAACTGAACAAGCGGCGCAATTGGAGTAATCGTTTTATAAAAAAGCATTCACGAAACTGTCTCGTTAAATCTTGCTAACTTCATTTTGTAAAAAACGATCGGAAGGCGACAACTTGCTGACCTCATTAAATGACATGATCATGGGAAAATTGTATTCTTGTGATTATATATGAAATCTCGAGCAGTTACGACTCGTGTTCAGCAGTGCATAAGAGTAACCATAGGAACAGGGGAAGGCCCAGTAAAGGCACCTTTGTTAGGAACTAACTGTTGATGCTTATACGCTTGTGAAGACAAGCCTTTTTATTAAGGATGATATCTGAGAAAATCTTCGAATATCACTCGTATTGTAAATCCTTAATTGGTGGAGTTTCCATACCATTACCAATGCATATTTGGCGCGGATTACAAACGCTTGTTATAATGCATCAAATGTTTTCTCTCACAGGCAATTGGTCTAAACGCGTCACGTGACTGAATATGAACCGCTAAAACTGGGCAGTATCTGAGTGATCACGATTTCCCAACTTTCAAATCCCGCGTGTTACGAAACATTTGAACGGCAACAAACACCATAGCCTCCATTTGCCGCTGATCATTTTGATCATCGGCGAGATTTTCGTGCCTCTATTATAGACAGAATTACCTCGCCGCTGATCATGTTGATTTTCGGCGAGATTTCCATTCCTCTATTATACAGACAGAATTACCTCGCCGCTGATCATGTTGATTTTCGGCGAGATTTCCGTAGCTTAATCATACAGACAGATCGCCGAGAAAGCGGTTCTCCGTCTATAAGTGCTAATGTAAATTTTGCATATGAATGTGATTTTCACATATTGAGAACATGGGGTAGATTTTGTCGTTCTGTATATTGAAAGAATCGCATAATTTGTGTCTGTCTGTTCACCGATTTTTTAGCCTTTACGCGGCCGGGAGGAATGAGACGAGTACAAATATCGTACATTATTATTCAACAAATTGTAACAGTATCCAAATATGGTCATGATGCTCTCGATATCTGTCATCCGTAAGTAACAGATATCCGGCGGTATACGTAGCTTCGTTCGTGGGAAAAAGAATGTAAGTGAGAAAATGTCGACAGAGAGATTTAAAAATGTTAGGCTGTTTTGTTACCAATTTGTTGAATAATAAAACAATTATCCTGCTCAATCTCGCGGAATATCGTCTGATTTTAGCCGACTTGGCCTACGGTTTCGTGGGCTAAGTATCAGGCGATATTCCGCGCGATTTCGCAGGATAATTGTTAAATATTTGTACTCGTTTCGCGCGTTATTTGTACTCTACGAAGCAGAGTTGGATAATAATTTGCCATTATGGATTGCGTGGATGAAAATCGGGATCCGTCAATTATTTAACTTTTGTTCAGATGGGACCGACAAAGTCGTAGTGTACGAATAAGTCAAATTAACTTATGGTTACACAAAGCAAATTTTCCCATTGAGGTTTTACGAAAATAGTTTATTAAATATATAAGTTCATTTTTACAAAATGTATTTCAAACAATAGTTGTACTCTAGATGAACTGAAAGTTAAACAAAGAAGTCAGACTTGATCAGTCCACTACTTCTGCACTGCAGCCATTTCACATCAGTTTAAAATACTGTACAAATTACTCTTTTAAAGAGAATTAATGTAACATTAATTGGCATGTAATCTATAACGTTACAATTATTCTAATACAATACAAAAATAGAAACACTGTTAAACCTAAGATTCCTGGAATTTAACAATTTTCAAATTCAAACCTGCATGATTGATTCTTTTTTAGAATCCATCGAGGTTCTTCTGTAGATTGTAAACTGAACCGGACTAAAAACTACCTCGGATAAAAGTTTCGCTTTAAGATGATTAAATTAATCCGAGTATTACTAAATTCATTAAAGTAAGCAATTGATAAAAATGAAGTATACCACAGCGTCACAGCGAAACACTTGGTCAAAACCCACTTTCACCCTAGCACAATTAACAGTGTTTACTTTTGTTAAAACAATACCAGCGAAGCCCAGCTTCTACTGTGTCTAATAATTTTCTAATAAATATCATTAAATATTCTTAAACTGATACAATTGTAAATAAATAAATGTTTGCCGGTCAATAATATAAATATCTCTGTTTTCCTAACGCAGTGTTAATTTACAATCATAATGCATTTCAGGGAGCGCAGGAGCATTTTGTTGGAAGTGACACATTGTCCTCTGGATAGGCTACGTAATTTGACGGTACACATTTTCTCTTGTTGTTGTTGTTTGCCATCGAACTAGAACAAGCAGTGAATTCTGCAACTTTCCTACACTCAGGGTATTTTTTTAGTCCAGCATGCTTCAGGGTTATCGTCTTGTAGACGTTAGTGTAACATTCAGGTTCGTCAGCAAGAGACCTCTTGTGTCTCCAAACAGGATTGGCTTCCATCGGTAAACTCACGTTATCAGAGCCTTTGTTAACAGATTCACTGTTGACATCACCACCGAACTGAGACTGCAATGGTTCATGGCTTAGTGAATCTGGTTCTGATAATCTAAGGACATCAGCTGGATTCTCTTCTTGTTCAGTTGGATTCTCATTTGTCTCATTCAAGACCGAGTTTAATTCTTCCTCAGCTAAATCAAGCATTGTTTCAATGTTGTCGTTGTTGGTTGATGTGATGGCTCGGCCATTTCCGTGGTGAAGAAAAACAGCAAGAATAACTGCAATAACCTGCAAGCCGAAAAACAACACTGTGAGATTAACTGTTTATTATTGAATTACCAAGAAAGATCAACACTTAACCTCTTTTTAAAAGATGAATTCATTGTTCAGTAGGCAGGTGAGGAGAATAAAGAAGAACATCAAGTTAATGAAATCATGTTGATCCAACACCAAATTCTCTGAACTCTTATTAGACTGAAGTCTATGGCAACATGTGAGGGGAATTGATATTTTAAGACCTGGGACTCTGAAACAGTTAACTTTAAAACTAAGTAACGATCTTTGTAAGCAAAGCTGTCAATTAATTTAATAAAGGGGGTAAGTTTCTAAAGAAAACTCGATTCGCTCCGTCAAGGGCTAACGCTCGAAACGTCAACTTTCGAATCTCTTTACGGTGCCCAATTCACATTATCAACTCAGTTGATAACACCAAATTATTTTGTCAATTAATTTAGCTGCTTAGTTGTTTTTAGCTCATCAGAAAATTAAGTCTCTTTTACATTGAAAAATTAAACGGACATATGGAATACTTTCATCAACAGCCAAAGCGCCTTCTTACCTTAATAATCTCCATATTTTTTGAGCTTGTGGCTTTTTACCGAAGTTAAAAGGTGTTCAGGTCTCAGCTTGTAAGAAGATTTTGTTATGATGTTGAGAAATTAAACGGTCGCCTTAAATACGTTTTTCAGCGCGCCTGATTTGGTGTGGCAGTAAATAGTTCAATTGGGAAACTACCTTGTCTTTCTTCCAGAATTACTTCATCGCTCAAATTTACACCGCTGTATAGCGTTTCATCCATCCTCGTTCATACTAGTTCTGTTCAGTTCCGCTGTTAAAGTAGAATTCTTTGCGTTGCAATAAAATTTGTAATGTTCAAGCTATGTAGTGCTTTTAGCATTAACTTCCTGTAATTCCATATCAATTCGATTCAACGAAAAAACATAATTCTCAGGGGCCAATAAAGTTCTTGGGCATAGTGTTATTACGGCATCACTGAGGATATTTTCGGCAGAATCACAAGAAAAATTCTTAGAAAATTGTTCCGTTTACAAAATTATCGAGTGATTTTTAAACTCATGGAATAAACTCTGTTTTGAAAATGTATGGTCGCATCGCTTCCTTCCGCCATTTCGCTACGTTACAGGCGGTATAATATAAGTTTGTTAACTTTCATATCATATCGGTTGCCTGTTTGTGCAACGCCCAAACATTTCTGCGAATTTGGACCATAATATTAGCATCTTACCTTGAATTCTCTTTTGCAGGATATTTTTCACGTGAGGTGGGAGGAGAATTGATTTGAATTCCAGTCTAAAGCTTTAATAGTTCTTTTTCATAGTTCTGTTTTGTTTTTGTTTTTTCATTTGTAAAACAACATATAAAACAACCGTGAATCGCATTTGCCCAAACTACAATGCTGTACGTAAGAAAGTATGAAAAAATCAAAAAAGGACCTTGATAGGTTAAATTCTAAAAATTCAATGTCTTCGAGGTGGCATTGATAATAGGCCATATAAGACTTCTCCCAGAAAATTACATGATAAACGGATTAAATTCCGTGTTTTCATTTCGTTTTGAGATCTACAAGACCTTGTACTTGTCAAAGCGGTTTCTCCAACGTCATTGAGTGTAGTTTTCGAAAGCGTGAATCATCCCTAAACGAGCAAAAATGGAGCCTTCGCAAAAAGTAAGCTTCCCCAAAGTCTCAAATATCAAGATGTCAGTCAGATCAGGTCGTAGCTGAGGCGATCACCAGCCCTCCTTGTAGTTAAGGAGGTTTATATATACGTCACAATCTCAATAACAGGAACTAGTTCAAAATTATGTTTTTCCTTCTCCGTCTTTTAATTTTAATACTCCTAAAAATACCTTGAGATAAAAACCCTGGTTTATTTGGGTGGCCTTGCCTGAGCGAATGAAAGTGGCAACGTATCTGACTATGTCACTTTTGTCGCCGATTTTCTATATTACAACAAACGATCTGAGGTAATGAAACCATTTTGCTTAAAGCCTAAATGTTGAGTCAACGTAATCTAAGATTGAACAAATGCGTGTTAGTCTATATCACAATGTCAGTAGGTTCGAAAAGGTATCAAATATACTTTGAGGTCAACTAGAGCTGTAACAGCGTGAAAATGAAACAGCAATGTGCTTCTGAATGTATATATTCATGAAAACTGTGACGCCCTTTCAGCTCGCCTTGCAGCTCCGTTCCAGTGTACTTGCCATAAAACAAAGGTTTACTACTCGGGTGTTTTTTCCCGCCAAAGCGTTGCGTGACACTTTCGGTTGAAAGTTACACCGAAGGCGCCCTGCCTTTATGACGATATCCTTTATACTTCCGGAGTCAAGTCGTCCCAATTTTAGTGGCCATTGCACGCTCTTAATATATTTCTTCGCTCCTTTGGTCCACAAACTAAGTTCGTGTGCAACGGAAAAATAGAAAATTGACAAATTAAACAAAAATTTGAGGAATTCTTAGGCAGAAGGCCTACTCAAACTGATGTTTTGTTGTTGTGTACCGGCCGGTATTTGCTTCTAGTTTTTCCTTGTTTCAATATAGGGACTGTTAAACCACGCTTTAGCGGAAGTCGCGTAAAGCCTCGAAAATGATCTCAAAGTTCAACAGGAAGAAATTCCAATGGATGATGCCAGAGGCGAATGGTAAATGCAAAACTTTGCGAGAGGGCGAGCCTACTGTAGCCTTTTTCATTGCGAACCCGAGACATTTCGACGTCTGGGACTTCAAAGTGTTTTAAATGCGAGCTCAAGACGTTTAGGGCCCAGTTATATGGTCTCGGGTACCCGAGACAACCCTCCCTCCGAGCTACCCCGACCGAGGTAACATTTAGCTTGTTTCTTTCTAAAATTCAACCAGCCGTTTACATTAGGATCGCCAACTCGTCTCGGGGGGCGAGACAACTCGGGTGGGCGAGTTGTCTCACCTCGGCAGGTAGGGTATCCCTGGCAAGCGGGACAACTTTTCTACATATAAACGCTTTGGCTCGCCTGACCGGGACATCTCTCGGCGTGGCGAATGTCACGTAATGCTTAGATTTAGGATTTATAGCAGAAATTCGTATTAAAGAAGTAAAAATTAACTCGGCAAAACCCACTGTGATCGAATGACCGAGAAAAACCCAAAGAAAGAGGGATATTTGCACATTTGATTATTCAGTAATCATGCTGGGTTAACTTTGACTCGGCCTACTGGAACTATGTTTTCACATATAAACGCACGATAAAATTACCTCAGAGGAAGGGTTATCTCGGGTACCCGAGACCATATAACTGGGCCCTTAGCCTGCGTTGCAGACGAAACTAAACCCCGGGGTTTAGTTTCGTCTGCAACGCAGGCTAAAGACGTTCAGATTCTAAGAAGTTCAGACGTCATTTAAGCTTTTATACATAAAAAAAAGACAAATCGGTATTTCGAGACTTTCTTAGCCTTGAACCATCGGAGTTTAATTATCAACAAATCCCAGTTTTATCACAGTCGAGAACCCATGGCTCCTTTGAGTGAATACCTGGATTGTATGTCCACGCAACGAAACATTTTGGTGATTTTGGAGTGATTCAGTAGTGTGTGTCTGTCAAGTGACTATTTGTGGTGTACACTCATCAAAACAGCTGATCGTCTAACTCTTTGATGATTTTCTGTATTCTCCTCTCCCATGGGTTTGAGAAAACAAATGTCAATGACTCTTAGAGGTTTATCAAAGAAAAGTTAAACCGAAGGTATGAGCTTCTAGTTTTAATTATAGATTTCTAATTGTTTGTATATTGCATATTTAGTCTTTATAGGACCTTTCTGAAAACCACGTCTGCGATGGAAGCTTCCCAATAAAAGATTATTAGTATTATTATTATTATTATTGTTATTAGTATTAGTATTAGTATTAGTATTAGTATTAGTATTAGTATTAGTATTAGTATTAGTATTAGTATTAGTATTAGTATTAGTATTATTGTTATTATTATAAAGCGGGAGGAACCTTACCCAATGTGTGACACACATCGCTATATTTAGTTCAAAAGAGAGGGCAAGAGGTGTCTCTTGCCCGTGGAAGGCTGAGGGCGGGAGACCACTGACATTTCAGGCTAAGGGACAGTTAGCATTTCAATTTTGTTTTTGTCCCCCACTGCTAGAAGAAGCAGTCGGCAGGCAAAATTGAAGAAAACCTGAAAAAGTAGTTTTCTATAATGAAAAAAACGCCAGAGAGATATTAATAAACAATCAAGGATGGAAAAGATTAATACGGATTACAAACAACGTACTTGTAGCTTCTTTAAGTGACGAATAACTAAGCTTCTTATCCCTGCCCACTGAATTATTTTTAAGTAATGACAAGTCGAAGAATCAAAACATCGACGCTTCCATTTACACGCAACTGAATTTCCCTTGTGAATGCGGCGGATTGTGCAAACTGATTTTTATTTTTGTAATTTCATGATGTCACCTGACCACTTCCAGTCGTTGAGTTGGTTGAGGGAAACAACGCGAAAAACGGCAGGCGAAAAAAAAGGTGAGAAGCGCGGCGAGAGAAAGCGAAACTAACTGAACGCCAGGAAGAGGCTAGATTTTACCACACCATGCCGGTAGTATTTGTATGGGGCGCCGCTAACGTGTTTTGCAAATTAATGTGTTTTTCCATTTTATGGAAAACGAATACAAATGGAATTGAAAAGAACGCATTTTATGTAAAATAAGTACAAAGAATAAATAATGACGATGTTAGTAATGAATCGTTTGTGTTCATCACAAATTACATACTTGCAGTCTGAACTGAGTTGCACCACTATAATTAAA